>JBBGZY010000285.1:3570000-4100000 GCA_037952925.1 Lithobates clamitans
GGCAGACAAATGCTCATAGTGACTCATGTTGCATAAGAGTTTAGGAGAAATTATTGGCATTTGCTTTCATAAGTGTCCTTTTCCAAAACATTCCCCTCTGCTCATTTTTCACTTTACACTTGAAAGTACAGAATGCTTCTAAATCTCCCACTTTTAAGCATGTTTATGAGTTTTAAGAGTTTTTTCTGCCCCAAACCTCTCAAAAATTGAATTCTGGAGGGTTTTTATTCTGCCTCTAAACGCTGCTCTGAAAATATGCCTGTAAACTCCCTAATGTGCATGGACACATAGGCTAATATAGGGCTGCTTCCACAGGCTAAAGAAACAAATGCAAAATGTCTGTATAAGCAGCATTTTTTATG
Organism: Lithobates clamitans; assembly: GCA_037952925.1. Classification (NCBI taxonomy): domain Eukaryota; kingdom Metazoa; phylum Chordata; class Amphibia; order Anura; family Ranidae; genus Lithobates; species Lithobates clamitans. Next base: position 3,570,363 of record JBBGZY010000285.1, read on the forward strand.
CCCAGAGTGCATGGACCCTAAAGGTGAATTAGGATCGGAGTGGTGTTGAATCTGAAAGAGTTTTGATATTGTAGTCATGTGATGTAAGTATGGGTTTTAGGCTGCTCCTTTGCTCATATTCTCCCACCAACCACTGAAGGACCTGGAATGAAAGTTTCAAGTGCAATAAGCAAAATGATTATGATGATTGTTGATGATGATTATTCAAAAAGAAGATCAGGTATGGTACACAACTCCCCATTCCTCAGATCCAACATATAGAGAAAAAAAACATTCTTTCTCATCAATTCCTTATGGAACTCGATTATCTATAGCACTTCAGGTTTTTAAAAGGAAAACCCAGTTTCTCTGGGGAAAGGGGAGGAAAGAGAACTACTCTTCAAGACACAGCTGAAATAGAAATAGCCTTAGGAGGGTCAGGGGGAACCCCCTCAGTCATGGATTACATATCATCCAATAGTGCTAACTGGGTACTATACTTAAGAAATGGGTGATTGCCTTGTGATACAGTAGTCCAGGCACTGAAGAATAAAAGGAAAGGAAACCCTCTTGGAGACGGTTATTACTGTATTGATATAGTCCCCCCATTTGCCATAAAAGCATTTGGTGAATGTGTGGTAGGATATCTCTGTGTCCAATTTTTCTCTATACAGGAGCAATATTAGGTCCCGTTTGACATCTGTCACCGTGGGAGGGGATGATGAAATCCATTTTTTAAAACTGCTCTTTTCTCAACTAAGAAGCATGGGATGTTGCAATGCCATACTGAAGGATGAGGACCCAGGGTAGCCGGTATTGTGGGAGCATGGCAGCAAGTGATGCAAAAGGGTCCTTTTGGAGTTGATGGCTGTTGATAGTAGTCTCAAAAACTACAACTTGATCCTAAAAAGTGGATTTTACTGGACAAGTCTAGACTCGGTGAAACAGTCTCGGACAAACGTTTCCACATAGAGGACACAGGAACTGGCTTTGCGAGCCCGCAGATGCTCAGAAAGGTACAGTATATAGCAGGGGTAGGCAACTCCCGGCACTGGTGCTGCAAGCGGCACTCAAAGCCTCTTTTGCCGGCACTCAAATCTCTCCCCATCAGCAGAGCAGCGCAAGGAAGTGTCAGTGAGACACTAATGCGTTCTAATTTCAGAATTCCCCACGCTGCACCTGCACTGAGGGGTGCAGCGTTGTAAAAGATTGGAAACCCACACATTGTAAAAGATGGGAAACATTGTTTGGTTGTCTAATTTTGCTGTAGCTGCGATCGTCAGCTTTTGTGATAGGGAAGAGATTGGCTGCAGTTCTGCTAGGGGGGGGTCCCTTTTTCCAGGAGGAGAAGGACTGTCATTGGCCACTGCTAAAGCCAATCACAGTCCTGCTAGCCCTGCCCACCATCTGGAGGAAGATGACTCGCTTGGTTGCCACTACCAATCTCATAAAGAAGGGATTTCACTGTGATTGAGAAAACCACAATCAGATGACAGTTTGTGGAATTACTGTTGAGCTTCTGGGAACTTTGTTGAAATTATTCCTGAACCTTTGCATCACTTACTTCTGAACCCCTGCACTCTGTGTCCCTTTAAGCCACAACCAGGGGCAGATGTGAAAGGAGGTGTATTGGTGGGACAGATGAGCAGGGGGTTACAGTGGCGGGGCAGGAGAGCAGGGGGAACAGAGGTGAGACAGATGTGCAGGAGGTACATTGGTGGGGCAGATGAGAAAGCGGGTTACAATGGTGGGACAGATGAGCAGATGTGTTCAGTGTTAGGACAGATTAGAGGGTGATTCAGTAGAGAGACAAAAGGACATGAGGATGCAGTGGTGGAGCAGATGTTCAGGAGATACAGTGGTGGAGCAGAAGAGAAAAGGGGGTACATTGATGGGGCAGATGAGCAGGGGGGTTACAGTGGTGGGACAGAAGAGCAATGGGGGTACAGTGGTGGGGCAGATATGCAGAAGGTACAGTAATGGGAGGGATGAGAAGGGGGTTCAGCGGTGGGACAAAAAAGCAGGGAGGTACAGTGACAGGGCAGATGAGCCCTAATGTCTAAACAGCTGGCAACAAAAGTGAGTACACCCCTAAGTGAAAATGTCCAAATTGGGCCCAATTAACCATTTTCCCTCCCTGGTGTCATGTGACTCGTTAGTGTAACAAGGTCTCAGCTGTGAATGGGGAGCAGGTTTGTTCAATTTGGTGTTATCACTCTCACTCTCTCATACTGACTGTGTCAGAGCAGAGAGCAGAGAGCAGAAGTGCATGTGGAAGCTTCGGCTTCTAGTGCTTCTAGTACTCCGGCCATCCGGCCACCCCAGCCTTTTCATCCATCAGGACTATCCCCGGACTCCCAGCTGCATTGTACCGGGCCCCCCCAACAGCTGCATGGACCAGGAACAGGATCCCCGGACCCTTCCTGCCAGCTCCGCCTAAGCCCTACCCTCACTGCTCCACCACTCCACCATGCCGCCTCAGCCTCAGGAACGCTGATCCCAGCGCCAGCCTCCCGGAGCAGTCTCACAGGACACTCTGTGGCTCCGGCCAGCTCCGGCCAGCGCCGGCCCGCCGCTCACTCCCCAGCCTCCATCGGCAGCCCCACGCACTCCATCCAACTGGGCCCGACCCACCATCCATGGATGGGACCACAGCCACCTCGAGAGCTCGAGCATCAGGACAACCCGCGGCTCGGTCCTAGCCCGTAGGCCATCTTGGTCCACCCAGTGCCGCCGCAATCCCTACCTTCCACCCGGAGCTCATCCCCGGACCCCCCCAGCAGGTTAGTACTGGGACCCGGTCCCTCCCAACCCCCCCAGGCCTGCACCGGCCCACCTCCAAGTAGGACCCACCATCCCACTGACCTCCCCTCTGCTCACAGTCCCGAACCCCCCCTGGGGCACCACCGCAGCCGCCATCCAATCACCCCGTTCTCTAGCTGCTAGACTCGGGGGACAGACCACGGCTGCGGCCTAGCTCCGGCCAGCCAGAACCTCCTACCCCTCCCACACCTGTCCAGCAGGACCCCGTGCCCCTACACCTGGAACACCCCCTCCTCAAAACTGGACCTCACTACAGAGGCACAGAGACCAGGATATCCACAGCTCTGGCCCTGACCAGCGTCCATCTTAGATCCTCCTAGATGCAGCTGCAGCACCAGTCCAACCAGTAAGTAGCAGCCAGATCCCCCCTCCCCTCCCTGTCTTCCTTCTGTACCATCCTGTACAGGTAAGCCCACCGGGGTACCCTAGTAGTTGATCCAGGGTCCTCGAGTCCGATCGCGCCTCGGGGGGTCAGGAAGGAATTTTTTCCTCTGCTGTAGCAATTGGCCAGCTCAGCTAGGGGTTTTTCGTCTTCCTCTGGATCAACAGGAGGGTGGTAGGTAGCCCTCCATCACCTCCAGAACTTTCCGCACCATCATACAGCCCGTCAACTACACTACTCCAGTAGCAGTGGCAGCCATCTGATCCCTCCATCCTCCAGCAAACTTATCATCCTTCCTTCAGCAACTTTGTCTTTCTCACCATGTGCAATTTCAAGTACACAGCGGACGCCCTCCACAGGCTAAGAAATACCGCCTCAACTTTACCAACCGCCACCCAAAAAAGACTACAAAAAGAAATATTACTAAGGACCAACCCACAATACAGGGAGACACCAATCCAACCACAACAACTAGCATGCGCCTGGATCAACACCAGATCTGCAGTCAAGCACAGACTGGAAATCCATGACTTCATCATCGAAAACAATATAGAGTGCCTCTTCATTATGGAAAGTTGGCTAACATCCAACTGCAACACCATCCTAACAGAATTGGTGCCTGAGAACTTCAACATCCTAACTGAGCAAAGAATAGGAAAAAAAGGAGGTTGGCCTAGTAGTGATCTTCAAATTGCACCTTGCGTTCACCAAACCAACTTTACAGAACTCAGTGCCTTTCATGGAGACACTCCCCCTGCGTCTTCAAAGAACACCCCAAGACACCATCCACATACTACTATGCTACAGACCACCAGGACCAAAGACCAATCTCCTTACACCACTCACTGAATTTGTTTCAATGCACACCCTGAAAACCAAAAACTTTCTGGTACTTGGGGACTTTAACCTCTGGGCAAACTCTACCCAAGACCCTATCGCGACCGCCTGCATCAACCAACTGGAAGAACTAGGTCTTCAACAGCTGATAAATGCTCCCACGCATGGTTCAGGACACACTCTAGACCTCGTCTTCAAACAGAATATGGACATCAACATATTCGACAACATACCACTACCATGGACGGACCACCACGCTATCAAATTTAAAATCACCACTAACACCACCCACCAAAAACAGAAACATGCAACAACACACTGGAACAGATCTCAGAAGAAACTGCACTCTGAACTCTTCAAAACCACATTATCAAACAAAATACAATTGCTAAACTTAAACCTCTCGACGGAACAAACACTCAACTCCCTAAACAAGGCATTACTACAAACAGCAGACTCAGTAGCGCCAAAACGCAGAACACTCATCCGCAAAAAAAACTTGAGATGGTTTAATGGCACTCTCACCCTACTCAAGCAAGAACGTAGAACAGCTGAAAGAGCATGGAGAAGAAATCCTACCAAGGAAAACCATACAAACTACAAAGTACTCACTGTGAAATACCACAAAGCAATCTTCAAAGACAAAAAAGAACATTTCTCGAACACCATCTCAACTGCCTTAAACCGGCCACGGGAACTTTTCAAAATAGTCGCCCAGTCAATGAACCCAACCTGCTTTGAACCCCCAGCAAACGATACTCAAGAATTCTGCAATGAGTTATTAAATTTCTTCATCGACAAAATCGACAACATTCAGAAATCAATGAAACAGAAAAAAACAACCAACCTTACCCAACCAAAGCAAAAAGAGGATATCGACACGAACATCACACAACCACCGGATTTCTCTTTGACCCCAATCACCACTGACATGACTAAAAACATTATGAGAAGCCTTCGAGACAGCATATCACCAAACGACATCATTCCCACAAAACTCCTGAAAGAATGCTCCGACATCTTGGCTCCTACTATACACACCTCATAAATCAGTCGTTCAAAGAAGGGATTGTGCTAACCACCCTCAAGCAAGGCATCGTCAAACCCCTGCTAAAGAAACCCAATCTCGACCCTAAGGACCCTAACTACCGCTGAACCGATAACAAGCCTCAACACCATCTCCAAGATTATGGAGAAAGAGTAGTACAACAGCTACAATGCCACCTGGACACACATCAACTCCTGGAACCTCCGCCCAGGCCATGGCACAGAAACTGCACTTCTCAAATTATGGGACAATGCCCTTGAAGCAGCAGATGATGGAGAATCATGTCTCCTGGTACTGTTAGACCTCAGTGCAGCATTTGATACAGTGGACCACAATAACCTACTTGTCCGCCTCACAGAAGTTTTAGGAGCCACAGATTCTGGTCTAAAATGGTTTGCATCCTTCTTAGAGAATCGCTCTCAGACAGTGAAACTAGGAGCAGGGTTCACCCTTGTCACCAGTGCTATTCAACATCTACATCTGTCCACTCCTCAAAATCATCAAAAAATCGGACTTCTGCTTCCATTCATACTCTGATGACACCCAAATCTACTTTCGCATCACCGGACAAAAAGACCACCATCAGCAATTAGAGAAATGCCTCACTTTGATAGATGACTGGATGACCATTAGCTCCCTCAAACGCAACGGGTCAAAAACAGAACTTCTTCTCTTACACGCTAACCAAAATCCAAAAACCAAGACACCATGGACACCTCCAACCATCTTTGGACAGACCATCTCTCCAAGCACCAAAGCCAAGAGTCTCGGAGTTATCTTTGACTCAGAAATGACAATGGATGCAGAAATAGGATCAGTAGTCAGCAGATCTCACCATCTTCTCCGCCTGCTACGCTGACTCATCCCCTTCATCCCAGAAGAGGACAAAGCAGCAGTAGTTGGAACAATCATCAATTCCCGACTCAACTATGCAAACTCGCTCTACATAGGATTACCCCAATATCAGCTTGCGTGCCTACAGGCCATCCAAAACACGGTGGCAAGACTGCTAACAGGTAAAAAACCCTGGGAGTCCACTTCCCCATCCCTGAGGAGCCTACATTGGCTAACCGTAAAGAATCGGATCACATTCAAGACCCTCTGCCTCACCCACAAATGCATACAAGGTAACGCTCCTCAATACCTTCGAGAGAAAATAAAACACTACACACCCAATCGCAATCTGTGATCATCTAAACAAAACCTCCTCCTCATTCCCAAATACCGTTACAAAGCAACGGGAGAACGAATATTCGCAGTCCAAGGACCTCGGCTATGGAACACTCTTCCGACTCAAGACCTTCCTCTTCTAAGAAGCTGACAACACAAAACGCATTTAGCGCCTTGAGGCGATTCAGTTCGCATTTGCAGTGCTTTACAAATCATTCATTCATTCATTCATACTGGTCACTGGAAGTTAAACATGGTACCTCATGGCAAAGAACTCTCTGAGGATCTAAAAAAAAGAATTGTTTTTCTACATGAAGATGGCCTAGGCTATAAGAAGATTGCCAAGACCCTGAAACTGAGCTGCAGCACAGTGGCCAAGATCATACAGCGGCTTAACAGGACATAGGAGTGGTGCCAGCATTGCTGCAGAGGTTGAAGGGGTGGGGGGTCAGCCTGTCAGTGCTCAGACCATACACTGCACACTGCATCAAATTGGTCTGCATGCCTGTCGTCCCAAAAGGAAGCCTCTTCTAAAGATGATGCACAAGAAAGCCCGCAAACAGTTTGAAGACAAGTAGATTAAGGACATGGACTACTGAAACCATGTCCTGTGGTCTGATGGGACCAAGATAAACGTATTTGGTTCTAATGGTGTCAAGCCTGTGTGGTGGCAACCAGGTGAGGAGTACAAAAACAAAACAAGTGTGTCTTGCTTACAGTCAAGCATGGTGGTGGGATTGTCATTGTCTGGGGCTGCACTGGGGAGCTACAGTTCATTGAGGGAACAATTAATGCCAACATGTACTGTGACATACTGAAGCAGAGCATGATCCCCTCCCTTCAGAGACTGGGCTACAGGACAGTATTCCAAAATGATAATGGCCCGAAACACACCTCCAAGATGACCGCTGTCTTGCTAAAGAAGCTGAGGGTAAAGGTGATTGATTGGTCAAGCGGAAGGTGGAGGAGCGCAAGGTCTCTAACATCCACCAGCTCCGTGATGTTATGATGTAGGAGTGGAAGAGGACTCCAGTGGCAACCTGTGAAACTCTGGCAAACTCCATGCCCAGGAGGGTTAAGGCAGTGCTGGAAAATAATGGTGGTCACACAAAATTTTGACACTTTTGGGCCTAATTTGGACATTTTCACTTGGGAATGTACTCACTTTTGTTGCCAGCGGTTTAGACATTAATGGCTGTGAGTTATTTTGAGGGGACAGCAAATTTACACTGTTATACAAGCTGTACACTCACTACTTTACATTGTAGCAAAGAGTCATTTCTTCAGTGTTGTCATTGGAAAAGATATAATAAAATATTTACAAAAATGTGAGGGGTGTACTCACTTTTGTGAGATACTCTATCTGATATAGCATACAGTTGACAGTGCAGCAAGGTATTGAATAAGGAATGTTAGAAGCCCCAGACCTTACTTGGAGAGGCCTTGGAAACATAGTCCACAAGTTGGTGAGCATGTAGAAAATGTTTAGAGGGTAAACAGTACTGTTCAGTCAACCTGGTTATTGATTGTGCAGTCCCGAACGTGGTGTCAAATAAGGCTGAAATACTAGTTATCCCCGTGGATGCCCATGTACCGAAAGCCGCATATTGTTGAGCGCAAGGAAACATTGGGTTCCCTTGTATAGGGAGATAGTTTGACACCATAGGAGACAAACCTTGTTTGCTTCTAATCTTTTTCCAGGCTATAGAAGAAAATTAGGGGAAAAGGGGAATTTTAGGGACTTTCAGCAAGCCATGATCTGGTAAGATCATGTATTTCCATCTCTAGGGACTTAAAATGATATCATGGCCTGGTAAGGTCCTAGATTTCCATCCCATTTGTATTGGAAGAAAAAAATATATAAACATTTAAAGAGGATGCGGGACTTTGTGTGAAGCATATGACAGTCAAAAGGATAATAGGGTGAATATGAAGGAATTTTATTAAACATTGCATTATACATACATATTTCAGGTAGCATTAATAAATAACATACACAAGGTAATAAACCCATTGAACACAGTTCATGGTACATATGTTGGTAACAGCAAAAGTATGCAAAAGACACGGTAATGACTATAAATTAATAATAAAATGGTAATTTCATATGGTAAGGATATTTAAAATTCCCAGGTTCACCACAAAGTATAAGTGTATGCCAATGATTAGAGAGGATATGACCTGCAGGACCTATGGCCTCACTAGCCTGTAAGGGTACGGAAAACATAATGGCTTGAAGTTCTTGATAAAACAAGTGGATACATGGCAATCAGTAGCAGGCACGTGTGGTTTCTATAAAAATTGAAAAAATAAAAAACAATAGAAGTTGTAAATACAAGGACAAGGTTAGGGGGGAAGGGGGACAGGGGGGACGGAAAGAAGAGGAGAGGGGAGGGAAGACAACAGGAGGGAAAGGGAAGGAAGTAGGAACACACAGAGCCGCAGCTTGGCTTGGGTGCCCCCATATATCAAAAAATAAGAGAATAAAGTTTTCTTAAGAGGGCAAAATCAGAACACTAAAGATGGTACAAACAAGCTTTATTATATATGTAAATAATCACAACAAATATAAATTTAGAAAAAAGAGAGGCAGACTGATTGTGTTTACATAGACTAGTTTAAAAAGACAACGTTGTCAAATAATTAAAAACAAGGGGAACCGCAGCTGCACATACCACATACAATAGAAGTTGTAAATACAAGGACAAGGTTAGGGGGGAAGGGGGACAGGGGGGACGGAAAGAAGAGGAGAGGGGAGGGAAGACAACAGGAGGGAAAGGGAAGGAAGTAGGAACACACAGAGCCGCAGCTTGGCTTGGGTGCCCCCATATATCAAAAAATAAGAGAATAAAGTTTTCTTAAGAGGGCAAAATCAGAACACTAAAGATGGTACAAACAAGCTTTATTATATATGTAAATAATCACAACAAATATAAATTTAGAAAAAAGAGAGGCAGACTGATTGTGTTTACATAGACTAGTTTAAAAAGACAACGTTGTCAAATAATTAAAAACAAGGGGAACCGCAGCTGCACATACCACATACACACCCCAATCATCACTTGCAAGCATTAATGATGGTATTGCAACAGAATCAGAGTCAGACTAAGGATTACTTGTTCCCATTGAATAGTGCAGACCATTAGTAAAGGAACTCCTATTCATGAATAAGCCCCCATAGCAGGCCGCTTGCTGTAGGGGCACTGGACAGGAGGGAGGGGCCAAGAGCCCCAGCCAGGGACCTGGGAAAAGGAGGATCCAGGCTGCTCTGTTCTTAAACCACTGCACAGAGCAGGTAAGTATAACATGTTTATTATTTTTAAAGAAAAAAAATGAGACTTTATTATCACTTTAAAGAAAAGGTATCTGGAAAGGGTTTCCAACGCTAAGTTAAAGAGTAAAGGTAAAAGTGGATTGTGACTGAACCGTCCCACACTCCGATTGAGTGCTTCCGTCAGTATAGCACTTCCTCCAGTCTGAACATAGATATTAGATACTGTAGCCACATATTGCAACCAAGAACTAGACAGGACTAGCTCAGCTGCAAAACTGGAACTTTTATTGAACAAACTCACACAGAATATATATCCCACAGGAGAACAGTCCCCTCCTGATCATATTACCCTAACAATACAAACTGTAACCAGAAATATAATTAACATGCGCTATGTAACTAGTCACTTAAACCAGCGTAGGTGACTCGATGCCCACCTGGACAATATTGTGATTCATCTGATATCCCCAGTTCAAGCCAGACTAGCCGGCACTGAGCTCACAAAGTACACTATATATTATCATAAGTTCAACATCCCCACAGTAGTTTGCTAGCAGACAATAGGTGAGTTAATTAGCATAATAATCACATAACAAACAGTGATCTCCCCCCTCCTCAGACTAATAGGAAACAGGAGACCTAGCGCTTTCCAGATCTCATTAATGAGCTTTCTTTTCACATACATCTGTTTACTGAGTGTCAGGTTGGCAGAGACCAACATGGCTTCCTTAATTGTTAAATATAATAATGTCCTTTTTGCATTATTTAAATGAACATCTTTCTAAATGCTTGTAGCTTCCTCAAAAGCCAGGGCCAATAGTCAGTAGGCAAGAGGCTAGCATTCAGTCCCCTCCAAAAGCCTCTATCCCGGGTGAGTCTGTCACAATTTTCGCCTTTCGGCAGGAGACTAACACAGAAGACCCCAGAAGGGTTAACTTCAAAGTTAGTCCGTAGTTCCAGTCACCCAATGCTCATACCCACACAGTACCCCAAACAAATTGTCCTGAACAGAGCATTAGTCAGCCAGCCAACTTCTGCCTTTCTTGTAGAACATACCTGCTGCTGGGGAAAAGTGTGGACTGGCCCTTCTCCCTGGAGTCCTTTCAGCCACTGAAGAGAAGACAGGGTGGCTGGGCTCACTCCGTCATACTGTTGGGGATCTGAGACAACTGCCCAGCATTCCTGGGATATTCAGGTGGAGACCATAGTCCCATCCACTTTTGCTAGATGAATCCCTTGATGCTTTCAGAGCACATCTGATATCCTCCTGTCCTAATGCCAGACATTTTTCTGGGGTTGTGTCAGTGGAGACTAAAGTCTCATCCACTTTCACAGTAAATCCATATTTTGTTCATTGAAGGCAGAGGCCAGCAGTGCTCTGCCCTGTTAGCACTTCAGCTAGGGACCTCACATCATTCGCTCCGGCTAACTGTTGGGGAGGGAGGCCAGCTTCCTCCACTTCCAGACTATAGATCTGCTGCTGGGGAGGGAAGACCATTTCCTCTGCTCTGGCTGACTGTTGGGGAGGGAGGATGACAACCTCCTCTCCCTTCTCCCCCTGGATCCTTATCTGCACCTGGGGAGTGACCGTCACCTTCTCATCCTGGGCCCCGGGACCTGCCGCAGGTGTGGGGCACAGATCTTCGACCCTCTGTCCGGTTGTCAGCGCTTCAGCTGGAGAAGTTTCTTGTAGCTTCACAGGTGCTGCTGTTGGTGCTGGGCAGAGCTCAGTGATGTCAGTCTCTGATGCCAGCTGTTCTGCTCGGAAGTAAACTGACCACTAAGTGGCCTTGCACACATCTTCCAGGTTCACCAATTGTTGCAGGCAGAGGTCAGCAGCGCTCTGCCCTGATGCTAGCTCCTGTGCTGGAGGTTCACTGGGTTTTTCCTCCACAGCAGAAAAGTCTATTAAATCCCCAGCCTCTGGAATTTCTGAATGTCCAGGGCACGGGCTGGTGGCATTTGGTCCCAGTGCCTGCACTTCGGCAGGTGACGCATAATCCATAACATGAAAAGTCAATTAAATCCATGCTTTCTGTGGCTGGGGAAGGAGGACAGCTTCCTCTTCTCCTGAGCCCTTGAACCCAAGATGGGAAGATGAGCTGGCTGCTCTATCTCCCGTACCTTTTCCCGGCTGCTGGACAGATGCATTCCTCCATCCAAGCCGGTCATGTGCAGAAACAGGTTTATCAAGGTCAGTCAAGACTTGCTACATCCACCATAAGAGTTCCGATTCCATAGCTGCGGGTGGTGGTGGGCAAGGCACACTGTTATCTGCCCCATTGCCGATAATTCAGCCAGGACTTCAGAGCTGTCGGCTGGTACTTCCTAATAGTCCAAGTCAAAGGGTGCCAAGCCCTGCTTAGCAGAGTCTAGCAGCCGTCTGTAGGTGATCTCCAGCTCCTATTCTTGAACGGTCAAAAACTCCATATCTTCCAGTTCCCAGTGCACTTCGAAGGTGTTTAGTATATCTTCTCTGAATTCCATGATTTTCTCCAACCGCCACTCCAAATCGCTCCCAAAGTTAGGGTCCCCTCACAGCTTCCCGAACAACAGTCCCTGGCCGCATTAGCCAAAGCCTTCTGTTGGGCTGTCATCCACTATCCAAGGGCATGCTTGGGATACATGCCACCGAAGGGCTCTGTGGCTCTCATCCAGCTGCATCTCTGCCCAGACCAGCATGCCTAAATCAGCTCTCTGCTCTTTGTGTGTTTTTTCTCCTAAAAACAGCACCTGCAATCCATACTGCGACTAATACCTTTCCTGGATGGAGGGGAGAATTTTTCCCTGGTGGAGCAGCTCACGGGCTAGTGTTTCCTTCCTGAGATCCCAGCGGACAAAGTCATACCATCCCAGCAGGACCTGTATTGACAGGAAGCATCGCACCGCTTGCCACCAAATGTATTGGGACCATCACCTAGGACAGCTCTGCCTGGCCAAATGGAAAGATATAATAAAATATTTAGAAAAATGTGAGGGGTGTACTCACTTTTGTGAAATACTGTATATGGTGGGGAAGGGGGCTTCCACAGAGCAGACTAGGATGCAAAACCTGCCATGTAACTACAGTAAATGTTTCACTGCTTGTTTTTTGGATACTTTCAGATGCACTGTATTATGGTGAAGGAAAAAGAATGCAGATCTGTTTGGGACTATGGAATTAGTGAATTTCTGAATTATTGTGTGGACCTGTGTCTACAAGTTTTGTAAGATTGAACAGGTGTAGAAATTATTGAGCAAATTGGCAAGTGCACATTTAGCAGGTCTCTGAAAGGGATGGCTACAAGCCATAGAGCATAATTGGTGTGCAGAACCACAAATAACACTTTGCTGGTTCCCTATACCTATTGCTGATGGAACACTTGTAAAAGAGAGTTAGAATAATGGTGCATGCCTCATGTGAAAGAGAACTTTGGAGATCTTTCTCCCATAGGTCCAGGAAACTAATGCACAGTATACACGGGCGGACTTTTCGACCGGACAGGTCCGAAGGTCTATCCGACGGACTTTCGGCGGACTTCCGACAGACTTTCCCAACGAACGGACTTGCCTACACATGATCACACCAAAGTCTGACGGATGATGACGTACGACCGGACTAAAATAAGGAAGTTGATAGCCAGTAGCCAATAGATGCCCTAGCGTCGGTTTTTGTCAGTCGGACTAGCATACAGATGAGCGGACTTTTCGACCGGACTCAAGTCCGTCGGAAGGATTTGATACATGTTTCAAATCTAAAGTCCGTCAGATTTTCCACCGAAAAAGTCAGCTGCAGGTCCGATGAAGCCCACACACGGTCAAATTGTCCGCTCGTGTGTACGCGGCATAAGCCTTTATCCACCTTTTAATTATGTTTTAGAAATCTCAAGCTGGAGTTTTGCTACAAAGTTTGCAAATGCTGTTTTCAAGTAGAAATACAGTAAATGTACACATTTAAATCCATATTTCAGATTGCTTTTTCTCTTGTAATGTTATGTTTGGTATGTATGACTGCAGGATATGTTTCAGTTTAGCCTTTCAAACACTGTCAAGGATGTTCAGCAATTATATTACATGTGGCCCCTGACTCAATAAGCATTTGTAACACTGAATCTCCAATTCTGAGTTGAAATTTTCCGGCATTAAAAATGTCAAGAGCAAATATGTATTCATCATCTGATGAATTGCCTGTCATCTTTGTTTTCATTTAATTAGCATTAGCTCAAGATTTTACCAGTAGAAATGTCCAAGACCTTTGAAATTTTAAGTACCTGTTTTTAGCCGTGTTTCATAGAAAGGAATAAACAAACATCATTGCCTTCAGATTTCAGTTCTATGACATCTCTTTGTGAGCTTACAGTCAGAGATAAGCAAACTTCCTTCCTAAAATTCACACAGGCCTACAATTCACATCTCTCTTTTTTTTTTGAATAGAATAGAATGCACGAAGGTAAAAAACCTTGGGTCTTTAGAACCACTTTAACCACTTGCCGACCGCCGCACGACGATGTACGTCGGCAAAGCGGCACGGGCAGGCAAAAGGGCTTACCTGTACGTCCCTGCCTGCCCGCGGGTGGGGGGTCCGATCGGACCCCCCCCCGGTGCCTGCGGCGGTCGGCAAATGTCCCCCGGCGATCGGTGGTGAGGGGGAGGCCATCCATTCGTGGCCCCCCCCTCGCGATCGCTCCCAGCCAATGGAATCATTTCCCTGCCTCTGTATTGTAAACAGAGGCAGAGGAAATGATGTCATCTCTCCTCGGCTCGGTATTTTCCGTTCCGGGCCGAGGAGAGAAGACTGAACTGTGAGTTACACAAACACACACACACAGTAGAACATGCCAGGCATACATTTCACCCCGATCCCCCCCCCGATCGCCCCCCGATCCCCCCCCGATCACCCCCCCCCTGTCACAAACTGACACCGAGCAGGTTTTTTTTTTTTTTTTTTTCTGATTACTGTATTGGTGTCAGTTTGTGTCAGTTAGTGTGTTAGGGCAGTGAGTCTTAGGCCCCCTTTAGGTCTAGGGTACCCCCCTAACCCCCCTAATAAAGTTTTAACCCCTTGATCACCCCCTGTCACCAGTGTTGCTAAGCGATCATTTTTCTGATCGCTGTATTAGTGTCGCTGGTGACGCTAGTTAGTGAGGTAAATATTTAGGTTCGCCGTCAGCGTTTTATAGCGACAGGGATCCCCCTATACTACCTAATAAATGTTTTAACCCCTTGATTGCCCCCTAGTTAACCCTTTCACCACTGATCACCGTATAACCGTTACGGTTGACGCTGGTTAGTTCGTTTATTTTTTATAGTGTCAGGGCACCCGCCGTTTATTACCGAATAAAGGTTTAGCCCCCCGATCGCCCGGCGGTGATATGCGTCGCCCCAGGCAGCGTCAAATTAGCGCCAGTACCGCTAACACCCACACACGCAGCATACGCCTCCCTTAGTGGTATAGTATCTGTATGGATCAATATCTGATCCGATCAGATCTATACTAGCGTCCCCAGCAGTTTAGGGTTCCCAAAAACGCAGTGTTAGCGGGATCAGCCCAGATACCTGCTAGCACCTGCGTTTTGCCCCTCTGCCCGGCCCAGCCCAGCCCACCCAAGTGCAGTATCGATCGATCACTGTCACTTACAAGGCACTAAACGCATAACTGCAGCGTTCGCAGAGTCAGGCCTGATCCCTGCGATCGCTAACAGTTTTCTTGGTAGCGTTTTGGTGAGCTGGCAAGCACCAGCCCCAGGCAGCGTCAGATTAGCGCCAGTACCGCTAACACCCACGCACGCAGCATACGCCTCCCTTAGTGGTATAGTATCTGAACGCATCAATATCTGATCCGATCAGATCTATACTAGCGTCCCCAGCAGTTTAGGGTTCCCAAAAACGCAGTGTTAGCGGGATCAGCCCAGATACCTGCTAGCACCTGCGTTTTGCCCCTCCGCCCGGCCCAGCCCAGCCCACCCAAGTGCAGTATCGATCGATCACTGTCACTTACAAAACACTAAACGCATAACTGCAGCGTTCGCAGAGTCAGGCCTGATCCCTGCGATCGCTAACAGTTTTTTTGGTAGCGTTTTGGTGAACTGGCAAGCGCCAGCGGCCTAGTACACCCCGGTCGTAGTCAAACCAGCACTGCAGTAACACTTGGTGACGTGGCGAGTCCCATAAGTGCAGTTCAAGCTGGTGAGGTGGCAAGCACAAGTAGTGTCCCGCTGCCACCAAAAAGACAAACACAGTCCCGTCGTGCCCATAGTGCCCTTCCTGCTGCATTCGCCAATCCTAATTGGGAACCCACCACTTCTGCAGCGCCCGTACTTCCCCCATTCACATCCCCAACCAAATGCAGTCGGCTGCATGAGAGGCATTTTTATGTCCTCCCGAGTACCCCTACCCAACGAACCCCCCCAAAAAAGATGTCGTGTCTGCAGCAAGCGCGGATATAGGCGTGACACCCACTATTATTGTCCCACCTGTCCTGACAATCCTGGTCTTTGCATTGGTGAATGTTTTGAATGCTACCATTCACTAGTTGACTATTAGCGTAGGGTACAGCATTGCACAGACTAGGCACACTTTCACAGGGTCTCCCAAGATGCCATCGCATTTTGAGAGACCCGAACCTGGAACCGGTTACAGTTATAAAAGTTAGTTACAAAAAAAAGTGAAAAAAAAAAAAAAACACAAACAAAAATATAAAATAAAAAAAAAAATAGTTGTCGTTTTATTGTTCTCTCTCTCTCTCTATTCTCTCTCTATTGTTCTGCTCTTTTTTACTGTATTCTATTCTGCAATGTTTTATTGTTATTATGTTTTATCATGTTTGCTTTTCAGGTATGCAATTTTTTATACCTTACCGTTTACTGTGCTTTATTGTTAACCATTTTTTTGTCTTCAGGTACGCCATTCACGACTTTGAGTGGTTATACCAGAATGATGCCTGCAGGTTTAGGTATCATCTTGGTATCATTCTTTTCAGCCAGCGGTCAGCTTTCATGTAAAAGCAATCCTAGTGGCTAATTAGCCTCTAGACTGCTTTTACAAGCAGTCGGAGGGAATGCCCCCCCCCCCCCAACGTCTTCCGTGTTTTTCTCTGGCTCTCCTGTCTCAACAGGGAACCTGAGAATGCAGCCGGTGATTCAGCCAGATGACCATAGAGCTGATCAGAGACCAGAGTGGCTCCAAACATCTCTATGGCCTAAGAAACCGGAAGCTACGAGCATTTTATGACAGATTTCGCCGGATGTAAACAGCGCCATTGGGAAATTGGGAAAGCATTTTATCACACCGATCTTGGCGTGGTCAGATGCTTTGAGGGCAGAGGAGAAATCTAGGGTCTAATAGACCCCAATTTTTGCAAAAAAGAGTACCTGTCACTACCTATTGCTATCATAGGGGATATTTACATTCCCTGAGATAACAATAAAAATGATTTAAAAAAAAAAAAAATGAAAGGAACAGTTTAAAAATAAGATAAAAAAATAATAATAATAAAGAAAAAAAAAAAAAAAAAAAAAAAAAAGCACCCCTGTCCCCCCTGCTCTCGCGCTAAGGTGAACGCAAGCGTTGGTCTGGCGTCAAATGTAAACAGCAATTGCACCATGCATGTGAGGTATCGCCGCGAAGGTCAGATCGAGGGCAGTAATTTTAGCAGTAGACCTCCTCTGTAAATCTAAAGTGGTAACCTGTAAAGGCTTTTAAAGGCTTTTAAAAATGTATTTAGTTTGTCGCCACTGCACGTTTGTGCGCAATTTTAAAGCATGTCATGTTTGGTATCTATGTACTCGGCCTAAGATCATCTTTTTTATCTCATCAAACATTTGGGCAATATAGTGTGTTTTAGTGCATTAAAATGTAAAAAAGTGTGTTTTTTCCCCAAAAAATGCGTTTGAAAAATCGCTGCGCAAATACTGTGTGAAAAAAAAAAATGAAACACCCACCATTTTAATCTGTAGGGCATTTGCTTTAAAAAAAATATATAATGTTTGGGGGTTCAAAGTAATTTTCTTGCAAAAAAAAATTATTTTTTTATGTAAACAATAAGTGTCAGAAAGGGCTTTGTCTTCAAGTGGTTAGAAGAGTGGGTGATGTGTGACATAAGCCTCTAGATGTTGTGCATAAAATGCCAGGACAGTTCAAAACCCCCCCAAATGACCCCATTTTGGAAAGTAGACACCCCAAGCTATTTGCTGAGAGTCATGTTGAGTCCATGGAATAATTTATATTGTGACACAAGTTGCGGGAAAGAGACAATTTTTTATTTTTTTTATTTTTTTTTGCGCAAAGTTGTCACTAAATGATATATTGCTCAAACATGCCATGGGAATATGTGAAATTACACCCCAAAATACATTCTGCTGCTTCTCCTGAGTACGGGGATACCACATGTGTGAGACTTTTTGGGAGCCTAGCCGCGTACGGGACCCCGAAAACCAAGCACCGCCTTCAGGCTTTCTAAGGCCGTAAATTTTTGATTTCACTCTTCACCGCCTATCACAGTTTCGGGGGCCATGGAATGCCCAGGTGGCAAAAAAAAACCCCAAATGACCCCATTTTGGAAAGTAGACACCCCAAGCTATTTGATGAGAGGTATAGTGAGTATTTTGCAGACCTCACTTTTTGTCACAAAGTTTTGAAAATTGAAAAAAGAAAAAAAAAATTTTTTTTTCTCGTCTTTCTTTATTTTCAAAAACAAATGAGAGCTGCAAAATACTCACCATGCCTCTCAGCAAATAGCTTGGGGTGTCTACTTTCCAAAATGGGGTCATTTGGGGGGGGTTTGTGCCACCTGGGCATTCCATGGCCTCCGAAACTGTGATAGGCAGTGAGGAGTAAAATCAAAAATGTACGCCCTTAGAAATCCTGAAGGCGGTGCTTGGTTTTCGGGGTCCCGTACGCGGCTAGGCTCCTAAAAAGTCCCACACATGTGGTATCCCCGTACTCAGGAGAAGCAGCTAAATGTATTTTGGGGTGCAATTCCACATATGCCCATGGCCTGTGTGAGCAATATATCATTTAGTGACAACTTTGTGCAAAAAAAAAAAAAAAAAAAAAAAAATTGTCACTTTCCCGCAACTTGTGTCAAAATATAAAACATTCCATGGACTCAACATGCCTCAAAGCAAATAGCTTGGGGTGTCTACTTTCCAAAATGGGGTCATTTGGGGGGGGTTTATGTCATCTGGGCATTTTATGGCCTTCAAAACCGTGATAGGTAGTGAGGAGTAAAATCAAAAATGTACGCCCTTAGAAATCCTGAAGGCGGTGCTTGGTTTTCGGGGCCCCGTACGCGGCTAGGCTCCCAAAAAGTCCCACACATGTGGTATCCCCGTACTCAGGAGAAGCAGCTAAATGTATTTTGGGGTGCAATTCCACATATGCCCATGGCCTGTGTGAGCAATATATCATTTAGTGACAACTTTTTGTAATTTTTTTTTTTTTTTTTTTTTTTTGTCATTATTCAATCACTTGGGACAAAAAAAATGAATATTCAATGGGCTCAACATGCCTCTCAGCAAATTCCTTGGGGTGTCTACTTTCCAAAATGGGGTCATTTGTGGGGGTTTTGTACTGCCCTGCCATTTTAGCACCTCAAGAATCGACATAGGCAGTCATAAATTAAAGGCTGTGTAAATTCCAGAAAATGTACCCTAGTTTGTAGACGCTATAACTTTTGCGCAAACCAATAAATATACACTTATCGACATTTTTTTTACCAAAGACATGTGGCCGAATACATTTTGGCCTAAATGTATGACTAAAATTGAGTTTATTGGATTTTTTTTAGAACAAAAAGTAGAAAATATCATTTTTTTTCAAAATTTTCGGTCTTTTTCCGTGTATAGCGCAAAAAATAAAAACGGCAGAGGTGATCAAATACCATCAAAAGAAAGCTCTATTTGTGGGAAGAAAAGGACGCAAATTTCGTTTGGGTACAGCATTGCATGACCGCGCAATTAGCAGTTAAAGCGACGCAGTGCCGAATTGTAAAAAGTGCTCTGGTCAGGAAGGGGGTAAATCCTTCCGGGGCTGAAGTGGTTAAATGTTACAGTCCAGCCCCATGTACCACCAGGGACCAAACTTAAAGTAACTCCATATTTTACAAAATACAGAATATAACAGACCTGCACAAAAATATACCAATTATAGCCAAAATGCCAGAAAAAAAAACATTAACAAATGTATGGCATTACATTTTTGCCACACGTGCACATTTTCTACAGGAATATTATAAATAAAAAAGGGATTTACGCAGTATTGATTAAATACATATGGATTATGGAGGTATTTATTTTGTGGATGAGGGTTGTTCAATAAACCTGAATGTTGAGGTTTTGTTTGTCCATTTATTAGAACTGCAATAATTTGTATAAGTCTTTAAGCTTCATTCACACGACTGACCTGGGGGTACACCACCAAGAATCAGCGCTTTGCTGAGACAAGCATTGACGGTTGCCCGTGATCAGCCACCAGCAGCCTGTACAAATCAACGACAGGTGCCACAGCTCTTCCCATGCAACTGCACATCTGAGTAGTGGTATGCGATTAGGGGCAAATGAGATGCGCCTATCAACTTGTCATTGATTAATAAAGGCTACTGCTGGCCGTGGCCAATCACAAACACCCGGGAACACCCACTACAGAGAAGCGCCGACTCTTTGCGATGCATGGCCAAAACTGGTCGTGTGACTGAAACCTTATAAAAAAATCCCTTTTTGTCCTGTGCTAAAACCTTAAGGTGCTAAATGTTTTTTTTTCTGTAAATGGGTGCTGAAAACTATCATGCACTGTGAAATGGAAAGCATTTGGTTATACATCAGCAGCTCTCCTAAATTAGGTGGCATGGTACTATGGATCTAATCACACTAAGGAGACCAGAATATCAACAACCTCTGGATCAGTTTTAGCTTCACATAATTCCAACACTTCTCTGAGTTTTTGACCTGAGCACTGAGAGCATGCTGATCTGTGCAAGAAAGAAATGCGTCGGATGAAGGAGGATCTCATTTGTAGTGTTTTGAATATGGTGACACTGTACACAGATTTGAAACAATTCAATTTCTACTGTTTTATTTTTAAATACTATGTTTATACTTTTTTCTAAGCAACTTATATATTTTCATATATTTAAGATTTACATAAGTGTCTTTAGAGTCCACTTTAGGGGTAAATTTTCTTTTGTTCGGACTTCTTGGATATGGCACTACAGGAGGATATAAATCACTGATACAATTGTCTGTGCAAGACAGAATATTAATTTCCCAAGTAAAATTTAAAAAGGTTAAAAAATCGTAGGTACTGAAAGCATGAAAGCTGCAAGGAAACACAAATTGTCTAGAAAAGGCTATCCTATGAGATCTCTCTACTGAAGCACTTTGTAGTAAAACCATAGGCGTGCGCAAGGGGTGTGCCAGGTGTGCCTGGGCACACCCTAATCCTGGGGTTGGCAACCTGTAAATGGTGGGCAGGTGACAGGTAAATCACAATCATTCCTTGCCGACCCTCAGAACCTGGACAGAAGAGGTGGTGGGCTGGAATTTAGTGGATCCGATCTGTATTTTCCTCCTGCAGCAGCTGAAAGTAGGCTTCTCCTCCTCTCCCTCCTTTTGTCAACATTTAGCTGCCACAGGAGGAAAATATAGGGGATCGGTACTAATATATGCCATCCCCGCCACCCCTCCTTTCCCTGTTCCTCTTCCTTCTGTTGCCCGGGTCCCCCATGTGCTCCCTTGCTCCCCCTTCCTCCCATTGTTTCAGGATGGAGAGCGGGGAAGAGGTCGGTAAATATGTCAAACGCAAATGTGTTGGAGCTTTGGGGTGCACACCCTAATGCAATAGGCTGTGCACACCTATGAGTAAAACGGTAGTTAGTGAACAATTTTATTGTTCTTAAAGTAAGGAAGGATGACTATGTTAACTCAGAGACATTTCTTAAAGTCTGCTCACATTATATCCATTGAGCTGCATTCCTCTGCGCAAATCCCCACATGCACGGTCCGGGCAGGACACACAGAAAAAAATTGTTTCCCATGTGCCCTGTTCACTCCATGCCCCTGTGATGGTCTGCAGAAAAACACAGCACAACAAACACAGTGTGAATGAGCCCCTAGCCCTAGTTTGCAATTGCTAGTCAGAGAATCTGTGATGTATTTTCCAATATGTAAGCTAAAGCCTGTTGAATTCTTGTCTAAAGCTACAACCATAAAAAACACACATAGTACATTGCTGCAATACATAAACACTACCTCATGTTTTATTCCTGTAGGACCACCCAGCAGTGCAGCAGCAAAAGGGTTGGCTTTAACACCCACATGTCGCACATATGAGCTGCTGGGCAGCCAATGCTTATGTGCTACACTTAAAGACAGCTCTCAGTCCGGGGTAACGATCAGTCACCAGCGGGACCCGCTTCTGATCATGGGACCACTGTGCCTCAACACCCAAGAACCGTCCCACACACTGTGTGTAGGAAAAAGGCTGTTGAGAGATGTAGTTCTGGGGCTGTGCCTACATCAACAGGAACTGAGCTTCCAGCAACCCCTGCAAGAATTTTACAAATATGGTGATGACATCACAAAGAGTAAAACAAATTCTCTTTTTTTGCTACAGGAACATGGTAAATAAAATAAATAATGCTGGGACATGCTCTATAAAATAAGAGGGAGATTCGAGGTAAGTTTGGGTCATACCTTCACAAAAACCTTAAGAGCTTGATGAAAGTTGCCTGACGCTTATTTATTTATTGCAGGCAGTTATATAGTGGCAACAATTTATACAGCACTTTTCATATAGTAAATTCTCATCATTCCCTGCCATCAAGGTACTTACAATCCAAGATCCCTATCCCACATACACACCCATACTAGGGCCAATTTAGATGGTAGCCAATTTCCTACCAGCATGTATAAGGAGGAAAAGGAAGTACCCAGAGAAAACCCAATCATACACATTTAAACCCCATGAACATAGTGTTCTGGTTGGGATTCAAAAGCTAATGACTAAGTTAGCACTGTGCTGCTCACAGACGCTTCCTAATGCTTTGTAAATGCTTGTTAAATAGGTTTTTTCTTTTCAGATTAGGGTTTTAAAAAAAAGCTTGAGTGTCTAAAAATTGCCAGTAAAGTACTATCTTACCAAATAGACAACTGAAATACAAAATAATGTTAAAAACTTTAAAAGTTAGAGACAACTTTACAATCTCTTTACAGGAATGTAATTGAGAGGTCTTTGTTCATTAGCAAGCACCTCTTTGTAACCTTTAGTAAAATACAATGGGGTTGATTCACCAAAACTGAGTACACAAACCGATGCAGCCCCATATAGAAACCAGTCAGCCTCCAGGCTTTATTGTCAAAGCCTAATTGGACATGTTTAAGTTAGAAACTGATTGGCCATCATGCACAGCTGCACCACATTCTGCATTCTCCAGCCCCAGCAAATCAACCTATATGTGTTTCCTAAACCTGAACATAAGTCTATCTCTGATAGTGATCCAAAGCAAAAGGGCTTGTTATTAAAACTGATGTCACAGGTGCAGTAACCCATAGTAACTCCTCTAAATTCACTTGATTGCAAACAGGATTGGAAAGAGTTGATACATTTATAAAATAACTGGAGCTACACAACTGTCCTACCATCTGATCATTATCAAGCCTTTGTAGTAGCACTGGGCCATTTATTTCCCAATATGAAAGGAGATATAATTGTGGTTCCTTAGGCACCATCATAGCAAAAAATCATTTAACATACTCTGTGCAGTATATGTGTGCATATAAAAATATGTTAATAAAGCCTAAACAGACCACTGACTGGTTATGCCTTACAGGTCTGCTCAAAGCATCACATGTGATATAATTGTGCTTCTTTTTGTCCAATGAACAGCTATGCAAGCACCTGGGATCTGAAAAACATGACCTCTTATGCAGCGCACACATGGGTGGACTTTTCGACCGGACTTGTCCGATGGACGCCGACGGACCAAATCCGGCAGACAATCCGATCACGTGTGGGCTTCACCGGATCTTCAGCGGACTTTTCCAGTCACAAATCTGACGGACTTTAGATTTGGAACATGCTTCAAATCTTTACGTTGTAACTCCGCTGGACCCAGAAATCCACTCGTCTGTATGCTAGTCCGATGGACAAAAACCAACGCTAGGGCAGCTATTGGCTACTGGCTATCAACTTCCTTATTTTAGTCCGGTGTACGTCATCACTTACGAATTCGTCAGACTTTGGTGTGATCGTGTGTAGGCAAGTCTGTTTGTCAAAAAGTCAGTCGGAAGTCCGCTGGAAAGTCTGTCGGACCAGTCCGGTCGAAAAGTCTGCCCGTGTGTACGTGGCCTTACTGGTTTTTGATAGAAGAGGTGACAGTCTCACGTGGTAGTTTCATACAGTACTGAGTGATGCTCTTAATGAGGCAGTGAGACAGGCTAAGGTACCTTATTCAGGGCTATCTGTATGTGAGATCTGTCCCTCTTCTCCCTTCTGCATAGCCTAGGAATAGGCTAGGAATACTCAACACTAGGGGTGCAACGGATCAAAAAACTCATGGTTCGGATCGTTCCTCAGATCAGGAGTCATGGTTCGGATAATTTTCGGATCTACAAAAAAAAATCTCCCCTACTGTAATATCCACGTCATCTCCCCCACTGTAATATCCACGTCATCTCCCCCACTGTAATATCCACGTCATCTCCCCCACTGTAATATCCACAATCTCCCCCACTGTAATATCCACAATCTCCCCCACTGTATAATCCACAATCACCCCCACTGTAATAATAGCCACAATCTGGCCCACTGTAATAATATCCACAATCTCCCCCAGAGAGTATTGCAGGGTATTGGCAGAGTATTGGCAGGGTATGGCAGGGTATTGCAGAGTATTGGCAGCGTATTTCAGAGTATTGGCAGGGTATTGGCAGAGTATTGGCAGGGTATGGCAGGGTATGGCAGGGTATTGGCAGAGTATTGGCAGGGTATTGGTGGGTATTGCAGAGTATTGGCAGAGTATTGCAGAGTATTGGCAGAGTATTGGCAGAGTATTGCAGGGTATTGACAGAGTATTGCAGGGTATTGGCAGAATATTGCAGAGTATTGCAGAGTATTAGAAGAGTATTAGCAGAGTATAGCAGAGTATGGGCAGGTTGTCAGGTCTCTCACTTACCAGACCGGAGAGTCCACTTGGGCAGAGGGTAGGCTCCCTTACGTATCCGACTTGCGGCCCCTGGTAGAGCAGACAGGAAGCACACAAGTGCGGAGTGGTATGAGAGCCTGTGCAGGAGTCCGTATTTCGGAAGCTAGCAGTCTTCAGACAGCAGGTGATGGTTAGAGGCACAGGCAACGGATGCTGGGCAGGAGCTAAAGACAGGTCAATGCACAGGCTGGGTTTGGCAACAGGCAGGCAGCAGAGGTACCGGAGGAGCAGGCAGAAGCAAGGTCAAACAAGCCGGGGTCAGATGCAGGCGGAGGTCAGAAGAATCCAAAGGCAAGCCGGGTCGTCAACAGATCAGGAACTCAGGAACACAGGAACTAGGAACAGGAAACAGGAAACAGGAACTAGGCACAGAGCTGTTGATCAGGCAGCACTGATCAGAGATAACAGCAGACCTAAATAGGCTGATTGGCGCCAAATGCCGCGCTCGTGCATGCGCCGATACGCACAGACGCCCGCGCACCCGCACGCGCCCGAGCGCGCCCCCGGTCACCGGCGCGCACACCAGCACCACCATGCACAACGCGGCTAGCCAGTTTAGATGCGCCAGTGCCCCCAGAAGCACGCGCCCCAGCACGCACAGGAACGCGCGCACCAACGCGCCCCAGCGCGCACCGACGCCCAACCAGGTAACCTCTCTGACAGTGCCCCCTCCTCAAGGGCAGACTCCGGATGCCCAGCTGGGCCAACTTTGAGGCATGAGAAACTTTGAATGACTGCAAGAGCTCTCTGGCATGCAAGTTGCTTTCTGGCTCCCATGAGTTGTCTTCAGGCCCATAGCCCTTCCACTTTACGAGGTATTGGGTTTGGTTGCGGCTTCTTCTGCAATCTAAAATTGCCTCCACCTCAAACTCCTCTTCGCCGTCAACTAGGATAGGCTTGGGTGGACCGATACTACGGCCAACAAAGGAATTGGGAGTAACCGGTTTCAAAAGAGACACGTGGAAGACTGGATGTATCTTCAGGGAGTTAGGCAGGTCAAGTTCATAGGCCACGTTGTTAATCTTCCTCTAAACCAAGAAAGGACCCAAGTACTTAGGGCCTAGTTTTCTGGACGGACAGGCCAACTTCAGGTTAGTGGTGGATAACCAAACTGGGTTGCCGGGTTCCAAGACAAGCTCTCCACGCCTCTTCCTGTCGAACATCCTCTTGTAGTATTCCTGAGCCTTGGCCATGGTGTCCTGTAGTAGTTTATTGTTTGTTGAAAAGAAATTCAAAGTTTCAGACACTGCAGGGACGGAGCACTCGGGTATTGACCCAGGCAAAAAGGTCGGATGGAAGCCGTAATTAGCATAGAATGGTGTTTGATTGGTAGCTGAGTGCAATGAATTATTGTAAGAGAACTCTGCGATAGGGAGCAGGGAGGCCCAATCATCCTGGGAGAATGCAGAAAAACAGCGGAGATATTGCTCCAAGGTCTGATTTGTCCTTTCAGTTTGCCCATTTTACTGGGGATGATAGGCCGAGGAGAATGCTAATTCAATTTCCAAGGAGCTGCAGAGGGCTTTCCAGAATCTGGAGGTGAACTGGGCACCGCGGTCAGAAACTATGTTCGTTGGTACTCCATGTAATCTGATAATTTCTCTAATAAAGATAGTAGCTGTTTCCATAGCCGAGGGGGTACCCTTCATGGGAAGGAAATGGGCCATCTTAGACAGCCTATCTACCATAACAAAGATGGAAGAAAACCCTTCTGATGGGGGGAGTTCAATGATGAAGTCCATTGAAATCATGGTCCACGGCCTCTCTGGGACCGGTAAAGGTTTTAACAGACCCCATGTCCTTGCCCGGCTATTCTTGCTTCTGGCACAGGTATTACAAGAATCAACATACTCCTTGCAATCTTTAACAAGATAAGGCCACCAGAAGGTACTTTGTACTAGATCGATTGTTTTTCGTGAGCCAAAGTGTCCAGCCAACTTGTGATCATGGCAAAGTTCTAACACCTGTACTTTTAGCTCCTCAGGGACCACAATTTTGTTTTCATACCAAAACAGCCCATCTTTGGCACGAGCTTCAGCAGGTGGTGTCATTCCCATAGAGGCCCGTCTAATTTGAGAGACAAGATCTTCTTGAAGCAGCAGGAAATTCCCAGAAGGGAGGATGGTGTCTGGAGGTAGGGCTTTTTCTGAGTCGTGGAACATGCGAGAGAGTGCGTCAGACTTGACATTCTTGGATCCGGGTCTGTAGGTAATGTGGAATTGGAATCGCGAAAAAAAAAGTGCCCATCTGGCCTGCCAAGGTTTTAGTCTCTTAGCCGTTCTCAGGTATTCTAAATTTTTATGGTCTGTGTAGACCAAAATGGGGTGAGCAGCACCCTCCAGAAGATAACGCCATTCTTCTAAAGCTGCTTTGATGGCTAGAAGTTCCGGATCTCCCACGTCTTAATTCCTTTCTGAAGATGAAAGTTTACGTGAGAAAAACCCCACAGGGTACAGGAGAGCTTTGGCGCCTTGTCTTTGCGAGAGCACAGCTCCTATCGCAATTTCGGATGCGTCAACTTCCAATACGAAAGGTAGGGCTGGATTGGGATGTTTAAGAAAGGTGGCTGAGGTAAACAAAGCCTTGAGTTCTTCAAAGGCCAGCTGCGCCTTAGGAGTCCAGCAAAACCGGGTCCCTTGTCTGATGAGTTCAGTGATGGGGGTTATTATCGAAGAAAATCCTTTGATGAACTTCCTATAGAAATTGGCTAAGCCAATAAAGCGCTGTACTCCTTTTTTATCTACAGGTGCAGGCCAATCCAGGATAGCGGATACTTTTTGAGGGTCCATCTTGATTCCCTCGGGAGAGATCACCAGGCCTAGAAACTGAATAGATTGGAGCTCAAACTCACATTTTTCGAGTTTGGCATAAAGCCCATGTTGCCTGAGTCGGGTAAGTACGTTTCGTACATGTCTGCGGTGGTCGATCAGGGAAGCGGAAAAAAACAGAATATCGTCCAGATAGACTATGACGTACAGGTCCAGAAAGTCACGGAAGACATCATTAACGAAGTGTTGGAAGGTGGCTGGTGCATTACACAGGCCAAAGGGCATGACGAGGTACTCGAAGTGCCCGAATCGAGTACGAAAAGCCGTCTTCCACTCGTCCCCCTCTCTTATGCGGATCAAATTGTAGGCTCCGCGGAGATCCAACTTAGTGAAAACTGTAGCGGACCCCAATCTTTGAAACAGTTCAGGTACTAAGGGTAGCGGATATCTGTTTTTCATGGTAATTTTATTTAATTCCCGGTAGTCGATGCAGGGACGTAGGGAGTGATCCTTCTTCTCAACGAAGAAGATGCCCGCACCTGCAGGAGATGTGGAGGGGCGAATGAATCCCTTATTTAGGTTTTCATCGATATAGGTTTTCAGGGTGCCCAGCTTCTGCTCAGTTAAAGGAAAAATCCTTCCGAAGGGAACTTCAGTTCCGGGTAAGAGTTCTATTGGGCAGTCATAGGGCCTGTGTACCGGGAGAGTCTCTGCCCCCTTCTTGCTGAACACATCCAGGAAATCCCGGTAGGGCTTGGGAAGGGATTGGTAAAGCTTGGTATTGGAGTCTAAGCAAAGGCACTGAGATGGTGTAATGGGTGTGCCCAGTAGACAGTGTTGTTTGCAGTAATTGGAGAGAAACTGAATCTTTCCTGTGGACCAGTCGATGCTGGGATTGTGAGCTTGCAGCCAAGGCATTCCTAGGATAATTGGAAAGAGGGGAGAGGAGATGACATCCAGGCGTAAGAGTTCCTGATGTTCCGGGCCAATAGTGGCCAGTAAGGGAACGGTCTCCTGGGTAACTGGTCTGGAGCTGAGGGTGAAACCGTCTGCTAAGAATACTGCAAGTCCCTGGGCCTTGGGTTGGAGAGGAATACTATGGTTATCAACAAAGGTTCGGTCAATGAAGCCGCTGCATGCTCCTGAGTCAATAATGACCGGTACTGGGATGTTCCTTCCAGGAAGCTGTAACATAACAGAAAGTGTCAAATGGTTACCAGATCTGGGTAAGACAGGTGCACATAAAGAAGAGGATGGCAGGCACTTACGTCTCTTGTTGGGGCAGGCCCTCACAAAATGTCCTTGTTCTCCGCAGTACAGACACAAATTGAGCGTACGTCTGTGTGTCTTTTCTTCTAGGGTCAGGGATGGACGGAGCAGACCGAGCTGCATGGGTTCTGGAGCTTCTGTGGCTGGAGCAGAAGAGGCGGGAGGAACTTGATTCGAAGCACTAGGAACCCTGGGCAACATCCAAGTGGGACGTGGGTGGCTAACAGACCTCTCTGAACGTCTCTCTCTCAGACGGCGGTCAATCTGGATTGACAAGTTTATGAGCTCATCCAGTGTCTGAGGTATCCCAACACGTGGCAGTTCATCTTTGAGGGGATCAGATAACCCCAACCGATATTGGTGACGCAAGGCCGCGTCATTCCACTCTGTATCAGAGCTCCAACGTCTGAACTCTACGGCGTAGTCTTCGGCCACTCTGCGACCTTGCTGCAGGGAGTGCAAGGCGGCTTCAGCAGTAGCCGTTAGTTGGGGGTCCTCGTATAGCTGAGACATTGCTAGGAAGAGGTCATCCAAGGAATCCAGAGATCTGGATTTTTGCTCCAGTAAACGGTGAGCCCAAGTTTGAGGCTCGCCGGTCAGTAGTGATATGGCAAACCCCACCTTTGTGGCTTCCAGAGAAAACGTGCGGGGTTGTAAGGCAAAATACAGCTCACATGCGTTGCGGAATGCCCGGTACTTGCAACGTTCTCCAAAGAACTTTTCGGGTGTGGGTACCCTGGGCTCCGGGGGGAGCATTACTACAGAGGGTGCTGCAGAAGGGCCGGCAGACGCTGCTCCTTGAGGAGATGCTGAGAGGGCCTGGACTTGTCCCTCTAATCTGGTATAGCCTTCTTGTAGGCTTTTGACTGCCTGGGTGAGGCCCGCTAGGTGCCTACAGAGTTCATCCATGGGGGAGGCCCCCTGCCTGGACTCGGTCATGGCTGCCTGATACTGTCAGGTCTCTCACTTACCAGACCGGAGAGTCCACTTGGGCAGAGGGTAGGCTCCCTTACGTATCCGACTTGCGGCCCCTGGTAGAGCAGACAGGAAGCACACAAGTGCAGAGTGGTATGAGAGCCTGTGCAGGAATCCGTATTTCGGAAGCTAGCAGTCTTCAGACAGCAGGTGATGGTTAGAGGCACAGGCAACGGATGCTGGGCAGGAGCTAAAGACAGGTCAATGCACAGGCTGGGTTTGGCAACAGGCGGGCGGCAGAGGTACCGGAGGAGCAGGCAGAAGCAAGGTCAAACAAGCCGGGGTCAGATGCAGGCAGAGGTCAGAAGAATCCAAAGGCAAGCCGGGTCGTCAACAGATCAGGAACTCAGGAACTCAGGAACACAGGAACTAGGAACAGGAAACAGGAAACAGGAACTAGGCACAGAGCTGTTGATCAGGCAGCACTGATCAGAGATAACAGCAGACCTAAATAGGCTGATTGGCGCCAAATGCCGCGCTCGTGCGCGCGCCGATACGCACGGACGCCCGCGCACCCGCACGCGCCCGAGCGCGCCCCCGGACACCGGCGCGCACACCAGCACCACCATGCACAACGCAGCCAGCCAGTTTAGACGCGCCAGTGCCCCCAGAAGCACGCGCCCCAGCACGCACAGGAACGCGCGCACCAACGCGCCCCGGCGCACACCGACGCCCAACCAGGTAACCTCTCTGACACAGGTATTGCAGAGTATTGGCAGAGTATTGACATAGTATTGCAGAGTATTGCCAGGGTATTGCAGAGTATTAGCAGAGTATTGACAGGGTATTGCAGAGTATTGGCAGGGTATTGCAGAGTATTGGCAGAGTATTGGCATAGTATTGCAGAGTATTGCCAGGGTATTGCAGAGTATTAGCAGAGTATTGACAGGGTATTGCAGAATATTGGCAGGGTATTGCAGAGTATTGGCAGCCTATTGCAGAGTATTGGCAGGATATTGCAGAGTATTGCAGAGTATTAGCAGAGTATGGCAGGGTATGGCAGAGTATTGTCAGGGTATGGCAGAGTATTGACAGGGTATTGCAGAGTATTGGCAGGGTATGGCAGAGTATTGCAGGGTATGGCAGAGTATTGGCAGGGTATTGCAGAGTATTGGCAGGGTATGGCAGAGTATTGTCAGGGTATGACAGAGTATTGGCAGGGTATTGGCACTGCTGCCATCCGATCTCTCCCCTCCACTGTACAGATCAGTACTCAGAGGGGAGAGAGGAATCAGTGTCATGACATGACGCCGGTTTGTTTACAAGTGATCGCTCCATCATTTGACGGAGCGATCACATGGTAAACGGTCGCCGGGTGTACCAAGATGGCTGCCGCTCCGGAGTTAGGCCGAAGCCGCGCTACGGGGAGCGCATGAGTGCTGATCCGAACAGGTTGAACTGTTCAGATTACGGATCGGTGACGATCCGTTGCACCCCTACTCAACGCTCATGATTATTTACAGCTAAATCGAGATGGACCTGCACATTCAACCGGCCATTGTATGTTTAAAGGCATCTTTAGATGTGCATTGTGCAATGTATAAAATTTGAAATCAGGCTGACATTTGGAATGTCTATACTTACTCTTGGTCAGAATGATTTGTGCATAAAGGACATCTCAGAACAGGTGGTATTGCATGCTATGGGGCTGAGTGATCAAAGTGCAGACAGCACACATACAATTACACAAAGTCCAGCCATGTGTCAGAAAACAGCGATGAGACAGAACTGCATAGATAGAAAATAGGAGTTTCAATCTTGACCAATTAAACAGCAGGACTTGCAAAGATGTAAGAATATTTGAAAGCAGAGGCTATACCAACAGGATCATTTTTAAATGAAGTCTCTTTAAAAAGTCCCTGTCACCATACCTGACAGTATACATGCAAGTTAAAGGTTAAGTTCACCTTTGGGAACATGTTACATGCTCCACCATGTTCTCGCTCCTGCAGTCTCTTCCAGACCTCCCTTCTAATTGTGACAGCGGGCCGGGGATCTTCTGTCACAATTTTAAAAGAACACAGACGCGTGGGGCTCCGCCCACACTGCAGTGTCATTCATTCCCAGAGTTCTGTGAATGAATGAACTACAAGCCTTTGCGGCTCACGGCTTGTAGTTCTTAATGAACTACCAGGGCACTGGTAACTGCCTGACAGTACGATGTACTGGCAGTTAGGTACAAAGACAAAGCCTGCAGAAGCCTGAGATTGCACCCAAGATCTGATGATCACTGGTGCAATTCTTCACAAAAAATAAAATAATAAATGCAAATCCTTTTTACCTGCAAAAAGATGTGCATTTTTTTTTTAGTAAGGTGAACTTATGCTTTAATGTAATATAATCTCTACTGGTGGTTACTACTGGTGGTTACTATAATCCTATGGTATCAGGTTCTGAAAGCAGCTCCCAAACCAAACCTCTCAATGAACATCTAATGCCGCGTACACACGAGCGGACTTTACGGCAGACTTTGCCCGGCGGACGGGATTTCGTCGGACAATTCGATCGTGTGTGGGCTCCAGCGGACTTTGTTTTCTCAAAAGTTGGACGGAAATTAGATTTGAAACATGTTTCAAATCTATCCGACGGACTCAAGTCCGGTCGAAAAGTCCACTCGTCTGTATGCTAGTTCGACGGACAAAAAGCCACGCTAGGGCAGCTATTGGCTACTGGCTATGAACTTCCTTGTTTTAGTCCGGCCATACGTCATCACGTACGAATTCAACGGACTTTGGTTGATTGTGTGTAGGCAAGTCCGTTCATTCAGAAAGTCCGTCGTAAAGTCCGCTGGGCAAAGTCTGCTGTAAAGTCCGCTCGTGTGTATGCGGCATAACCCTGCTGAGGCTGTGTTTAGAAGAGGGCACGTGCAAGGGCAACATTGCTGGTAAGGTATCTGGATAGGATATCTCACCTGTGCAGATCGATAACTAACCATGGTGTCCCTGCACAAGCGCTCTCCCAAGCACAGCCTGATCAAACCCTCTGGATGCCTGCTCTTCTTTTAGGATCTTTCAATATCAGAGTGACAAAGTATCTATAAAACCCAACCTTCATTTTAAATCTGCTAAAGTCTGAGTAGAAACACCTGTACTATGCCAAAAAGATGCAAAGAAGAACCCTTACTTTCCCTGTTGAACCAGCCATCTCTCTGCAGAGGTCCAACCTCACCTGAGCCAGAACATTAGCTTTGCAATCAGCAAAATGCAAAATGCATATTCCCTGCTGATTAGAGAGTCCCAGCATCGACTAACCAGGGGGCTTGTCAGACCTCTGCAAAAAGATCACTGCCTCCACACAGAGTTATAGTCTCTACAGCATGTTGGTAAGGGGCAAGCTTTTCTACCAAGCCTATGGCTGCTTTCTTTTATTTAGCCAATTTAAACTGAAGTTCAGTTGCTCTTTACATTTAAAAATAATACTATTAGGTATAGAGATAGATACTCTTCAAAGCCCTAAAGCATCATACAACTTTTTTTTAAATTTTGGTTTGAGATTTCTCTTAGTTTCTGTACTGGTGACACCAATACCAGAAATTAGGGAAATGAGTTTTTTTCCAATGCAATAAGCCAAGGACCAAATAAATACTTGACAGAGATTCTTACAATTCCCCATTCTCCGCTAAGAAGTGTTTTTTTGTTGCCATTTCTGTCCTCATTGTATAGACATTGTGTCCCTCTAACTCTGTCACTGGAACAGATAGAGGAAATCTCCCCAATGGGGGCAAAAAAATCCAGTATACAATCGTAAGAGGAGTTGTAATCCTTCCCCACTTCATCCAAAAGAGTTTTGGATAGATTTAAACTTTCAGCCAATTACATAATAAAAAATGCTGAAACCAAGTGCACAGGTCCTAGGATGTGGATGATAATGAAAAAAATATTGACACACTATATAAATTGGGGGAACACAATTCATGCCACAATGCCAATTGTCATACTGAATCTAGGCAGCTTAAAAAATATTCAAATAACTTTAGTCAAATATTTGTCATTCCGAGCATGTATAGAAAGCCTCAGTTGCAAGCTGCAGTTCTTTGGTTGCGTCCAAATGCATCACTGGACAAGAACTGGTTTGTATCAAAGAAACTAAGTAGCTTCTGGCTTACTGATCCAAATTGAGTAGATTGCAGGAATCAGAGAAAAGCATTAGAAAACAGCAGCTTCCACTAAGGTTTCTTACAGAGGTATTATGCCTTGTACAATATAGCCAGTAATAAGGCAGTGCCAACAGACACAGTGTATGGTCATAGATATCAACCAATATATTCAGGTGTCTCACATCAGACCCAATAATGACCAACTGAGAAATGCATCCCTGCTTAGTCTCCCTATAAATTTATGGCAGCTTATGGGGTGGCGCAGACAGGGGCAAGGCGCAGACATCATAGCTCTGTCACGAGTGATGCTCAGTTTCACCGACGCAGTTTAACGAAAGCAGGATAACTTAAGCTGGATGAACAACAAGAACTCTGCTCCACTCTGCAAGACGACAAGCAAACCAGCTTTTGACATTTATTTTGGATTAAGTTAGTTTCCCACTCTCTATCCACTAACATGCTCCTTATTCTCTTCCTTCTCACATTGGTGTCTTCTATCCTCAAATTATCTTTACTCTACCCCTCCTCTCTACCCTGCAGCATGCACATATCACCCTCACTCCTACCCTCTCCCTACTATGGCACCCATCATCTCCTGCATTTGCTGCACCCACATGCTGACATAAACACCAGGGGCACTAGACATGTGCGCTCATGCACATCGCACTCCCACCTTGCCTTCCTCGCCCTCCTCCTTCTCCTAGTCTCAGGTGACATTTCTCCTAATCCTGGTCCACCATTTTCCAAATGCAAGCCACACATCCAATACCCCTCCCCCTCTGGCAACCACCGCAATCCACTAAGTTTAATTTCTATCCCCCTGCTTCCTCAAAGCAGCCCACCAATCTCATGCGCCCTTTGGAATGCCTGCTCCATCTGTAACAAGCTAACATCTGTACATGGCCTCTTCATCTCTCATGGCTTTAACATACTCACCATAACAGAAACCTGGCTTCAAAATTTTGACTCAGCTTTTCCTGCTGCCCTCTCCCATGGTGTTCTCCATTGGACTCACTCCCCCAGACCCAACAGACAGAAAGGAGGTGGAGTTGGCTTCCTTCTATCCCCACAAAGCACATTCCAAGTCCTTCCTGTCCCTCCCTCTCTATCCCTCTCTTCTTTCGAGATGTACTGTATTCGTCTGTTTTCTCCCATTTCTCTGAGGATTCCAGCAATTTATCGGCCTCCAGGACCGGTATCACGCTTTCTTGATGACTTTGCTGCCTGGCTACCCTACTTTCTCTCCTCTGAAATACCCACCATTATTCTTGGTGACTTCAACATTCCTGTCACTGTTAACAGCCCAACTACAGCTAAACTTCTCAACTTAACCTCATCTTTTGACCTAACCCAATGGACACATACTTCCACTCACTCCAATGGTAATACCCTTGACCTTGTATTCTCCCATCTCTGCAACCCTGGCAACCTCACCAACACCCTCTTTCCTCTCTCTGATCACAACCTCATTACTTTCACTGTATCCTTGCCTTCAACCATCCATCTCTCCGAGCAGCAAACAATTACTTGTAGAAACCTTCGCCACTTTAACCCTTCTCTTCTCTATTCTGCTACTGACCACTTATATGACATAATCTCTCCCCTGTCCTGTCCTGACCTGGTCACCTCTGTCTACAACAGTTCACTCTCATCATCACTAGATGCACTTGGTCCTCTAACCACACGCAGAATCAGGCCCCGACCGTTACAACCCTGGCAAACTGACAACTCTAAAAATCTCAAGAGACATTGCCGTGCTCTTGAACGACTGTGGCGTAAAACCAAATGCCTTCAAGACTTCACCCTATATAAATCTGCCCTTCTAAAATACAATTCATGCCTCCATGCTGCCAAACAAGCCTACTTTGTCTCTCTTATTAATTCCTTGTCATCCAGTCCCCATTGGCTCTTCTCAACCTTTAACTCTCTGCTTCGTCCCCCACCCCCTCTACCCACTAACTCACTCACTGCCCAAGAGATTGCCAATCACTTCAAAGACAAGATCGATGCAATTCGTGAGGACATCTCCACTGTGCGTACGTCTTCCCCACCCAACATACCTTGCCTAGCAGCACATTCAACACTCTCCTCTTTTGAATTGACTACTACTGAAGAGGTTACAAAACTTTTCTCGGATGCCCACCTAACCAATTGTCCCTTGGATCCTGTTCCTTCCCAACTACTACGGTCACCCTCTTCTTCTATCCTATGCTCCCTCACTCACATCTTCAATCTCTCCCTCTCTAGTGGCATCTTCCCCTCTAAAACATGCGCAGATCACTCCCATTCTTAAAAAGCCATCACTGGACCCTACCAACCTGAACAACTTAAGACCCATCTCATTGCTCCCATTCACCTGTAAACTTCTAGAACGCTTAGTCTACAACCGTCTTAGCTCCAACCTCAGTGAAAATAACCTTCTTGACCCCTTACAGTCTGGCTTTCGCTCGCAGCACTCCACGGAAACTGCCTTACTAAAACTCACTAACAAATTACTAACTGCTAAAACCAACAGCCAGTACTCCATACTCCTACTACTTGACCTCTCTCCGGCCTTTGATACTGTTGACCACCCGCTCCTTCTCAATAAACTACATTCCTTGGCCTCCGAGATTCTGATCTATCCTGGTTCTCTGCCTATTTATCACAGCGCTCCTTCAGTGTCACCTACAACTCTGTCTCCTCCTCTCCATTGCCCCTTTCTGTGGGGGTCCCCCAAGGCTCTGTTCTTGGACCCCTTCTCTTCTCAATCTACACCTCCCCCTTGGTCACTTAATAACCGCCCATGGCTTCCAATACCACTTATACGCTGATGACACCCAAATCTATCTGTCTACTCCTCACCTCACTCCTTCAGTCTCCTCTCACATTACTAACTTGCTAACTGACATATCAGCATGTATGTTGCACCACTTCCTTAAACTAAATCTCTCTAAAACTGAGCTATTAATATTCCCCCCCGCCCGTGCCCCCCTCCATGACTTTTCCATCAAAATCAACAATGCAACCATCATGCCCTCCCCTCACGCCAGGGTACTAGGTGTAATTCTAGACTCTGACTTGTTATTTCAACCTCAAATCCAATCGTTGTCAAAAGTTTGTAGAATTCACCTCCGTAACTCTAAAATTCGCCCCTTTTTAACAAATGAAACCACCAGGCTCCTCATTCATTCCCTTGTTATCTCTCGCCTTGACTATTGCAACTCCCTTCTCATTAGCCTACCTCTCCATAGGCTATCCCCTCTTCAGTCTATCATGAATGCTGCTGCCAGACTTATCCACCTTACCAACCGCTTAGTGTTTGCCAACCCTCTATTTCAATCCCTACACTGGCTCCCAATCACCTAGCGAATTAGATTCAAAATACTAACCACAACATACAAAACCAATCACAACTCTGCCCCGAGCTACATCACCAATCTTGTCTCCAAATATCACCCAAATCGACCTCTCCGCTCTTCTCAAGACCACCTGCTTTCAAGCTCTCTCATCTCCTCCTCCCATGCTCATCTCCAGGATTCCTCCAGAGCCTCTCCCATCCTCTGGAACTCGCTACCTCCATCTATCCGGCTATCCCCTACTCTTGCTACCTTCAGGCGATCCCTGAAAACTCATCTCTTCAGGAAAGCCTATCACGTCTCCAACTAATCTCCTACCACATCCAACAGCTCATTCCCCACAGTTACAACCTTTTGTACCACCTGCCCCACCCTATTAGATTGTAAGCTCTTCTGAGCAGGGCCCTCTTAATCCTCTTGTATTTTATTGTGTTATAACTGTATTGTCTCCCTTTTATATTGCAAAGTGCTGCGTAAACTGTTGGCGCTATATAAATCCTGTATAATAATAATAATAATAATAATATGATTTCATCCTCTAGAACCTGAAGCAGAACTGAGTGTCCCCACAGGCAGCCTGAATTGGAGTCCAGAAATAACAGGTAGCAGATTCTGGTTTTCTCTTTGTCAGTTAGCCAGGTATGTGGAGGATACAAAGCCTCCACTGTCTGTCCCAGCTCCAGGTCAAAGCCTACCACACATATACAATACAGCCAGGCAGAGAAGCGATCCCATGAAAGGGTCAGGGGCTCCCCGCCGGGGCTCTGCACCTCCTCGCTCCCCAACAATTTACATCTCTAGGTTCCTATCTGCAAATTGATTAGGATTTTTCTCCATGTGTTTTGTTCTAACATTTTATGTTATTTGTTATACTTACCTACTCTGTCCAATGTTATTGCACAGAATGGTCCCTTCCCTCTGAAGGGTTAATGGTGTTTCTAGATGTCTGTTTTGTAAGTTGCCATGTCGTTGCTGTAATATTTCTATTATCTGAGACTGACTTAAAAATATGTGTTCATGCTAAAATATGTTTAGACTAATGAGATAAGAATGGCGGTAAACAGCTATTGTTTAGGAACATTTGGGAACACTCTGAAATGACATGTAGACATATGCCTGTCTCACTAAAACTATGATGAAGTTTCATATTAAGTAGAAAAACCCATGTATTAGAGATTGTCATTTTTGCTCTTCTGCAATCAAGCTTTGGATATACAGTATGTAACCCTTCCTACTTTTATTACTTATAAAACCACGGTCAGTAGACCATATTAAAGGTAGTATAGTTTGATCTCATCTTGTGTGCAAGTCACTCTGTACTTCCAGAATATTCCTGTAGGATCCATCGAGTGGTCTTCATGGTCCCTTACACCCTCCTCTTTTGGAGTCCCTCACCAGTGCTCTCTACTCCTTATCCCCTATAAGTGCCCCCTTAGCAAGCCAGGTGCTAAGGTGGCACCTGTGCAGACATGTTCCTAAGCTGGGCTGTGTGCATTTATAGACACACACAGTTTGGCTTGGCCATGCTCTTCACTCCTTCCTCACAGGATTTGTCTGACAGCAGCAGCCAATGACTATTGCTGCTCTCAGAATCTTCTGTGAATGCAGGAAGAGTGAGCAGTGCTGCTGCAGACCAGACAGCACTGGATTGAGAGAGGACTTAGTTCAGTGTTTGGGGGGGTTGCTTGGGAAACTGGCGTTAGAAGTTTTTTTTGTCATAATGCAGAGAATGCATTAAAGTAAAAACATAGGCAAACCTTTTTTTAACTTTTTTATTTTTAAATAGCATAAGGGAGGGTTATAACCCCTATAAGGTTTAATTTTGCCATCTGTGTCCTATTGTGAATATTTACCCTCATTTTCTGTCCCATAGCCAAAACAGGAAGTGAGTGGAAATTAGGGGAAAATCTTGGGGGCCCCCAGGACACCATATCTAGTGTTCCCATTGGATGATTTCCTCTCTATTTCTTTTTTTGGGACAACTCAAAAATTGGGATTTCCTATTACTTTTACTTTCAATGATTTTGGTAAACTGGACAAACAGAGAGGTTGAATCTCCCTAACAGGGACAGAGACAGCAAAAAAAAAAACTGACAGGTTTTTTAATCCCTCTTCCCTCTATCCACAATGAAAAAAAAAATCTTCCTGTAGTTGTACTTTAAGGTAAAAAAAAACTTTAAGTGGCCTTTAGAGCCATTTAAAGGAAAATGCAGACTGTGCTGTAATCTGATAATGGTTGTGGATATCCATAAGCCTCATATCGGCACAATCCCCATTGGATCTCAGACATGGCAGATCCTTTTGTTCATCTGCAAATACTATTAAAAAGTAATTGCTTTTGTCATCTGGAGAATGTATGGAAGATAGGAAAGAAGGAAGTCATGGGAAATTTTAAAGCTACCAAGTGTAATGGCTTATGAAGTTTATCATAGGGTGCCACATAGGGCTACAAACATGATCAGACCTTAAAAAGTATACAGTTTATTCACTCAGCTGGTTTTAAAACCTTAGTGTATTACAGTAATAACTCACTATTTAAAGAGAATTTGAACAGGACAGAAAACATTTCCAAAGTTCCAACAGTTCAGAACTTTCAATTTCTTGTCTTCCTTGGGTTGCCTGCAACCCTGTCCATTTTAGATTGATTCCTGTGTACTTGCAGAGAGCCCCTTGTTCTTGGTTCCATATTGTATACAATCAAGATCAGGCCCCTCATACCTCTTGATGCTCCCTGCTGCCCTGTCATTCACTTGTAAAATTCCACAATTTTAGAGACAGAAGATGCTCTGGCATTTGGCAGTTAAAAGAAAGGGTCAGAGCTAGGCCTTGGGATGTGGTGAGGCTCAAACATGATGTACTTTGCTAATGTAGGACAAAACAAAAAGGTTTTCTAATAACTTTCTCCCGAACAGCACATAGTTAACTTTCCACCAGTCCTCCAACACTCTGTTCAGCCCCATGATCAAAAAAAAAAAAAAATCACCCAGTGCTTCTAGGTATAGATGAGCATATGAATCACTCCTCTTCCTCTCATGTGACAGTGCATGTGCTTGTTGATAAGCTGCTATGCAAGGCTGAAAAATGACCCTGTAATCCCATCCACTGCATACTATTCAAAGCCCATCGAGTTTTATTAGGTAAGAGCTCAGTACAATGGAAGATGGCACATCTAAAAGTATTCACATGCCTTGTGCTATGATGTAGCCCTGCAAGCACATCCAGGGTATAATTCATTAAAATGAATTAAGAATTCACGATGGACTTAAAATTATTGCTCTTTTATTCCATAATTTTCAAAGATAGAACATTGATATTACTGTAGTTGACAAAAATCCCCCTAGATAATGTTTTAATATTTTGGATCTAATATTAGAGCCTTTCTGAAGCTATGACACTGGGTCATATTAGACCCCTTAATGTTGTGTTGGTTTCTTGAGTGATGTTTATGCCCAGCTAAATTATTGATGTTCTATCTTTAAACATTATGGAATAACAGAATCAAGTGTGTATAATCTTTATGAGATAAGTGAAAAAAGTGGTTCTTGTTTTTATTAATATGAGATTTATTCTTATACTTATAAAGCAGTACATCTCACCACCCATTTTAAAGAGGGCGTATCAGAACATGTTTATTACTTTGGTATTTCTTGTCAGTATGCCATGATTTCAAACAACAATTTAACAGGCATTATGTTATAAAAATATAACTCATTTTTTATTATTTAATATTATTTACTAAAACTAATCAATTCTCTTGTTTGGTATACCACTGGAGACAGACAGTAAAAAAAAAAAAAATCGTATTCATATTTTAAATTCAATCTTCTGGTCTAATCCATTTGACTTTTATTTTTCCAAACGTTGACATTTTGTCTGGATATCAGTATTAGTCACTCCATTCACAGCTGTCTAGCTCATTATCTGATTACTCACTTTTACGATGATCAGAGAGGTGTTAATATTTTCCAGATTTTCTAATGAAGAAATGCCTAACATTTTTTATATAACTGGATATTTTCTTTTTCCCCATAATATTTATCAAAGAGCGGATCAGTAGTTTTTCTGTACTTGGTGTACTAGTATATCATTGGGTATGACTTTAGGTGCCCTACAAGGTTAAAAAGGTTAACGTGAATCTATATTGACAGAAGTATTGACTACAGATAGAGGGGGGCCAATAAGAAGGGAGAAATTTAGGAAGATGCAGTAAAAGCCTGGTCATGTTGTAATATATTACAATGTTGAAGCCCTAACTGGATGACATATAGTTTTCTAAAGCACTGTGTATGATAAACACTTGCTATTATTTCATTGTAAAATGTTGTGTTCACTGATTATTTTCCTCTTTCAGTGTATTTTAAGTGCTGTCAATCTCCTCAAGACATTGCTAGCTACTTCCTGTCTACATGCACTCACTCTATCATCAGTTACATCATTGCTCATTGCCCATGCCTGCTCCACCAGGGTTGCATATCACAAGATGGAAATGCTGGTGCACAATTAAGAGAGAATTATCATTTTTTAACAGTTATGCCCTGTACACACGGTCGGACATTGATCGGACATTCCGACAACAAAATCCATGGATTTTTTCCGATGGATGTTGGCTCAAACTTGTCTTGCATACACACGGTCACACAAAGTTGTCAGAAAATCCTATCGTTCTGAACGCGGTCTTTCGTCTCTGAACGCAAAGCTTTCGTCTCTTAATTTAATCTGAACATGCGTGGCACTTTGCGCGTCGGATTTGTGTACACACAAACGGAAATTCCGATGGAAAATGTGTGATGGAGCCCACACACGGTCGGAATTTCCGACAACAAGGTCCTATCACACATTTTCCGTCGGAAAATCCGACTGTGTGTACAGGGCATAAGTGGTGGAACACAAATCATCATGTAGTATCACCAGTTTATTTTTTATGAAAGCTGCAGATTTAGAATGATCAAATATAACAAGTTGCTTTGCAAAATTTAAAGTGTTTGTTACTAAGGACGAGCCCGATGTTCACCTGTTCGCTGAATAGCGAACAATTTGGGGTGTTCGCGGCAATATCGAAAGCCGTGGAACACCCTTTAAAAGTCTATGGGAGAAATAAAAAGTGCTAATTGTAAAGGCTTATATGCATGGTATTGCCATAAAAAATGTTTGGAGACCTGGGACCTGCCCCAGGGAACGTGTACCAGTCCCTGCACAAAATGACATTGCTAAAGGAAAAAAAGTAATTTAAAACTACTAGCGGCTATAATGAATTGTTGGGTCTCTGCAATTCAGATAAAAGTCATTGAAAGAAACGGCATGGGGGTCCCCCCCAAGTTCCATAACAGGCCCTTCAGGTCTGGTATGGATATTAAGGGGGGCCCTGTGCGAATTAAAAAAAAAATGGC
This sequence comes from Lithobates clamitans, assembly GCA_037952925.1. Classification (NCBI taxonomy): domain Eukaryota; kingdom Metazoa; phylum Chordata; class Amphibia; order Anura; family Ranidae; genus Lithobates; species Lithobates clamitans. The sequence goes on from JBBGZY010000285.1 coordinate 3,612,887, forward strand.
GTAGGGGTCCCCCTCAAAATTCATACCAGACCCATTTTATGTAAACAGGTGGCCCCGCCCCCCTTTGACGCCACAGGTAAGCCATTGGGAAGTCCCTGTGCATCAGAGGGGGGCGTGGTCACCCAGGGTACATCGCCGTGTGGCCCCGCCCTCAGTTGTAAAAGAATTGTTACCTGAGAGGATGGTCATTACGGCGGGTGCCTCCCACTTTACAGGCATACTATAGACACCCCCCAGGTACGAAATTTAAAGGAATATTTCACTTTTATTTTTAATTTTGGTTCGGGGTTCCCCTGTGGGGAAATTCCATGCCGTTTTTATCAATGAACTTTTATGTGTATTGCCGGACCGACAATTCATTATAGCCAGGGCTAGCGATAGTAGTTTTAAATGACTTTTTTTCTTTTAGAAATGTCATTTTGCACTCGGACTGTTCTAAACACGGAAAACATGCTCCACTTTACAGGCCCCCCAGGTATGAAATTTAAAGGAATATTATACTTTTATTATTTCACTTTAAGCATTATTAAAATCAGTGCTCCCGAAAAAACGGTCGTTTTTAAAACTTTTTTTGCATTGATACATGTCCCTTGGGGTCCCCAAACACTTTTTGTGACAATACCATGCATATAAGCCTTTAAAATTAGCACTTTTGATTTCTCCCATAGACAATTCATTATAGACGCGAGTAGGGATGAGCCGAACACCCCCCGGTTCGGTTCGCACCAGAACCTGCGAACGGACCGAAAATTCGCACAAACGTTAGAACCCCATTGAAGTCTATGGGACTCGAACGTTCGAAAAAGTGCTAATTTGAAAGGCTAATTTGCCTGGTATTGTCCTAAAAAGGGTTTGGAGTCCTGCCCTAGAGGACATGTATCAATGCAAAAAAAAGTTTTAAAAACGGCCGTTTCTTCGGGAGCAGTGATTTTAATGATGCTTAAAGTAAAAAAAAAATACAATTAAATATCGTATCTGGGGGGTGTCTATAGTATGCCTGTAAAGTGTTTCCCATGCTTAGAACAGTCCCTACAAAAAATGACATTTTTAAAGGAATAAAAGTCATTTAAAACTGCTTGTGGCTTTAATGTAATGTCGGGTCCTGGCAATATGGATGAAAATCAGTGAGACAAACGGCATGGGTACCCCCCAGTCCATTACCAGGCCCTTTGGGTCTTGTATGGATATTAAGGGGAACCCCACAACCAAATTAAAAAAAGGAAAGGTGTGGGGCCACCAGGCCCTATATACTCTGAACAGCAGTATAGAGACGGTGCAAACAAGACAGGGACTGTAGGTTTTTATTGTTAAGTAGAATCTGTTTGTAATTTTGAACTGGTACATTTTTAACTTGTTTAGCTCCAGCAAAAAAACTATTTTAAGCTTTTTGGAAAACATAGGGAAGGGTTGTCTCCCCTGTGACATTTGTTTTGCTGTCTGTGCACCTCTTCAGAAAATTTTACCTCACTTTCTGTCCCAATGACAAATGTTTTTTGACAATTTGGGGTTTTTAGTGAAACAAGGATTGGTGATAAAGCATCAGTGGAAAGGAGACACATTTTTCCCATATTAACCCTTCTGCCCCGTACACACGGTCGGACATTGATCGGACATTCCGCCAACAAAATCCTAGGATTTTTTCCGACGGATGTTGGCTCAAACTTGTCTTGCATACACACGGTCGCACAAAGTTGTCGGAAAATCCGATCATTCTGAATGCGGTGACGTAAAACACGTACGTCGGGACTATAAACGGGGCAGTAGCCAATAGCTTTCATCTCTTTATTTATTCTGAGCATGCGTGGCACTTTGTGCGTCGGATTTTTGTACACACGATCGGAAATTCTGACAACGGATTTTGTTGTCGAGAAAATTTTATAGCCTGCTCTCAAACTTTGTGTGTCAGAAAATCTGATGCAAAATGTGATGGAGCCTACACACGGTTGGAATTTCCGACAACAAGGTCCTATCACACATTTTCCATCGGAAAATCCGACCGTGTGTACGGGGCATTACAGGAGAGAATTTCCCTTCCTAGAGGTAGATTTCATCCCACTTCCTGTTGTCTCCTTCCGTTTGCAAGTAGGAGTCGTTTGTAAGTTGGATGTTTGAAAGTAGGGGCCTGCCCTATATACTCTGCAGAAATTGGGCCTTAGGTGGTGGTGTTGCCACAACACTGTAAGTCCTAACAGTTACTCTTGGTGGGCGCAGGAATGGGCTCTGCTGTGAAATATTAGATCAAGAATTGTAATTACATGCCCCTGTTGAACAGAATCAGAAAAATTGGGCCTTTGATGGTGGTGGTGCTGGTGTCACAACACTGTAAGTCCTCACAGTTACTCTTGGTGGGTGCAGAAACGGGCCCTGCTGTGAAATATTAGATCAAGAATTGTAATTACTTGCACCTGTTAAACAGGGGCAGAAAAATTGGGCCTTTGGTGGTGGTGGGGGTGGTGGTGGTGTTGCCACAACACTGTAAGTCCTCACAGTTACTCTTGGTGGGAGCTGGAATGGGCCCTGCTGTGAAATATTAGATCAAGAATTGTAATTACATGCACCTGTTGAACAGGGGCAGAAAAATTGGGCCTTTGGTGGGGGTGGTGCTAGTGCCACAACACTGTAAGTCCTCACAGTTACTCTTGGTGGGCGCAGAAACGGGCCCTGCTGTGAAATATTAGATCAAGAATTGTAATTACATGTCCCTGTTGAACAGGGGCAGAAAAATTGGGTCTTAGGCATTGGTGCCACAATACTGCAACCCCTCACTGATACTCTAGTTGGAGCGCAGGAATGAGCCCTCCTGTAAAATAGTGCATCAACAATTGTAATTACATGCCCCTGTTAAACAGGGGCTGAAAAATTAGTCCTTAGGCACTTGTGCTGCTGCCACAACACTGCAACCCCTCACAGATACTCTAGTTGGAGCGCAGGAATGAGCCTTCCTGTAAAATATTGCATCAAAAATTGTAATTACACGCCCCTGTTAAACAGGGGCTGAAAAATTGGGCCTTAGCCACTGGTGGCGGCACCCAGAACCAATAATATACTTACAAGCTATTAGCATGATCATTGAGGAGGAAGAGGATAGTCACTCAGCATAACAGGATAGTCACTCAGCATCAGCAAAGGCAGTCTTGAAGGGATCTGACATTTCAAAAAAAATTGTTTGGTTAAATCAGCATCAGGTGCTTGGTAGCTGGTGGTGATCCAAGACTGATTCATTTTTATGAAGGTCAGTCGATCGACCGAGTCGGTGGACAGGCGCACCCTGTGATCGGTTACAAAACCTCCAGCAGCACTGAATGTGTGTTCCAAAAGAACGCTGGATGTAGGACAGGCCAGTAGCTCAATTGCAAACTGTGCAACCTCTGGCCAGTGATCCACCCTCAAGACCCAGTAACCCAGAGCATTTTCGGTGGGAAAGGTGTCCAAGTCAGATCTTGCCCTTAGGTATTTCTGCACCATGTAAAACAGACGTTGGCGATGGTTGCTGGAACCGATCGGTCAGACAGCCACCTTCTCCACCGTTCCTTCTTTGACTGACCGAAGCCTCAGCAACACGTTGTCCAGGAACAGGAGTTTGTAACCTCCCAGTCTCTGGGAACGCGTTGCACAGACCTTTCTGCAAGGCCTCCCGAAGATGTTTCATCCACTGCTCCCTCTGTGATGGCAAGATATGGTCCGCAACCTTACCCTTTTAACGTGGATCAAGGAGGGTTGCCAATCAGTATTGATCCCTCTCCTTAATACCACAAATACGAGGATCCTTCCGCAGGCTTTGAAGGATCAGGGAGGCCATGCAGCGTAGGTTTGCTGAGACATTCGGTTCGGAGTCCTCTGGGTCACTAAGGACGACATGAGCCACCTCCTCCCAGGCACGTACAAGTCCATGGGTTTCTTGGGACTGTAAATGATCCCTTAAAGACTGCTGCTGATGCTGAGTGCCAGGCTCCACCTCCATGCTGACACAATCCTACTCTTCCTCCTCCTCCTCATCTTCTTCCTGTGTGATCGGCGGGCACGCAGGAACACTGTCTGGATAAAGGGGGCCTTGAGAGCTAAGGAAGTGCTCCTCTTCCTGCCTCTGTTCTGCCTCAAGTGCCCTGTCCATTATTCCATGCAGCGTGTGCTCCAACAGGTGGACAAGGGGGACAGTGTCACTGATACATGCACTGTCACTGCTCACCATCCTCGTGGCCTCCTCAAATGGTGACCATACAGTGCATGCATCCCTGATCATGGCCCACTGGCATGGGGAAAAAAACAAGCTCCCCTGACCCTGTCCTGGTGCCATAGTCGCACAGGTACTCATTGATGGCACTCTGCTGCATGTGTAGCCGCTGCTGCATGTGTAGCCGCTGCAGCATGGCCAACGTTGAGTTCCACCTGGTGGGCATGTCACAGATTAGGCGGTTCTTGGGCAGGTTAAATTCCTTTTGGAGGTCAGCCAGCCGAGCACTGGCATTATATGACCTGTGGAAATGCACACAGACTTTCCTGGCCTGCCTCAGGACATCCTGTAAGCCCGGGTACCTGCCCAAGAACTGCTGCACCACCAAGTTAAGGACGTGAGCCAAACAGGGCACATGGGTCAGTTGTCCCTGTCGGAGGGCGGAGAGGAGGTTGGTGCCATTGTCGCAAACCACCATGCCTGCCTTAAACTGGCATGGCTTCAACCACCTCTGAACTTGCCCCTGCAGAGCTGACAGAATCTCTGCCCCAGTGTGGCTCCTGTCCCCAAGCACACCAGCTCAAGCACTGCATGGCATCATTTGGCCTGCGTGCTTGCGTAGCCCCTTGAACGCCTACGGAGCACCGCTGGTTCCGAAGTCAAATCAGCACAGGAAGAGGCCATGGAGGAAGAAGAGGAGCGGGTGGAGGAGAGAGGTGTGACAGAATCACCACTGGTAGTATTTTGGAGGCATGGTGGCAGAACAACCTCCAACACTACTGCACCTTGTCCTGCATCCTTCCCAGCTGCCAGAAGAGTCACCCAATGTGCGGTGAAAGATAGGTAACATCCCTGTCCATGCCTGCTAGACCATGTGTCAGCGGTAATATGCACCTTACCGCTGACCGCCCTGTCCAGCGAGGCCAAGACATTGCCTTCCACATGCCGGTAGAGAGCCGGAATTGCCTTCCGCAAGAAAAATTGGCATTTGTGAACCTGCCACTGAGGAACCGCACATTCCACAAACTCACGAAAGGGGGCAGAGTCTACCAACTGAAAAGGCAGCAGTTGAAATGCTAGCAATTTAGCCAAGCTAGCATTCAACCGCTGGGCATGTGGATGGCTGGGAGCAAATTTCTTTTGGCGGTGCAACAGCTGGGGCAGGGAAATTTGCCTGGTACAATCTGACATCTGTGTACCGATAGCAGATTGCCCCCAAGTACTTGGCTGTGACACACCTAATTCTACACCTTCATCCCTCTCAGTACAGGTCTCAGAGAGGACTGAAGGTATAGTGGGGTTGCAGATCCCAGCTGATGAGGAACAAGGAGTGGTCCTCTTGTTCTTTGGTGTGGGTCTTTTAGGTTGCCTTGCCAAAGAACTGCATGGCAGGTCAACATATGTCTGGTCAAGCATGTGGTGCCCAAGCGGGAGATGTTTTTGCCACGATAGATACGCTTGAGACATATGTTGCAAATAGCAGCGGTGGGATCTGATGCACTCATCTCAAAAAAGGCCCACACCAAAGAACTTTTGGAATAACGCGCAGAGACAGCAGCGCCCTGCACATGCGGAGCTCTGCAGTGTGATGCAGTCGGTGTGCTGCCCTTAACCACTTCAATACCAGGCACTTATGCACCTTCCCGCCCAGACCAATTTTCAGCTTTCAGCGCTCTCACACTTTGAATGACAATTACTCAGTCATGCTACACTGTATCCAAACAAAATGTTTATCATTTTCTTCTCACAAATAGAGATTTCTTTTGGTGGTATTTAATCACCACTGGGTTTTTCATTTTTTGCGATATAAGCAAAAAAACAGCAAAAATTTTGAAAAAAAACATACTTTTTTTTAGTTTCTATTGTAAAATTTTGCAAACAAGTCATTTTTCTTCATACATTTGTGCCAAAATTTATACTGCTACATATCTTTGGTAAAAATAACCCAAATTAGTGTATATTATTTGGTTTTTGTGAAAGTTATAGAGTCTACAAACTATGGTGCCAATCACTGAAAATTGATCACACCTGATGTACTATCTCACCTGAAGGACTATCTCATTTCTTGAGACACTAACAAGCCAGGAAAGTACAAATACTCCCCAAATGACCCCTTTTTGGAAAGTAGACAGTCCAATGTATTTACTAAGAGGCATGGTGAGTTTTTTGAAGCTGTAATTTTTTCCCACAATTCTTTGGAAAATTAAGATTTTTTTTTTTTTTACTCAAACTGGTCATGTTAACAGGTTATTTCTCTCACACAGCATATGCATAATTGCAACTACACCCCAAAATACATTCTGCTACTCCTCCTGAGTATAGCGATGCCACATGTGTGAGACTTTTACACAGCCTGGCCACATACAAAGGGCCAACACTGAAGTAGCACTTTCAGGCGTTCTACAAGCATAAATTGCACATATCCTTTCTCAACCACCTATTACATTTTTGAAGGCGCTGGAGCACCAGGACAATTGAATTGTCCACAAAATGACCCCATTTTGGAAAGCACACTCCCCAATGTATAATCTATGAGGCATAATGAGTCTTTTGAACGGTTCATTTTTTTCCAGAAGGTTTTGGAAAATGTGGAAAAAAAATGAAAATGCATTTTTTTTTACACAAAGTTGTCCATTTATAAGATATTTTTAACACATAGCATGTACATACCAAAAATGACACCCCAAAATGCATTCCAATACTCCTCCTGATTATGGCGATACCACATGTGTGAGACTTTTACACTGCCTGGCCACATACAAAGGCCCAACATTGAAGTAGCACTTTCAGGCGTTCTACAAGCATAAATTGCACATCTCTTTTCTCAACCCCCTATTACATTTTGAAGGCCCTGGAGCACCAGGACAATGGAATTGTCCACAAAATGACCCCATTTTGGAAAGAAAACACCCCAACGTATAATCTATGAGGCATAATGTGTCTTTTGAATGGTTCAATTTTTTCCAGAAGTTTTTGGAAAATGTGGAAAAAAATGAAAATGCATTTTTTTTACACAAAGTTGTCACTTTATAAGATATTTATAGCGCATAGCATGTACATAGCAAAAATGACACCCCGAAATACATTCTGCTACTCCTCCTGAGTATGGCGATACCACATGTTTGAGACTTTTACACAGCCTGGCCACATACAGATGCCCAGAATCCAAGTAGCACCTCCAGGCATTCCAGCAGCATTAATTACACATATCATTTTCTGACTACCGATCACATTTTTGAAGGCCTAACACATAGCAGGTACATACCAAATAACAAAAGATTATCTTTGGTTTTAGAAGTGCAGTGGTCCACAGAGGAGAGCATCGGTCCAGGCAGCAAGCAGGAATGAGGTCAGCGACAGCAAAAGCAATCATCCAGGCAGCAGGCAAGAATACGTTCCATAGTTCATACAGGCAGAGATACTGTCAGCACAGCCAGAGCACAGCCAAAGCACAGCCAGAGCACAGCCAAAGTATTGGTCCAAACAGCAGGAAGAAACATGGCCCATAATGTCATGGGTCATTAAAGGCAGCAATATGGTCAACACAGCCAAAGTATTGGTCCAGGCAGCAGGAAGGACCATCAAGCTTAGGGCCAGGGGGACAGGGGTAGAGGCTTCTCCTACCCAAATCGCTTTGAAGCCTCCAGGCAACCAGACCCTGTTCTGGGAGCACAGAAAATGAAAAACTGTTTTTCTCTACTCAGAACACTAATCTGAAGCCCCTCACATATGCGAGACCCCTGTGTACTAAAGTAGATGGCCAAAAGATCAGTCCAAGTGGCAGGCAAAAACATGGTCGATTAACAGGACAAGGTCGGTGCACGTGGAAGTCAGAAACGTTGTTTACATCGGCAGGCAGAGGCATCGTCGGTAAACAGGCTGAGGTTGGTGCACATGAAAGTCAGAAACGTGGTTTAAATCGGCAAGAAAAGACATCGTCGGTAAACAGGCCAGGGTCAGTTAATTAACATGGTAGCAGGCAAATAGGGAAATGGCAGTCTGGTAATAATACAGTGAACTAATATTGGATGGATGCATGATCATTTTTGAAGCATCTCCGATGCACAGGCCAGGTTGGGAGTAGGGATGAGCTTCGAGTTCGAGTCGAACTCATGTTCGACTCGAACATTGGCTGTTCGCAAGTTCGCTGAACAGTGAACAATTTGGGGTGTTCGCGGCAAATTCGAATGCCGCGGAACACCGTTTAAAAGTCTATGGGAGAAATCAAAAGTGCTAATTTTAAAGGCTTATATGCAAGTTATTGTCATAAAAAGTGTTTGGGGACCTGGGTCCTGCCCCAGGGGACATGGATCAATGCAAAAAAACTTTTTAAAAACGGCCTCTTTTCAGGAGCAGTGATTTTAATAATGCTTAAAGTCAAACAATAAAAGTGTAATATCCCTTTAAATTTCGTAGCTGGGGGGTGTCTATAGTATGCCTGTAAAGGGGTGCATGTTTCCCGTGTTTAGAACAGTCTGACAGCAAAATGATATTTCAAAGGAAAAAAGCCATTTAAAACTACTCGCGGCTATTGCATTGCCGGTCCAACAATACACATAGAAGTTCATTGATAAAAACGGCATGGGAATTCCCCACAGGGGGAACCCCGAACCAAAATTTAAAAAAAAAATGAAGTGGGGGTCCGCCTAAATTTCATACCAGGCCCTTCAGGTCTGGTATGGATATTAAGGGGAACCTCGGCCAAAATTTAAAAAAAAATGACGTGGGGGTCCCCCTAAATTAAGATAAAAATGGCATGGGATTTCCCCACAGGTGAACCCCGAACCAAAGTTTAAAAAAAAATGGCATGGGGGGGTCCCCCTCAAAATCTATACCAGACCCTTCTGGTCTGGTATGGATTTTAAGGGGAACCCCGCGCCAAAAAAAAAAAAACGGCGTGGGGTCCCCCCAAGAATCCACACCAGACCCTTATCCGAGCACGCAACCTGGCAGGCCGCAGGAAAAGAGGGGGGGACAAGAGAGCGCCCCCTCCTGAACCATACCAGGCCACATGCCCTCAACATTGGGAGGGTGCTTTGGGGTAGCCCCCCAAAACACCTTGTCCCCATGTTGATGAGGACAAGGGCCTCAGCCCCACAACCGTGGCTGGTGGTTGTGGAGGTCTGCGGGCAGGGGGGGCTTATTGGAATCTGGAAGCCCCCTTTAACAAGGGGACCCCCAGATCCCGCCCCCCCGTGTGAAATGGTAAGGGCGTACAAAAAACTGTCAAAAATGTTAAAAATCACAAGAGACAGTTTTTGACAATTCCTTTATTTAAATGCTTCTTCTATCTTCTATCTTCCTTCATCTTCTTCTGGTTCTTCTGGCTCTTCTGGTTCTTTCTCTGGCGTTCTCGTCCAGCATCTCCTCCACGGCGTCTTCTATCTTCTTCTCCTCGGGCCGCTCCGCACCCATGGCATGGGGGGAGACTCCCGCTCTTCTCTTCATCTTCTTCTCTTCTTTATCTTCTTCTTCTTCTTTTCTTCTCTTCTTCATTTTCTTCCCCGGGCCGCTCCGCATCCATGCTGGCATGGAGGGAGGCTCCCGCTGTGTGACGGCATCTCCTCTTCTGACGGTTCTTAAATAACGGGGGGCACCAGGTGACCCCGCCCCCTCTGACGCACGGAACATGACGGGACTTCCCTGTGGCATTCCCCATGACGTCACAGGGAAGTCCCGTCAAGTCCCTGTGCGTCAGAGGGTGGCGGGGTCACCGGGTGGCGCCACCCCCCGTTATTTAAGAACAGTCAGAAGAAGAGACGCCGTCACACAGCGGGAGCCTCCCTCCATGCCAGCATGGATGTGGAGCGGCCTGGGGAGGAAATAAGGAAGAGAAGAAAAGAAGAAGATGAAGAAGAAGATGAAGAAGAGAAGAAGATGAAGAGAAGAGCGGGAGCCTCCCCCATGCCAGAAGAACCAGAAGAAGAAGAAGATGAAGGAAGATAGAAGAAAGAAGAAGCATTTAAATAAAGGAATTGTCAAAAACTGTCTCTTGTCATTTTTAACATTCTTGACAGTTTTTTAGTGAAATGGTAGGGGTAGTTTTGTACCCCATTACCATTTCACACAGGGGGGGCGGGATCTGGGGGTCCCCTTGTTAAAGGGGGCTTCCAGATTCCAATAAGCCCCCTGCCCGCAGACCCCCACAACCACCGGCCAGGGTTGTGGGGATGAGGCCCTTGTCCTCATCAACATGGGGACAAGGTGTTTTGGGGGACTACCCCAAAGCACCCTCCCAATGTTGAGGGCATGTGGCCTGGTATGGTTCAGGAGGGGGGGCACTCTCTTGTCCCCCCTCTTTTCCTGTGGCCTGCCAGGTTGAGTGCTTGGATAAGGGTCTGGTATGGATTTTTGGGGGGACCCCACGCCGTTTTTTTTTAAATTTTGGCCGGGGTTCCCCTTAATATCCATACCAGACCTGAAGGGCCTGGTATGGAATTTGGGGGGACCCCCACGTCATTTTTTTTTAAATTTTGGTTCGGGGTTCCTCTGTGGGGAATTCCCAAGCCGTTTTTATCAATGAACTTCTATGTGTATTGTCGGACCGGCAATGCAATAACCGCGAGTAATTTTAAATGTTTTTTTTTCTTTGAAATGTCATTTTGCTGTCAGACTGTTCTAAACACGGGTAACATGCGCCCCTTTACAGGCATACTATAGACACCACCCAGCTACAAAATTTAAAGGGATATTACACTTTTATTGTTTGACTTTAAGTATTATTAAAATCACTGCTCCTAAAAAAATGGCCGTTTTTAAAAGTTTTTTTTGCATTGATCCATGTCCCCTGGGGCAGGAACCAGGTCCCAAAATCCTTTTTATGACAATAACTTGCATATAAGCCTTTAAAATTAGCACTTTTGATTATTCATGTTCATTCATTCATAGACTTTAACGGTGTTCGCGTGTTCGAACAAACTTTTTTCCTGTTTGCATGTTCTGGTGCGAACCGAACCGGGGTGTGTTCGGCTCATCCCTAGTTGGGAGGGACATTGGGGACAATAATAGCTGGAATCTCTTCTTACTCCTCCTCTGCTGCATACACGGCATTTCAATTGGCTCTTCTTCCAGATTCTGTCGGGGAATGCTATAGGGAAAGTGTTGCTCGTGAAGTCGACTCACAATATCCGAGCGAATGCTTCCTGGGGCGGGACCTTGTTGGTAAATGAGGGCAGTGACAATATCTTCAATATACTTGAGGTAGGTGACTTGTTGGTTTTGAGTTGCTTTTTGGTAGCAGACAAACAAATTAAAAAGGGCCATGTGAAACAGGTGAAAGGCAACTTTCTTGTACCAGTAATGGGACTTTCTGGTTGATAAATAGGGCTGTAGCATCTGATCGTTTAAATCCACCTCCCCCATATACATATTGTAGTCGTGGACACATTCGGGCTTTACAATGGGGCCGCGTCTTCTTTGGATCTCCACCACGGTGTCATTGTGGATGGTAGAGAGGATGTGAACATCTTTCTTGTCCCTCCACTTCATGGCCAACACCTCCTCATTCCTCATGAATGCCGATTCTTCCTTTGTAATTTTTTTGTCAACAGATTTTGTGGGAATCCCTTACGTTTTTTTTTTAAGGTACCACAGGCCGCGGTTTTTTTACTCTAAAGATGACGAAAAAGGGGCAGGCTGGTATAATAGTTGTCGACATATAAATGGTATCCTTTTTTAAACAGGGGGTATGCCAGCTCCCAGACAATTTTCCCTCTGGTTCCAATACATGTGGGGCAGTCACGGGGCTGGAGCTGGGAGTATTTGCCTTCGTAGATCCAGAATGAAAAGACATATCCAGTGGCTCGATGGCATAATTTATTTAACTTCAGCCCATACCTGGCTCTCTTGCTTGGTATATACTGTTTGAAGTGCAGTCGGCCAGTGAAATGTATGAGGGACTCGTCCACACAAATTTTTTGGTCTGGGATGAAAACTTCTCTAAATCGCTGGGAAAAGGAATTGATTAGGGGGTGTATCTTGTACAATTTGTCATGGTTGGGATGATCTTGGGGAGGGCACTGTAAATTGTCATTGAAGTGGAGAAAACGCATAATCATGTCGTATCTTGTCCTAGACATGACAGCGGAATATATGGGCATGTGTTGGATGGGGTTGGTGGACCAATATGCATGGACTTCGTTATTTTTTGTAAGCCCCATATTGAAAGTTAGGCCCAAAAACTATTTAAATTCATCCAGTGTGACACATCGCCACTGGAACATGCGGGAGTAGGAAGAATTGGGGTTGGCAGCAATAAATTGGGATGCATACAAATTAGTTTGATCCACCATATTCTGCAGAAAATCTTGTGGGAAAAATAAAGAAAAATAATCGAATTGAGAAAAATTTGTAGTGTCGGGCTGCACACCTGGCTGTGTGGTGAAAGGGGAGATGATAGCGGATCCTGAGTTGCCAGGCAACCATAAGGGGTTTGCCAGGGCATCGGGAAGGTAGGACTGGGGCTGGGTTCTTCAGGGGGGCGGGTAATTCCAGTACTTGTACTGGGCTCCTCTTCCTGGGGTCTGGTGCTGCTGGTGGTGGGCAGATCTCGTGATCTTGGTCCTGATCTTGGTCCTGATCTCATTCTTTTGGGAGGGACGGTTTCCTCCGCGGACTCGGACTCCGATCCACTATCCTCCACTGACTCGTATTCCGAACCAGAATCGGATGATGTGAGCTCCCCGCTGCTCTCATCATCCGACATGGCAAGAATCTCATATGCCTCCTCAGGTGTGTAAACCCTTTGGGACATTATGGCAATGCTTATTGGTGGGCCTGTGTAATGGTACTGCTGGTGGTAGTGGTACCGATTGAGGTATTAGTGGCGGGCCTGTGTGGCGTATGGGTGGTGGTGGTACCAATGGTGGTACGGGTGGTGGTGGTGGTACCGATGGTGGAACGGGTGGTGGTGGCGGTACCGGTGGCGGTATGGGTGGTGGTGGTACCGATGGCGGTACAGGTGGTGATTGCGGTACCGGTGGCAGTATGGGTGGTGGTGGTACTGATGGTGGTACCAATGGTGGTACAGGTGGTGGTGGCGGTACAAGTGGTGATGGCGGTACAGGTGGCAGTATGGGTGGTGGTGGTACCAATGGCGGTACTGACGGTGGTACAGGTGGTGGTGGTACCGATTGCGGCACTAGTGGCGATACTGGTAGCAGCCTGTGTGGCAGTATAGATGGTGGGCCTAATGGAGGTACTAGTGGCGTTACTGGTGGTGGTACCAATGGCGGTACTGGTAGCCTGTGTGGCGGTACCGATGGCGGTGGACCTGTGACAGATGGGCTGATTGACAGATGGGCTGGTTGACAGATGGGCTGATTGACAGATGGGCTGATTGACAGATGGGCTGATTGACAGATGGTCTGATTGGCTGGGCTGTGTGACAGGTCCTCTTTATTGGGGGGGCCGTGTTGTGCACAGTACAATACAACAAAATGTCAGACAGACACTGATTTCACTCACTGATCCCTGCCCTCTCGTCACACGATCGGTGTGTGAGGAGAATGCAGGGATCAGATGGTATAGGCTACTCAATGTTTACATTTGTGACCGGCTGATTGGACACAGCCGGTCACATGGTAAACAGCCAATTTCATTGGCTGTTTACCCTGATTGGAGAAGCGCTGTGTCCAAGGGATACTCGCCTTCCTCGTTCCCTGCTCTGCATGCCTTCTCCATGAGTTTGTTGTGACAGGTAATCGGCTGTGACTTTGACACAGCCGATCACGGGGTAAACAGCCAATGAAATTGGCTGTTTACCGTGATCGGAGAAGCGCTGTGTCCGAGGGACCCACGCGCCGCCATGTTATCAAGCTGAACGTCATATGATGCCCAGTCAGGATAACGCAACCACTTCCTGGACGTCAATATGCTATTGACCGGGCAGGAAGTGGTTAAGCTGGCCCCTGGAGGGCATCCTGGCTCGTTGGTGATGTGCCTCCTCCTCTCTCCTATCAGGCACCCACGTAGAGTCAGTGACCTCATCATCCCCTCCCCCCTCATCACTGGAGCAAAGCTGGCAGTATGCTGCAGCTGGGGGAACATGACTGCCAGATTGCTGTCCTTCTTGGACACCCCCTCCCTCTTTAGGTGCACACTGTGCAGAGGACACACTACACTAACTGTAAATACTGTAGCTAATAGGACTAACAGGATCAGAAGAACACCAGCAATTTTCTTCAGGCAGCTGTAAATACTGTAAAAACACCTGCCTGCCTGTAGTAGTAGGAAGAGAATAACAGGAATGGATCTAGCTAAACTAAATACAGTGTATATATATATATATATATATATATATATACAACACCTAGGATGTATATATATATATATATATATATATATATATATATATATATATACAATACACTGTAAGCGCAGCTAACTGACTTGTCTGCCTACTTTATCTACCGTAACTTAAATCAAATGACTCTGTCTCTCTGTCTATCTATCTCTCTGTCAACGCCGGAACACACTACACAGGGCTGCCGTGCAGGCGGCCTTATATAGTGTGGGTCGTGTACTAAACCCCCTGAGCCATAATTGGTCAAAGCCACCCTGGCTTTGGCCAATTATGGCTCTCTGTACAGACGGCGCTGTGATTGGCCAAGCATGCGGGTCATAGTGCATGCTTGGCCAATCATCAGCCAGCAATGCACTGCGATGCCGCAGTGAATTATGGGCCATGACGCGCCACTTGAATTTGGCACGAATGGCCCATATCATTCCAAATTCGGCGAATGACCGAACAGGCAATGTTCGAGTCGAACATGCGTTTGATTCGAACACGAAGCTCATCCCTAGCCGCCGACTTTTTTTCCTTTAGAAATGTCATTTTGTGCAGGGACTGTTCTAAACACGGGAAAAAGGCGCCACTTTACAGGCATACTATAGACACCACCCAGGTACAAAATTTAAAGGAATATTTCATTTTTATTGTTTCTCTTTGAGCATTATTAACCACTTCAGCCCCGGAAGGTTTTACCCCCTTCCTGACCAGAGCACTTTTTACAATTCGGCACTGCGTCGCTTTAACTGCTAATTGCGCGGTCATGCAATGCTGTACCCAAACGAAATTTGCGTCCTTTTCTTCCCACAAATAGAGCTTTCTTTTGATGGTATTTGATCACCTCTGCCGTTTTTATTTTTTGCGCTATACGCGGAAAAAGACCGAAAATTTTGAAAAAAAATGATATTTTCTACTTTTTGTTCTAAAAAAAATCCAATAAACTCAATTTTAGTCATACATTTAGGCCAAAATGTATTCGGCCACATGTCTTTGGTAAAAAAAATGTCAATAAGTGTATATTTATTGGTTTGCGCAAAAGTTATAGCGTCTACAAACTAGGGTACATTTTCTGGAATTTACACAGCCTTTAATTTATGACTGCCTATGTCGTTTCTTGAGGTGCTAAAATGGCAGGGCAGTACAAAACCCCCACAAATGACCCCATTTTGGAAAGTAGACACCCCAAGGAATTTGCTGAGAGGCATGTTGAGCCCATTGAATATTCATTTTTTTTGTCCCAAGTGATTGAATAATGACAAAAAAAAAAAAAAAAAAAAAAAATTACAAAAAGTTGTCACTAAATGATATATTGCTCACACAGGCCATGGGCATATGTGGAATTGCACCCCAAAATACATTTAGCTGCTTCTCCTGAGTACGGGGATACCACATGTGTGGGACTTTTTGGGAGCCTAGCCGCGTACGGGGCCCCGAAAACCAAGCACCGCCTTCAGGATTTCTAAGGGCGTACATTTTTGATTTTATTCCTCACTACCTATCACAGTTTTGAAGGCCATAAAATGCCCAGATGACATAAAACCCCCCCAAATGACCCCATTTTGGAAAGTAGACACCCCAAGCTATTTGCTTTGAGGCATGTTGAGTCCATGGAATGTTTTATATTTTGACACAAGTTGCGGGAAAGTGACAAATTTTTTTTTTTTTTTTTTTTTTTTGCACAAAGTTGTCACTAAATGATATATTGCTCACACAGGCCATGGGCATATGTGGAATTGCACCCCAAAATACATTTAGCTGCTTCTCCTGAGTACGGGGATACCACATGTGTGGGACTTTTTAGGAGCCTAGCCGCGTACGGGACCCCGAAAACCAAGCACCGCCTTCAGGATTTCTAAGGGCGTACATTTTTGATTTTACTCCTCACTGCCTATCACAGTTTCGGAGGCCATGGAATGCCCAGGTGGCACAAACCCCCCCCAAATGACCCCATTTTGGAAAGTAGACACCCCAAGCTATTTGCTGAGAGGCATGGTGAGTATTTTGCAGCTCTCATTTGTTTTTGAAAATAAAGAAAGACGAGAAAAAAATTTTTTTTTTTTCTTTTTTCAATTTTCAAAACTTTGTGACAAAAAGTGAGGTCTGCAAAATACTCACTATACCTCTCATCAAAAAGCTTGGGGTGTCTACTTTCCAAAATGGGGTCATTTGGGGGGGTTTTGTGCCACCTGGGCATTCCATGGCCTCCGAAACTGTGATAGGCAGTGAAGAGTGAAATCAAAAATTTACGGCCTTAGAAAGCCTGAAGGCGGTGCTTGGTTTTCGGGGTCCCGTACGTGGCTAGGCTCCCAAAAAGTCCCACACATGTGGTATCCCCGTACTCAGGAGAAGCAACAGAATGTATTTTGGGGTGTAATTTCACATATTCCCATGGCATGTTTGAGCAATATATCATTTAGTGACAACTTTGCGCAAAAAAAAATAAAAAAAATAAAAAATTGTCTCTTTCCCGCAACTTGTGTCACAATATAAATTATTCCATGGACTCAACATGACTCTCAGCAAATAGCTTGGGGTGTCTACTTTCCAAAATGGGGTCATTTGGGGGGGGTTTGAACTGTCCTGGCATTTTATGCACAACATCTAGAAGCTTATGTCACACATCACCCACTCTTCTAACCACTTGAAGACAAAGCCCTTTCTGACACTTATTGTTTACATAAAAAAATAATTTTTTTTTGCAAGAAAATTACTTTGAACCCCCAAACATTATATATTTTTTTTAAAGCAAATGCCGTACAGATTAAAATGGTGGGTGTTTCATTTTTTTTTTTCACACAGTATTTGCGCAGCGATTTTTCAAACGCATTTTTTGGGGAAAAAACACACTTTTTTACATTTTAATGCACTAAAACACACTATATTGCCAAAATGTTTGATGAGATAAAAAAGATGATCTTAGGCCGAGTACATGGATACCAAACATGACATGCTTTAAAATTGCGCACAAACGTGCAGTGGCGACAAACTAAATACATTTTTAAAAGCCTTTAAAAGCCTTTACAGGTTACCACTTTAGATTTACAGAGGAGGTCTACTGCTAAACTTACTGCCCTCGATCTGACCTTCGCGGCGATACCTCACATGCATGGTGCAATTGCTGTTTACATTTGACGCCAGACCAACGCTTGCGTTCACCTTAGCGCGAGAGCAGGGGGGACAGGGGTGCTTTTTTTTTTTTTTTTTTTTTTTTCTTTATTATTATTATTTTTTTATCTTATTTTTAAACTGTTCCTTTCATTTTTTTTTTTTTTAAATCATTTTTATTGTTATCTCAGGGAATATAAATATCCCCTATGATAGCAATAGGTAGTGACAGGTACTCTTTTTTGCAAAAATTGGGGTCTATTAGACCCTAGATTTCTCCTCTGCCCTCAAAGCATCTGATCACACCAAGATCGGTGTGATAAAATGCTTTCCCAATTTCCCAATGGCGCTGTTTACATCCGGCGAAATCTACGTCATAAAATGCTCGTAGCTTCCGGTTTCTTAGGTCATAGAGATGTTTGGAGCCACTCTGGTCTCTGATCAGCTCTATGGTCAGCTGGCTGAATCACCGGCTGCATTTTCAGGTTCCCTGTTGAGACAGGAGAGCCAGAGAAAAACACGGAAGATGTTGGGGGGGGGGGGGGCATTCCCTCCCACTGCTTGTAAAAACAGTCTAGAGGCTAATTAGCCACTAGGATTGCTTTTACATGAAAGCCGACCGCTGGCTGAAAAGAATGATACCAAGATGATACCTAAAGCTGCAGGCATCATTCTGGTATAACCACTCAAAGTCGTGAATGGCGTACCTGAAGACAAAAAAATGGTTAACAATGGTTAACAATAAAGCACAGTAAAGTGTAAATAATTACACACCTGAAAAACAAACATGATAAAACATAATAACAATAACAATAACAATCAATAACAATAACAATAACAATAACAATCAATAACAATAACAATAACAATAAAACATTGCAGAATAGAATACAGTAAAAAAGAGCAGAACAATAGAGAGAGAGAATAGAGAGAGAGAGAACAATAAAACAACAACTATTTTTTTTATTTCATATATTTTTTTTTTTTTACACTTTTTTTGTAACTAACTTTTATAACGGTAACCGGTTCCAGGTTCGGGTCTCTCAAAATGCGATGGCATCTTGGGAGACCCTGTGAAAGTGCGCCTAGTCTGTGCAATGCTGTACCCTACGCTAATAGTCAACTAGTGCATGGTAGCGTTCAAAACATTCACCAATGCAAAGACCAGGATTGTCAGGACAGGAGGGACAATAATAGCGGGTGTCACGTCTATATTCGCGCTTGCTGCAGACACAACATCTTTTTTTGGGGGGTTCGCTGGGTAGGGGTACTCGGGAGGACATAAAAATGCCTCTCATGCAGCCGACTGCATTTGGTTGGGGATGTGAATGGGGAAGTACGGGCGCTGCAGAAGCGGTGGGTTCCCAATTAGGATTGGCGAATGCAGCAGGAAGGGCACTATGGGCACGACGGGCCTGTGTTTGTCTTTTTGGTGGCAGCGGGACACTACTTGTGCTTGCCACCTCACCAGCTTGAACTGCACTTATGGGACTCGCCACGTCACCACGTGTTACTGCAGTGCTGGTTTGACTACGACCGGGGTGTACTAGGCCGCTGGCGCTTGCCAGTTCACCAAAACGCTACCAAAAAAACTGTTAGCGATCGCAGGGATCAGGCCTGACTCTGCGAACGCTGCAGTTATGCGTTTAGTGTTTTGTAAGTGACAGTGATCGATCGATACTGCACTTGGGTGGGCTGGGCCGGGCTGGGCGGAGGGGCAAAACGCAGGTGCTAGCAGGTATCTGGGCTGATCCCGCTAACACTGCGTTTTTGGGAACCCTAAACTGCTGGGGACACTAGTATAGATCTAATCGGATCAGATATTGATCCGATCAGATACTATACCACTAAGGGTGGTGTACAGTGCGTGCGTGGGTGTTAGCGGTACTGGCGCTAATCTGACGCTGCCTGGGGCTGGTGCTTGCCAGTTCACCAAAACGCTACCAAAAAAACTGTTAGCGATCGCAGGGATCAGGCCTGACTCTGCGAACGCTGCAGTTATGCGTTTAGTGTTTTGTAAGTGACAGTGATCGATCGATACTGCACTTGGGTGGGCTGGGCTGGGCCGGGCGGAGGGGCAAAACGCAGGTGCTAGCAGGTATCTGGGCTGATCCCGCTAACACTGCGTTTTTGGGAACCCTAAACTGCTGGGGACGCTAGTATAGATTTGATCGGATCAGATATTGATCCGATCAGATACTATACCACTAAGGGAGGTATACGGTGCGTGCGTGGGTGTTAGCGGTACTGGCGCTAACCTGACGCTGCCTGGGGCTGGTGCTTGCCAGTTCACCAAAACGCTACCAAAAAAACTGTTAGCGATCGCAGGGATCAGGCCTGACTCTGCGAACGCTGCAGTTATGCGTTTAGTGTTTTGTAAGTGACAGTGATCGATCGATACTGCACTTGGGTGGGCTGGGCTGGGCGGAGGGGCAAAACGCAGGTGCTAGCGGGTATCTGGGCTGATCCTGCTAACACTGCGTTTTCGGGAACCCTAAACTGCTGGGGACGCTAGTATAGATTTGATCGGATCAGATATTGATCCGATCAGATACTATACCACTAAGGGAGGCATATGCTGCGTGCGTGGGTGTTCGCGGTACTGGCGCTAATTTGACGCTGCCTGGGGCGACGCATATCACCGCCGGGCGATCGGGGGGCTAAACCTTTATTCGGTAATAAACGGCGGGTGTCCTGACACTATAAAAAATAAACGAACTAACCAGCGTCAACCGTAACGGTTATACAGTGATCAGTGGTGAAAGGGTTAACTAGGGGGCAATCAAGGGGTTAAAACATTTATTAGGTAGTATAGGGGGGTCCCTGACGCTATAAAACACTGACGGCGAACCTAAATATTTACGTTCCTAACTACCGTCACCAGCGACACTAATACAGCGATCAGAAAAATGATCGCTTAGCGACACTGGTGACAGGGGGTGATCAAGGGGTTAAAACTTTATTAGGGGGGGTTAGGGGGGTATCCTAGACCTAAAGGGGGGTTACAGTAACTGTCCCAACACTGTAACTGTCACAAACTGACACTATGCAATAATCAGAAAAAAAAAAAAAAAAAAATACTGCTAATGTCAGTTTGTGACAGGGGGGGGGGGTGATTGGGGGGGGATCGGGGGGCGATCGGGGGGGGATCGGGGGTGTAAAGTATGCCTGGCATGTTCTACTGTGTGTGTGTGTGTGTTGTGCACTCACTTGTCATCTCTCCTCGGCGCTGGAACGGAAACTGCCAGACCGGGGAGAGATGACATCACATCCTCTGCCTGTGTGAAACGACACACAGGCAGAGGAGCATTTCCATTGGCTGGGAGCGATCGCGAGGGGGGGGCCACGATCGGATGGTCTCCCCCTCGCCTCCCGACGCTCCCAGTCAGATGCCGACCGCCGATGGCACCGGGGGGGGGTCCGATCGGACCCCCCGCCCGCGGGAGGCAGATCACGTACGGGTACGTGATTTTGCCTGCCCGTGCCGCTCTGCCGCAGTATATCTGCGTTAGGCGGTCGGCAAGTGGTTAACCACATCAATACCGGGCACTTTCACCCCCTTCCTTCCCAGACCAATATTCAGCTTTCAGCGCTCTCGCACTTTCAATGACAATTATGCGGTCATGCTAGGCTGTACCCAAATTAAATTTTTATCATTTTGTTCGCACAAATAGAGCTTTCTTTTGGTGGTATTTATTCATGGTATTTATTCACAAACCATTTTTTATTTTTTGCGATATAAGCGAAAAAAGAGCTGAAATTTTGAAAAAAAAAACATTTTCTTCTTTCTGTTTTAAAAGAAATCCAATAAAATCAAATTTTTCATAAATTTCAGCCAAAATGTATTCTGCTATATGTTTTTGGTAAAAAAAATTCCGTTAAGTGTATAATAATTGGTTCGTGTGATCACAAACAGATGTACGCAAATGATCATGTACAGATGTGCGCAGGTGATCACGCACATATGTGTGCAGATAATCAATGGGACATGTGATTTTAGTGGGACATATGTGGGGGACAGGTGTTTTTATTATTTAGGGACATGTGTTTTGGGGATATGTGTTTTAGGGACATGTGTTTTGGGAACATTGTGTGGGGACATGTGTGTTTTACGTTGTGTGGTGACACTAGGTTGGTGATTGGTGAGTAAAAAGCTGTAAAAAACAGCTCCTGCTAACTTATCACCAGCCAACTGCAGCGATCCCCTCTCCTCTTCTCACCGACAACTCCTGTGTGAGGAGAGGAGAGCTGATTGCCTAGCAATCGGCTTTGTGTTTACATCACATGACGGCTGTGATTGAACACGGCCGTCATGTGATCAGGAGGGCCAAACACAGAGCCCTCCTGCCGATCGGAGATGCGCCCTGTCTGGGTGACATGAGCGCATTGGGATTGCGCTGCTGCGCAGGCACGCGCGTGTGCGATCCCCCTCCTTCTGAGGGACGTTCCTGAAGAGCTCCTACCCAGCCGTTTATGTACATTGGCTGGGAGGGAAGTAGTTAAAATCACTGCTCCCGAAAAAAAGTTTTTAAAACTTTTTTTTGCATTGATACATGTCCCCTGGGGCAGGACCCAGGTCCCCAAACACTTTTTATGAAAATAACTTGCATATTAACCCTTAAAATTAGCACTTTTGATTTTTCATGTTCGAGTCCCATAGACTTTAATGGTTATTGCGTGTTCAAACTAATTTTTTGCCTGTCCGCATGTTCTGCTGCGAACCGAACCAGGGGGTGTTCGGCTCATCCCTATTTGTTACCCCAATGCTTCATATTCCTGATATGTGCCTGTTGTACCATGTACTTGTATGAGAAAGTCTCCAGTTCTCGTTGTATTGCTTCCTTTGTGTAAAATCCCTGGTGTTTCTGCCAGTCCCTCTGCTCTCCTATTACAAACTGACCACACCAAGCAGGAGAGCACACTGTGGTCAGTTTTCTAGCTATTCTGGGAACTCAGTGTGCTCTCCTCCAATGATCAGACAGTCCTGACACACCCTCGCTGCCCAGCCATTCACTGGGAAGACCAGTGTGCAAAAATGTTTTACATTTCATTTCTATTTTAAATTGAATGGGTTTTTTTTACAAGGTGAACGTTTACAATCACTTTAAGCCTATATGTCAGGAATTGGATCACCTGCTGGTGGCACTGTGGTCCCCAGACCTATAGCTTGTAGTTCCCCTGTCCATTAGCAAATGTCTCTCAGCAGCCAGCTGTTCCTAGCAAGTAGCTATCATCTGATGCTGGCTGCTGTGAGGGTATTTAGTTCCTCCTCTGCTAGTTCATTTTTCTTCAGTTTCTGCCTGTGTGCCCCTTGTTCCGTGCTCCTTTTGACCTGTTACTCCAGATCCTGATTATTCTTCCGCCTGCTTTAACCTGCTTCTGTGCACCCTCTCCCTGTTCTGACTTGTTCCCTGCTTCTCCTGCGGGACCTTCTGTGTATGACCCAAGCTCTGTCACTTATGACACCTCCTAAGTCTTACCTTGCCTTCTGTATATATATTTTTTATAGTTAGTTTTCAGTTACTTCATTGGTTTTCTAGTTAAGTATTTTATAAGTTTGTGTTGGCTCACTGATATTTTCATGTTTGCTTTGTATTCTGCTTGTTGGTGTTTGGATAGGTCTGTTTTCAGTTTCCTAAGTGCAGCTACACACCCTGCTGCTGGATGCCTGCTATTGGTATCCCTGACACTATATGAGATTTTAGTTGAGGAAAGTAGAAAAAGAGTGCTGGACCCATAGGCTCCATAAGCTGGCAGTATGCTGCAGCTGGGGGAACATGACTGCCAGATTGCTGTCCTTCTTGGACACCCCCTCCCTCTTTAGGTGCACACTGTGCAGAGGACACACTACACTAACTGTAAATACTGTAGCTAATAGGACTAACAGGATCAGAAGAACACCAGCAATTTTCTTCAGGCAGCTGTAAATATTGTAAAAACACCTGCCTGCCTGTAGTAGTAGGAAGAGAATAACAGGAATGGATCTAGCTAAACTAAATACAGTGTATATATATATATATATATATATATATATATACAACACCTAGGATGTATATATATATATATATATATATATATATATATATACAATACACTGTAAGCGCAGCTAACTGACTTGTCTGCCTACTTTATCTACCGTAACTTAAATCAAATGACTCTGTCTCTCTGTCTATCTATCTCTCTGTCAACGCCGGAACACACTACACAGGGCTGCCGTGCAGGCGGCCTTATATAGTGTGGGTCGTGTACTAAACCCCCTGAGCCATAATTGGTCAAAGCCACCCTGGCTTTGGCCAATTATGGCTCTCTGTACAGACGGCGCTGTGATTGGCCAAGCATGCGGGTCATAGTGCATGCTTGGCCAATCATCAGCCAGCAATGCACTGCGATGCCGCAGTGAATTATGGGCCATGACGCGCCACTTGAATTTGGCACGAATGGCCCATATCATTCCAAATTCGGCGAATGACCGAACAGGCAATGTTCGAGTCGAACATGCGTTTGATTCGAACACGAAGCTCATCCCTAGCCGCCGACTTTTTTTCCTTTAGAAATGTCATTTTGTGCAGGGACTGTTCTAAACACGGGAAAAAGGCGCCACTTTACAGGCATACTATAGACACCACCCAGGTACAAAATTTAAAGGAATATTTCATTTTTATTGTTTCTCTTTGAGCATTATTAACCACATCAATACCGGGCACTTTCACCCCCTTCCTTCCCAGACCAATATTCAGCTTTCAGCGCTCTCGCACTTTCAATGACAATTATGCGGTCATGCTAGGCTGTACCCAAATTAAATTTTTATCATTTTGTTCGCACAAATAGAGCTTTCTTTTGGTGGTATTTATTCATGGTATTTATTCACAAACCATTTTTTATTTTTTGCGATATAAGCGAAAAAAGAGCTGAAATTTTGAAAAAAAAAACATTTTCTTCTTTCTGTTTTAAAAGAAATCCAATAAAATCAAATTTTTCATAAATTTCAGCCAAAATGTATTCTGCTATATGTTTTTGGTAAAAAAAATTCCGTTAAGTGTATAATAATTGGTTCGTGTGATCACAAACAGATGTACGCAAATGATCATGTACAGATGTGCGCAGGTGATCACGCACATATGTGTGCAGATAATCAATGGGACATGTGATTTTAGTGGGACATATGTGGGGGACAGGTGTTTTTATTATTTAGGGACATGTGTTTTGGGGATATGTGTTTTAGGGACATGTGTTTTGGGAACATTGTGTGGGGACATGTGTGTTTTACGTTGTGTGGTGACACTAGGTTGGTGATTGGTGAGTAAAAAGCTGTAAAAAACAGCTCCTGCTAACTTATCACCAGCCAACTGCAGCGATCCCCTCTCCTCTTCTCACCGACAACTCCTGTGTGAGGAGAGGAGAGCTGATTGCCTAGCAATCGGCTTTGTGTTTACATCACATGACGGCTGTGATTGAACACGGCCGTCATGTGATCAGGAGGGCCAAACACAGAGCCCTCCTGCCGATCGGAGATGCGCCCTGTCTGGGTGACATGAGCGCATTGGGATTGCGCTGCTGCGCAGGCACGCGCGTGTGCGATCCCCCTCCTTCTGAGGGACGTTCCTGAAGAGCTCCTACCCAGCCGTTTATGTACATTGGCTGGGAGGGAAGTAGTTAAAATCACTGCTCCCGAAAAAAAGTTTTTAAAACTTTTTTTTGCATTGATACATGTCCCCTGGGGCAGGACCCAGGTCCCCAAACACTTTTTATGAAAATAACTTGCATATTAACCCTTAAAATTAGCACTTTTGATTTTTCATGTTCGAGTCCCATAGACTTTAATGGTTATTGCGTGTTCAAACTAATTTTTTGCCTGTCCGCATGTTCTGCTGCGAACCGAACCAGGGGGTGTTCGGCTCATCCCTATTTGTTACCCCAATGCTTCATATTCCTGATATGTGCCTGTTGTACCATGTACTTGTATGAGAAAGTCTCCAGTTCTCGTTGTATTGCTTCCTTTGTGTAAAATCCCTGGTGTTTCTGCCAGTCCCTCTGCTCTCCTATTACAAACTGACCACACCAAGCAGGAGAGCACACTGTGGTCAGTTTTCTAGCTATTCTGGGAACTCAGTGTGCTCTCCTCCAATGATCAGACAGTCCTGACACACCCTCGCTGCCCAGCCATTCACTGGGAAGACCAGTGTGCAAAAATGTTTTACATTTCATTTCTATTTTAAATTGAATGGGTTTTTTTTACAAGGTGAACGTTTACAATCACTTTAAGCCTATATGTCAGGAATTGGATCACCTGCTGGTGGCACTGTGGTCCCCAGACCTATAGCTTGTAGTTCCCCTGTCCATTAGCAAATGTCTCTCAGCAGCCAGCTGTTCCTAGCAAGTAGCTATCATCTGATGCTGGCTGCTGTGAGGGTATTTAGTTCCTCCTCTGCTAGTTCATTTTTCTTCAGTTTCTGCCTGTGTGCCCCTTGTTCCGTGCTCCTTTTGACCTGTTACTCCAGATCCTGATTATTCTTCCGCCTGCTTTAACCTGCTTCTGTGCACCCTCTCCCTGTTCTGACTTGTTCCCTGCTTCTCCTGCGGGACCTTCTGTGTATGACCCAAGCTCTGTCACTTATGACACCTCCTAAGTCTTACCTTGCCTTCTGTATATATATTTTTTATAATTAGTTTTCAGTTACTTCATTGGTTTTCTAGTTAAGTATTTTATAAGTTTGTGTTGGCTCACTGATATTTTCATGTTTGCTTTGTATTCTGCTTGTTGGTGTTTGGATAGGTCTGTTTTCAGTTTCCTAAGTGCAGCTACACACCCTGCTGCTGGATGCCTGCTATTGGTATCCCTGACACTATATGAGATTTTAGTTGAGGAAAGTAGAAAAAGAGTGCTGGACCCATAGGGTAATCTCACTTGTATTGCTATATTAAAGTACTGATGTTTATGTAAATGATCTGGTTCATTCCAGCTTCTACACCTCAGAGGATCTCCACAGTCTCCTTGGCTTGAAGTGTAATGTAATAACATTTTAAACTGTACTGCCAGACCACTGCTAAAAAGTCGAGATACAAAATTATTCCAATAAAAGTCTGGGACAATTTAAAAATGAGCCAATGTGTTTTAGGGGTCCAAGATCACCCCCTCATCAGGGCTTGAATGATAACAATGTGAATAGATTAGAAGTAAACTGGACTTTTTAATTTTTTTTTTTTCACTGTGATTGCAAGCACAGGCCTTGTCAGCATCTGGTTTGGCAACTTAGTCTATTCACATTATTATAAATCAAGCCCTGATAAAGGTCCCCGGAAACGTGTTTGAATGCATTTTGATTTGCTTTTTAGTAGAATAAAGTTGTATCTGGACCTCTTAGCAGTGGTGTGGCGCTTCAATTTGCATTTTTATTATATAAGATTTTAGTCACTGGAATTACTTCTACTTAAAGTTTACAATTCACCATAGACCAGAGGACAGGTTTGTAAATAATTATTGTGGCAAATCTCTGATACAACTTCTATGTGTACAATGGCTCGTTTGTTAATCAGAGAATACAGGATTAGGATATCATCTAAGGTAGGCTTTATTTCATACCAGCAGGCCAAACATGCATAGGACATTATTTTTAGAGGAAGACAATGCATCCAAGTAAAAAAGAAAACAAAAAACACACACACAGAAATAGCAAAAGAAATACAGTGATATCTGTTATGTATATGGCCAGACAATGTTTTCTCTTACTTATGGATAGACCAAGGATTAGAACTCCTGCCAGCAGGGCCGCTGATAAGGTAGTACAACTGTCCCTCCCAGGCCCCATCAGTTCAAAAGGGAGGGCATCTGTCAAGTAGGAAGGCTGGCTGTACTTCCTTGTGACTTTTCTGGATCCCCCTGCAGCACTGCTGGGTTTCTCCCTCCAGCTGCACTGCAGGGGGGTTGGCTCTAATATTTTCCACCCGTAGTCTGGGCCCCCCATGGGCCCCCCACCACCGCAGTGCTTCCGGCTTCCCTCCTCTCTTCTCTCACTGGCAGATGGTGTGGGCACACAGCGATCATTTCAGGATGGATAGCGGGGCCAGTAAATTTACACTTATTTCATTGTTTCTATTCATAACTGAAGCATAGTAAACTGTGGTTGCTATGCTTTGATTTGTGAATGAGCAGGAAGCTGCTCAGCACAGAGCACTTGCCATTTATTTACTGTCCAGTGCAGCTGAGGCTGCAGAGAGAGGAACTGGGAAATCTCTGTGCTTAGTCCCTTTCTCTGTCTCAAAAGTGAGACATCAGAGGTCTCACTTTTGAGACCTGTAAATTAATAAAAATACAATTCTAAAAAAAATCTAATTTTTTTTTTAAATTAAGGGCTCATGTGCATGCGCTTTGCTCTTTAAAAAGCAGTCAACATTTGGATTATTCTTCAGAGAATGTTTGTCAGGCAGTAGGGATGAGCCGAACACCCCCCGGTTCGGTTCGCACCAGAACCTGCGAACGGACCGAAAATTCACACGAATGTTAGAACCCTATTGACGTCTATGGGACTCGAACGTTCAAAATCAAAAGTGCTCATTTTAAAGGCTAATTTGCATGGTATTGTCCTAAAAAGGGTTTGGGGACCCGGGTCCTGCCCCAGGGGACATGTATCAATGCAAAAAAAACTTTTAAAAACTGCCGTTTTTTCGGGAGCAGTGATTTTAATGATGCTTAAAGTAAAAAAAAAAGTGAAATATTCCTTTAAATATCGTACCTGGGGTGTCTATAGTATGCCTATAAAGTGGCGCGTGTTTCCCGTGTTTAGAACAGTCCCTGCACAAAATGTCATTTTTAAAGGAAAAAATCTCATTTAAAACTGCTTGCGGGTTTAATGTAATGTCGGGTCCTGTCAATATGGATGAAAATCAGTGAGACAAACAGCATGGGTACCCCCCAGTCCATTACCAGGCCCTTTGGGTCTTGTATGGATATTAAGGGGAACCCCGCACCCAAATTAAAATAAGGAAAGGTGTGGGGCCACCAGGCCCTATATACTCTGAACAGCAGTATACAGGCGGTGCAAACAAGACAGGGACTGTAGGTTTGTTGTTAAGTAGAATCTGTTTGTAATTTTGAATGGGTACATTTTTAACGTGTTTAGCTCCAGCCAAAAAATCTTTTTTAAGCTTTTTGGAAAACATAGGGAAGGGTTATCACCCCTGTGACATTTGTTTTGCTGTCTGTCCTCCTCTTCAGAAGATTTCACCTCACATTTTGTCCCAATGACAAATGTTTTTTGAAAATTTGGGTTTTTTTGTGGAACAAGGATTGGAAAGCATCAGTGGAAAGGAGAAATGTTTTTCTTATATTAACTCTTACAGGAGAGAATTTCCCTTCCTGGGGTAGATTTCATCTCACTTCCTGTTCTCTCCTTCTGTTTGCAAGTAGGAGTCGTTTGTAAGTTAGATGTTTGAAAGTAGGGGCCTGCCCTATATACTCAGCAGAAATTTGGGCCTTAGGTGTTGTTGTGGCCACAACACTGTAAGCCCTCACAGGCCCCTGTTAAACAGGGGCTGAAAAATTGGGCCTTAGGCACTGGTGGTGGCGCCCAGAACCAAAAATGTTCTTACAAGCTATCAGCGTGATGATTGAGGAGGAAGAGGATAATTACTCAGGGATAGTCACTCAGCATCAGCATAGGCAGTCTTTAAAGGGATCTGAGATTTCAAAAAAAATTATTCGGTTACATCAGCATCAGGTGCTTGGTAGCTGGTGGTGATCCAAGACTGATTCATTTTTATGAAGGTCAGTCGATCGACCGAGTCGGTGGACAGACGCACCCTGTGATCGGTTACAAAGCCTCCAGCAGCACTGAATGTGCGTTCCGAAAGAACGCTGGATGCAGGACAGTAGCTCAATTGCATACTTGTAACGTGGATCAAGGAGGGTTGCCAGCCAGTATTGGTCATTCTCCTTGATACCACGAATATGAGGATCCTTACGCAGGCTTTGCAGGATCAGGGAGGCCATGCAGCGTAGGTTTGCTGAGGCATTCGGTCCGGAGTCCTCTGGGTCACTAAGGACGACATGGTCCGCAGCTACCTCCTCCCAGCCACATACAAGTCCATGTGTTTCTTGGGACTTATCCCTCAAAGACTGCTGCTGATGCTGAGTGCCAGGCTCCACCTCCATACTGACACAATCTTCCTCCTCCTCCTCCTCCTCTTCCTGTGTGATCGGCGGGCACGCAGGAACACTGTCTGGATAAAGGGGGCCTTGAGAGCTAAGGAAGTCCTCCTCTTCCTGCCTCTGTTCTGCCTCAAGTGCCCTGTCCATTATTCCACGCAGCGTGTGCTCCAACAGGTGGACAAGGGGGACAGTGTCACTGATGCATGCACTGTCACTGCTCACCATCCTCGTGGCCTCCTCAAATGGTGACAGGACAGTGCATGCATCCCTGATCATGGTCCACTGGCGTGGGGAAAAAAAACAAGCTCCCCTGACCCTGTCCTGGTGCCATAGTTGCACAGGTACTCATTGATAGCCCTCTGCTGCGTGTGCAGCCGCTGCAGCATGGCCAACGTTGAGTTCCACCTGGTGGGCATGTCACAGATTAGGCAGTTCTTGGGCAGGTTAAACTCCTTTTGGAGGTCCGCCAGCCGAGCACTGGCATTATATGACCGGTGGAAATGCACACAGACTTTCCTGGCCTGCCTCAGGACATCCTGTAAGCCCGGGTACCTGCCCAAGAACCGCTGCACCACCAAGTTATTGACGTGAGCCAAACAGGGCACATGGGTCATTTGTCCCTGTCGGAGGGCAGAGAGGAGGTTGGTGCCATTGTCGCAAACCACCATTCCTGCCTTAAGTTGGCGTGGCGTCAACCACCTCTGAACCTGCCCCTGCAGAGCTGACAGAACCTCTGCCCCAGTGTGGCTCCTGTCCCCCAAGCACACCAGCTCAAGCATCGCATGGCATCTTTTGACCTGCGTACTTGCGTAGCCTTTTGAATGGTTACGGAGCACCGCTGGTTCCGAGGACAAAGCACAGGAAGAGGCCATGGAGGAAGAAGAAGAGGAGGGGGTGAAGGAGAGAGGTGTGTCACAATCATTAGCATTTTGGAGGCGTGGTGGCGGAACAACCTCCAACACTACTGCACCTTGTCCTACATCCTTCCCAGTTGCCAGCAGAGTCACCCAATGTGCCGTGAAACTTAGGTAACGTCCCTGTCCATGCCTGCTGGACCATAAGTCAGCGGTAGTATGCTCCTTACCGCTGACCGCCCTGTCCAGCGAGGCATGGACATTGCCTTCCACATGCCGTTAGAGAGCCGGAATCGCCTTCCGTGAGAAAAAGTGGCGTTTGGGTACCTGCCACTGAGGAACCGCACATTCCACAAACTCACGGAAGGGGGCAGAGTCTACCAACTGAAAAGGCAGCAGTTGAAGTGCTAGCAATTTTGCCAAGCTAGCATTCAACTGCTGGGCATGTGGATGGCTGGGAGCAAACTTCTTTTGGCGGTGCAGCAGCTGTGGCAGGGAAATTTGCCTGGTACAATCTGACGTTGGTGTACCAAAAGCAGATTGCCCACAAGTACTTGGCTGTGACACACCTAATTCTACACCTTCATTCCTCTCAGTGCAGGTCTCAGAGAGGACTGAAGGTATAGTGGGGTTGGAGATCTCAGCTGATGAGGAGCAAGGAGAGGTCCTCTTTGTTCTTTGCTGTGGGTCTTTTAGATACACTTGCCAACGAACTGCATGGCAGGTCAACATGTCTGGTCAAGCATGTGGTACACAAGCGGGAGATGTTTTGGCCACGCGAGATACGCTTGAGACATATGTTGCAAATAGCAGCGGTGCGATCTGATGCTCTCAAAAAAGGCCCACACCAAAGAACTTTTTGAATAACGCGCAGAGACTGCAGCGCCCTGCACATGTGGAGCTTTGAGGTGTGATGCAGTCAACGTGCTGCCCTTAGGCTGGCCCCTGGAGGGCATCCTGCCTCGTTGGTGATGTGCCGCCTCCTCCTCCTCCTCTCTCCTATCAGGCACCCATGTTGAGTCAGTGACCTCTTCATCCCCTCCCTCCTCATCACTGGAGCAAACCTGGCAGTATGCTGCAGCAGGGGAGCATGACTGCCAGATTACTGTCCTTCTTGGGCACTCCCTCTGTCTGTGCTCATATTACTGCCTTCATCGAGCTCAGTATCATCATCAGAGCCTTCCAAACGCTGGGCATCCTCCTGGAGCATGTACCCAACACTGTGGTCAAACAGTTCGAGGGACTCCTTAGGAGGACATGGTGGGGCTAGGGAAGGAGTCTCTGATGCTATTGAGCCGAGGGAAGAGGCCGCTGCTTTGCCAGACAAAGTACCCTGGGCATGGGTGAGAAAGGATGAGGAGGATGAGGACGGCTTGGTCATCCACTCGACCAAGTCTTCCGCATGGTGCGGCTCAACACGGCCAGCTGCCGAAAAAAAGGACAAGCGTGTCCCACGGCCACGTGCTGATGAGGATGCACCGTCTCCATGACCAGCACTAGACACAGAGCCTGTTTGCCCTCTCTTATTGGCTCGTGACTGTCTGCCTCTCCTTCTTGCCTTCCAGACATACTAATGGCCTGTAGCTGCACAAAGCTGGGATATATATATATATATATATATATATATATATATGTACTGATACTGCAGCTAGCAAAATCAACTGCCTGCCTGTAGTAAGAGAACACCACCAACCTTCTACAGGTAGCTTTACCTGAACACTGTGCAGAGCTCGCAAAAAACAAACTTGTGGCTTTTTTAGCTGCCTGCGGCAGTGATAGGATCAGGAAAACACCACCAATCTTCTACAGGTAGCTTTAGCTGAACACTGTGCAGAGCTCGCAAAAAAATAACTTGTAGGTTTAGCTGAACACTGTGAGGAGGACGCACCACACTAACTTGTAGTTTTAGCTGAACACTGAACAGGACGCACCGCACTAACTTGTAGTTTTAGCTGAACACTGTGCAGAGGTCTCACCCCACTAATTTGTAGTTTTAGCTGAACACTGTGAGCAGGACGCACCCCATTAACGTGCAGTTTTAGCTGAACACTGTGACCAGGACGCACCGCACTAACTTGTAGTTTTAGCTGAACACTGTGAGCAGGACGCACCCCACTAACTTGTAGTTTTAGCTGAACACTGTGAGCAGGACGCACCGCACTAACTTGTAGTTTTAGCTGAACACTGTGAGCAGGACGCACTGCACTAACTTGTAGTTTTAGATGAACACTGTGCAGAGGTCTCACTACACTAACTTGTAGTTTTAGCTGAACACTGAGCAGGACGCACCGCACTAACTTGTAGTTTTAGCTGAACACTGTGAGCAGGACGCACCGCACTAACTTGTAGTTTTAGCTGAACACTGTGCAGAGGTCTCACCCCACTAACTTGTAGTTTTAGCGGAACACTGTGAGCAGGACGCACTGCACTAACTTGTAGTTTTAGCTGAACACTGTGAGCAGGACGCACCGCTCTAACTTGTAGTTTTAGCTGAACACTGTGAGCAGGATGCACCCCAATAACTTGTAGTTTTAGCTGAACATTGTGAGCGGGACGCACTGCACTAACTTGTAGTTTTAGATGAACACTGTGCAGAGGTCTCACCCCACTAACTTGTAGTTTTAGCTGAACACTGTGAGCAGGACGCACTGCACTAACTTGTAGTTTTAGCTGAACACTGTGAGCAGGACGCACCGCTCTAACTTGTAGTTTTAGCTGAACACTGTGAGCAGGACGCACCCCAATAACTTGTAGTTTTAGCTGAACATTGTGAGCGGGATGCACTGCACTAACTTGTAGTTTTAGATGAACACTGTGCAGAGGTCTCACCCCACTAACTTGTAGTTTTAGCTGAACACTGTGAGCAGGACGCACTGCACTAACTTGTAGTTTTAGATAAACACTGTGCAGAGGTCTCATTACACTAACTTGTAGTTTTAGATGAGCACTGTGAGCAGACGCACCGCAGTAACTTGTAGTTTTAGCTGAACACTGTGAGCAGGACGCACCCCACTAACTTGTAGTTTTAGCTGAACACTGTGAGCAGGACGCACTGCACTAACTTTTAGTTTTAGATGAACACTGTGCAGAGGTCTCACTACACTAACTTGTAGTTTTAGCTGAACACTGTGAGCAGGACGCACCCCACTAACTTGTAGTTTTAGCTGAACACTGTGAGCAGGACGCACTGCACTAACTTGTAGTTTTAGATGAACACTGTGCAGAGGTCTCACTACACTAACTTGTAGTTTTAGCTGAACACTGTGAGCAGGACGCACTGCACTAACTTGTAGTTTTAGCTGAACACTGTGAGCAGGACGCACCACGCTAACTTGTAGTTTTAGCTGAACACTGTGAGCAGGACACACCCCACTAACTTGTAGTTTTAGCTGAACACTGTGAGCAGGACGCACCGCACTAACTTGTAGTTTTAGCTGAACACTGTGCAGAGGTCTCACCCCACTAACTTGTAGTTTTAGCTGAACACTGTGAGCAGGACGCACTGCACTAACTTGAAGTTTTAGCTGAACACTGTGCAGAGGTCTCACTACACTAACTTGTAGTTTTAGCTGAACACAGTGAGCATGACGCACCGCACTAACTTGTAGTTTTAGCTGAACACTGTGAGCAGGACGCACCCCACTAACTTGTAGTTTTAGCTGAACACTGTGAGCAGGACGCACCGCACTAACTTGTAGTTTTAGCTGAACACTGTGAGCAGGATGCACTTCACTAACTTGTAGTTTTAGATAAACACTGTGCAGAGGTCTCACTACACTAACTTGTAGTTTTAGCTGAACGCTGTGAGCAGGACGCACCGCACTAACTTGTAGTTTTAGCTGAACACTGTGAGCAGGACGCACCCCACTAACTTGTAGTTTTAGCTAAACACTGTGCAGAGGTCTCACCCCACTATCTTGTAGTTTTAGCTGAACACTGTGAGCAGGACGCACCGCACTATCTTGTAGTTTTAGCTGAACACTGTGAGCAGGACGCACCGCAATAACTTGTAATTTTAGCTGAACACTGTGCAGAGGTCTCACTACACTAACTTGTAGTTTTAGCTGAACACTGTGAGCAGGACGCACCGCACTAACTTGTAGTTTTAGCTGAACACTGTGAGCAGGACACACCCCACTAACTTGTAGTTTTAGCTGAACACTGTGAGCAGGACGCACCGCACTAACTTGTAGTTTTAGCTGAATACTGTGCAGAGGTCTCACCCCACTAACTTGTAGTTTTAGCTGAACACTGTGAGCAGAATGCACTGCACTAACTTGTAGTTTTAGATAAACACTGTGCAGAGGTCTCACTACACTAACTTGTGGTTTTAGCTGAACGCTGTGAGCAGGACGCACCGCACTAACTTGTAGTTTTAGCTGAACACTGTGAGCAGGACACACCCCACTAACTTGTAGTTTTAGCTGAACACTGTGAGCAGGACGCACCGCACTAACTTGTAGTTTTAGCTGAATACTGTGCAGAGGTCTCACCCCACTAACTTGTAGTTTTAGCTGAACACTGTGAGCAGAATGCACTGCACTAACTTGTAGTTTTAGATAAACACTGTGCAGAGGTCTCACTACACTAACTTGTGGTTTTAGCTGAACGCTGTGAGCAGGACGCACTGCACTAACTTGTAGTTTTAGCTGAACACTGTGAGCAGGACACACCCCACTAACTTGTAGTTTTAGCTGAACACTGTGAGCAGGACGCACCGCACTAACTTGTAGTTTTAGCTGAACACTGTGCAGAGGTCTCACCCCACTAACTTGTAGTTTTAGCTGAACACTGTGAGCAGGACGCACTGCACTAACTTGTAGTTTTAGCTGAACACTGTGCAGAGGTCTCACTACACTAACTTGTAGTTTTAGCTGAACACTGTGAGCATGACGCACCGCACTAACTTGTAGTTTTAGCTGAACACTGTGAGCAGGACGCACCCCACTAACTTGTAGTTTTAGCTGAACACTGTGAGCAGGACGCACCGCACTAACTTGTAGTTTTAGCTGAACACTGTGAGCAGGATGCACTTCACTAACTTGTAGTTTTAGATAAACACTGTGCAGAGGTCTCACTACACTAACTTGTAGTTTTAGCTGAACGCTGTGAGCAGGACGCACCGCACTAACTTGTAGTTTTAGCTGAACACTGTGAGCAGGACGCACCCCACTAACTTGTAGTTTTAGCTAAACACTGTGCAGAGGTCTCACCCCACTATCTTGTAGTTTTAGCTGAACACTGTGAGCAGGACGCACCGCACTATCTTGTAGTTTTAGCTGAACACTGTGAGCAGGACGCACCGCAATAACTTGTAATTTTAGCTGAACACTGTGCAGAGGTCTCACTACACTAACTTGTAGTTTTAGCTGAACACTGTGAGCAGGACGCACCGCACTAACTTGTAGTTTTAGCTGAACACTGTGAGCAGGACACACCCCACTAACTTGTAGTTTTAGCTGAACACTGTGAGCAGGACGCACCGCACTAACTTGTAGTTTTAGCTGAATACTGTGCAGAGGTCTCACCCCACTAACTTGTAGTTTTAGCTGAACACTGTGAGCAGAATGCACTGCACTAACTTGTAGTTTTAGATAAACACTGTGCAGAGGTCTCACTACACTAACTTGTGGTTTTAGCTGAACGCTGTGAGCAGGACGCACCGCACTAACTTGTAGTTTTAGCTGAACACTGTGAGCAGGACGCACCCCACTAACTTGTAGTTTTAGCTGAACACTGTGCAGAGGTCTCACCACACTATCTTGTAGTTTTAGCTGAACACTGTGAGCAGGATGCACCGCACTAACTTGTAGTTTTAGCTGAACACTGTGAGCAGGACGCACCGCAATAACTTGTAGTTTTAGCTGAACACTGTGAGCAGGACGCATCCCAATAACTTGTAGTTTTAGCTGAACACTGTGAGCAGGACGCACTGCACTAACTTGTAGTTTTAGATGAACACTATGCAGAGGTCTCACTACACTAACTTGTAGTTTTAGCTGAACAGTGTGAGCAGGACGCACCACACTAACTTGTAGTTTTAGCTGAACAGTGTGAGCAGGACGCACCCCACTAACTTGTAGTTTTAGCTGAACACTGTGAGCAGGACGCACCGCACTGACTTGTAGTTTTAGCTGAACACTGTAAGCAGGACGCACCCCACTAACTTGTAGTTTTAGCTGAACACTGTGAGCAGGACGCACTGCACTAACTTGTAGTTTTAGCTGAACACTGTGAGCAGAACGCACTGCACTAACTTGTAGTTTTAGATAAACACTGTGCAAAGGTCTCACTACACTAACTTGTAGTTTTAGCTGAACACTGTGAGCAGGACGCACCGCACTAACTTGTAGTTTTAGCTGAACACTGTGAGCAGGACGCACCCCACTAACTTGTAGTTTTAGCTGAACACTGTGAGCAGGACGCACTGCACTAACTTGTAGTTTTAGATGAACACTGTGCAGAGGTCTCACTGTACTAACTTGTAGTTTTAGCTGAACACTGTGAGCAGGACGCACCGCACTAACTTGTAGTTTTAGCTGAACACTTTGAGCAGGACGCACCCCACTAACTTGTAAGTTTAGCTGAACACTGTGAGCAGGACGCACTGCACTAACTTGTAGTTTTAGATGAACACTGTGCAGAGGTCTCACTACACTAACTTGTAGTTTTAGCTGAACACTGTGAGCAGGACGCACTGCACTAACTTGTAGTTTTAGCTGAACAGTGTGAGCAGGACGCACCGCACTAACTTGTAGTTTTATCTGAACACTGTGAGCAGGATGCACCCCACTAACTTGTAGTTTTAGCTGGACACTGTGAGCAGGACGCACCGCACTAACTTGTAGTTTTAGCTGAACACTGTGAGCAGGACGCACTGCACTAACTTGTAGTTTTAGATGAACACTGTGCAGAGGTCTCACTACACTATCTTGTAGTTTTAGCTGAACACTGTGAGCAGGACACACCCCACTAACTTGTAGTTTTAGCTGAACACTGTGAGCAGGACGCACCGCACTAACTTGTAGTTTTAGCTGAACACTGTGCAGAGGTCTCACCCCACTAACTTGTAGTTTTAGCTGAACACTGTGAGCAGGACGCACTGCACTAACTTGTAGTTTTAGCTGAACACTGTGCAGAGGTCTCACTACACTAACTTGTAGTTTTAGCTGAACACTGTGAGCAGGACGCACCGTACTAACTTGTAGTTTTAGCTGAACACTGTGAGCAGGACGCACTGCACTAACTTGTATTTTTAGCTGAACACTATGCAGAGGTCTCACTACACTAACTTGTAGTTTTAGCTGAACACTGTGAGCAGGACGCACTGCACTAACTTGTAGTTTTAGATGAACACTGTGAGCAGGACACACCCCACTAACTTGTAGTTTTAGCTGAACACTGTGAGCAGGATGCACTGCACTAACTTGTAGTTTTAGCTGAACACTGTGCAGAGGTCTCACCCCACTAACTTGTAGTTTTAGCTGAACACTGTGAGCAGGACGCACCGCACTAACTTGTAGTTTTAGCTGAACACTGTGAGCAGGACGCACTGCACTAACTTGTAGTTTTAGCTGAACACTATGAGCAGGACGCACTGCACTAACTTGTAGTTTTAGATAAACACTGTGCAGAGGTCTCACTACACTAACTTGTAGTTTTAGCTGAATGCTGTGAGCAGGACGCACCACACTAACTTGTAGTTTTAGCTGAACACTGTGAGCAGGACGCACCCTACTAACTTGTAGTTTTAGCTGAACACTGTGAGCAGGACGCACTGCACTAATTTGTAGTTTTAGATGAACACTGTGCAGAGGTCTCACTACACTAACTTGTAGTTTTAGCTGAACACTGAGCAGGACGCACCGCACTAACTTGTAGTTTTAGCTGAACACTGTGAGCAGGACGCACCGCACTAACTTGTAGTTTTAGCTGAACACTGTGCAGAGGTCTCAACCCACTAACTTGTAGTTTTAGCTGAACACTGTGAGCAGGACGCACTGCACTAACTTGTAGTTTTAGCTGAACACTGTGAGCAGGACGCACCGCTCTAACTTGTAGTTTTAGCTGAACACTGTGAGCAGGACGCACCCCAATAACTTGTAGTTTTAGCTGAACATTGTGAGCGGGACGCACTGCACTAACTTGTAGTTTTAGATGAACACTGTGCAGAGGTCTCACCCCACTAACTTGTAGTTTTAGCTGAACACTGTGAGCAGGACGCACTGCATTAACTTGTAGTTTTAGATAAACACTGTGCAGAGGTCTCATTACACTAACTTGTAGTTTTAGCTGAGCACTGTGAGCAGACGCACCGCACTAACTTGTAGTTTTAGCTGAACACTGTGAGCAGGACGCACCCCACTAACTTGTAGTTTTAGCTGAACACTGTGAGCAGGATGCACTGCACTAACTTTTAGTTTTAGATGAACACTGTGCAGAGGTCTCACTACACTAACTTGTAGTTTTAGCTGAACACTGTGAGCAGGACGCACCGCACTAACTTGTAGTTTTAGCTGAACACTGTGAGCAGGACGCACCCAACTAACTTGTAGTTTTAGCTGAACACTGTGAGCAGGACGCACTGCACTAACTTGTAGTTTTAGATGAACACTGTGCAGAGGTCTCACTACACTAACTTGTAGTTTTAGCTGAACACTGTGAGCAGGACGCACTGCACTAACTTGTAGTTTTAGCTGAACACTGTGAGCAGGACGCACTGCACTAACTTGTAGTTTTAGCTGAACACTGTGAGCAGGACACACCCCACTAACTTGTAGTTTTAGCTGAACACTGTGAGCAGGACGCACCGCACTAACTTGTAGTTTTAGCTGAACACTGTGCAGAGGTCTCACCCTACTAACTTGTAGTTTTAGCTGAACACTGTGAGCAGGACGCACTGCACTAACTTGTAGTTTTAGATGAACACTGTGCAGAGGTCTCACTACACTAACTTGTAGTTTTAGCTGAACACTGTGAGCATGACGCACCGCACTAACTTGTAGTTTTAGCTGAACACTGTGAGCAGGACGCACCCCACTAACTTGTAGTTTTAGCTGAACACTGTGTGCAGGACGCACCGCACTAACCTGTAGTTTTAGCTGAACACTGTGAGCAGGATGCACTTCACTAACTTGTAGTTTTAGAAAAAACACTGTGCAGAGGTCTCACTACACTAACTTGTAGTTTTAGCTGAACGCTGTGAGCAGGTCGCACCGCACTAACTTGTAGTTTTAGCTGAACACTGTGAGCAGGACGCACCGCACTAACTTGTAGTTTTAGCTGAACACTGTGAGCAGGACGCACCCCACTAACTTGTAGTTTTAGATAAACACTGTGCAGAGGTCTCACCCCACTATCTTGTAGTTTTAGTTGAACACTGTGAGCAGG
This sequence comes from Lithobates clamitans, assembly GCA_037952925.1. Taxonomy (NCBI): domain Eukaryota; kingdom Metazoa; phylum Chordata; class Amphibia; order Anura; family Ranidae; genus Lithobates; species Lithobates clamitans. Next base: position 3,652,840 of record JBBGZY010000285.1, read on the forward strand.
ACGCACCGCACTATCTTGTAGTTTTAGCTGAACACTGTGAGCAGGACGCACCGCAATAACTTGTAGTTTTAGCTGAACACTGTGAGCAGGACACACCCCACTAACTTGTAGTTTTAGCTGAACACTGTGAGCAGGACGCACCACACTAACTTGTAGTTTTAGTTGAATACTGTGCAGAGGTCTCACCCCACTAACTTGTAGTTTTAGCTGAACACTGTGAGCAGGACGCACTGCACTAACTTGTAGTTTTAGCTGAACACTGTGAGCAGGACGCACCGCACTAACTTGTAGTTTTAGCTGAACACTGTGAGCAGGACACACCCCACTAACTTGTAGTTTTAGCTGAACACTGTGAGCAGGACGCACCGCACTAACTTGTAGTTTTAGCTGAATACTGTGCAGAGGTCTCACCCCACTAACTTGTAGTTTTAGCTGAACACTGTGAGCAGGACGCACTGCACTAACTTGTAGTTTTAGCTGAACACTGTGCAGAGGTCTCACTACACTAACTTGTAGTTTAAGCTGAACACTGTGAGCATGACGCACCGCACTAACTTGTAGTTTTAGCTGAACACTGTGAGCAGAATGCACTGCACTAACTTGTAGTTTTAGATAAACACTGTGCAGAGGTCTCACTACACTAACTTGTAGTTTTAGCTGAACGCTGTGAGCAGGACGCACCGCACTAACTTGTAGTTTTAGCTGAACACTGTGAGCAGGACGCACCCCACTAACTTGTAGTTTTAGCTGAACACTGTGCAGAGGTCTCACCACACTATCTTGTAGTTTTAGCTGAACACTGTGAGCAGGACGCACCGCACTAACTTGTAGTTTTAGCTGAACACTGTGAGCAGGACGCACCGCAATAACTTGTAGTTTTAGCTGAACACTGGGAGCAGGACGCATCCCAATAACTTGTAGTTTTAGCTGAACACTGTGAGCAGGACGCACTGCACTAACTTGTAGTTTTAGATGAACACTGTGCAGAGGTCTCACTACACTAACTTGTAGTTTTAGCTGAACACTGTGAGCAGGATGCACCGCACTAACTTGTAGTTTTAGCTGAACAGTGTGAGCAGGACGCACCCCACTAACTTGTAGTTTTAGCTGAACACTGTGAGCAGGACGCACCGCACTGACTTGTAGTTTTAGCTGAACACTGTAAGCAGGACGCACCCCACTAACTTGTAGTTTTAGCTGAACACTGTGAGCAGGACGCACTGCACTAACTTGTAGTTTTAGCTGAACACTGTGAGCAGGACGCACTGCACTAACTTGTAGTTTTAGATAAACACTGTGCAGAGGTCTCACTACACTAACTTGTAGTTTTAGCTGAACACTGTGAGCAGGACACACCGCACTAACTTGTAGTTTTAGCTGAACACGGTGAGCAGGACGCACCCCACTAACTTGTAGTTTTAGCTGAACACTGTGAGCAGGACGCACTGCACTAACTTGTAGTTTTAGATGAACACTGTGCAGAGGTCTCACTGTACTAACTTGTAGTTTTAGCTGAACACTGTGAGCAGGACGCACCGCACTAACTTGTAGTTTTAGCTGAACACTGTGAGCAGGACGCACCCCACTAACTTGTAAGTTTAGCTGAACACTGTGAGCAGGACGCACTGCACTAACTTGTAGTTTTAGATGAACACTGTGCAGAGGTCTCACTACACTAACTTGTAGTTTTAGCTGAACACTGTGAGCAGGACGCACTGCACTAACTTGTAGTTTTAGCTGAACAGTGTGAGCAGGACGCACCGCACTAACTTGTAGTTTTAGCTGAACACTGTGAGCAGGATGCACCCCACTAACTTGTAATTTTAGCTGGACACTGTGAGCAGGATGCACCGCACTAACTTGTAGTTTTAGCTGAACACTGTGAGCAGGACACACCCCACTAACGTGTAGTTTTAGATGAACACTGTGCAGAGGTCTCACTACACTATCTTGTAGTTTTAGCTGAACACTGTGAGCAGGACACACCCCACTAACTTGTAGTTTTAGCTGAACACTGTGAGCAGGACGCACCGCACTAACTTGTAGTTTTAGCTGAACACTGTGCAGAGGTCTCACCCCACTAACTTGTAGTTTTAGCTAAACACTGTGAGCAGGATGCACTGCACTAACTTGTAGTTTTAGCTGAACACTGTGCAGAGGTCTCACTACACTAACTTGTAGTTTTAGCTGAACACTGTGAGCAGGACGCACCGTACTAACTTGTAGTTTTAGCTGAACACTGTGAGCAGAACGCACCGCACTAACTTGTAGTTTTAGCTAAACTCTGTGAGCAGGACGCACCCCACTAACTTGTAATTTTAGCTGAACACTGTGAGCAGGATGCACTGCACTAACTTGTATTTTTAGCTGAACACTATGCATAGGTCTCACTACACTAACTTGTAGTTTTAGCTGAAAACTCTGAGCAGGACGCACCGCACTAACTTGTAGTTTTAGCTGAACACTGTGCAGAGGTCTCACCCCACTAACTTGTAGTTTTAGCTGAACACTGTGAGCAGGACGCACCGCACTAACTTGTAGTTTTAGCTGAACACTGTGAGCAGGACGCACTGCACTAACTTGTAGTTTTAGCTGAACACTATGAGCAGGACGCACCGCACTAACTTGTAGTTTTAGCTGAACACTGTGAGCAGGATGCACTGCACTAACTTGTAGTTTTAGATAAACACTGTGCAGAGGTCTCACTACACTAACTTGTAGTTTTAGCTGAACACTGTGAGCAGGACGCACTGCACTAACTTGTAGTTTTAGCTGAACAGTGTGAGCAGGACGCACCGCACTAACTTGTAGTTTTAGCTGAACACTGTGAGCAGGATGCACCCTACTAACTTGTAGTTTTAGCTGGACACTGTGAGCAGGACGCACCGCACTAACTTGTAGTTTTAGCTGAACACTGTGAGCAGGACACACCCCACTAACTTGTAGTTTTAGATGAACACTGTGCAGAGGTCTCACTACACTATCTTGTAGTTTTAGCTGAACACTGTGAGCAGGACACACCCCACTAACTTGTAGTTTTAGCTGAACACTGTGAGCAGGACGCACCGCACTAACTTGCAGTTTTAGCTGAACACTGTGCAGAGGTCTCACCCCACTAACTTGTAGTTTTAGCTGAACACTGTGAGCAGGATGCAGTGCACTAACTTGTAGTTTTAGCTGAACACTTTGCAGAGGTCTCACTACACTAACTTGTAGTTTTAGCTGAACACTGTGAGCAGGACGCACCGTACTAACTTGTAGTTTTAGCTGAACACTGTGAGCAGGACGCACCGCACTAACTTGTAGTTTTAGCTAAATACTGTGAGCAGGACGCACCCCACTAACTTGTAATTTTAGCTGAACACTGTGAGCAGGATGCACTGCACTAACTTGTATTTTTAGCTGAACACTATGCAGAGGTCTCACTACACTAACTTGTAGTTTTAGCTGAACACTGTGAGCAGGACGCACTGCACTAACTTGTAGTTTTAGCTGAACACTGTGAGCAGGACACACCCCACTAACTTGTACTTTTAGCTGAACACTGTGAGCAGGACGCACCGCACTAACTTGTAGTTTTAGATGAACACTGTGCAGAGGTCTCACTTCACTATCTTGTAGTTTTAGCTGAACATTGTGAGCAGAACACACCCCACTAACTTGTAGTTTTTGCTGAACACTGTGAGCAGGACGCACCGCACTAACTTGTAGTTTTAGCTGAACACTGTGCAGAGGTCTCACCCCACTAACTTGTAGTTTTAGCTGAACACTGTGAGCAGGACGCACTGCACTAACTTGTAGTTTTAGCTGAACACTGTGCAGAGGTCTCACTACACTAACTTGTCGTTTTAGCTGAACACTGTGAGCAGGACGCACCGTACTAACTTGAAGTTTTAGCTGAACACTGTGAGCAGGATGCACCGCACTAACTTGTAGTTTTAGCTAAACACTGTGAGCAGGACGCACCCCACTAACTTGTAATTTTAGCTGAACACTGTGAGCAGGATGCACTGCACTAACTTGTAGTTTTAGCTGAACACTGTGCAGAGGTCTCACTACACTAACTTGTAGTTTTAGCTGAACACTGTGAGCAGGATGCACCGCACTAACTTGTAGTTTTAGCTGAACACTGTGAGCAGGACGCACCCCACTAACTTGTAGTTTTAGCTGAACACTGTGAGCAGGACGCACTGCACTAACTTGTAGTTTTAGATGAACACTGTGCAGAGGTCTCACTACACTAACTTGTAGTTTTAGCTGAACACTGTGAGCAGGACGCACCGCACTAACTTGTAGTTTTAGCTGAACACTGTGAGCAGGACGCACCCCACTAACTTGTAGTTTTAGCTGAACACTGTGAGCAGGACGCACCGCACTAACTTGTAGTTTTAGCTGAACACTGTGAGCAGGACGCACTGCACTAACTTGTAGCTTTAGATGAACACTGTTCAGAGGTCTCACTACACTAACTTGTAGTTTTAGCTGAACACTGTGAGCAGGACGCACCTCATTAACTTGTAGTTTTAGCTGAATACTGTGCGCAGGACGCACCCCACTAACTTGTAGTTTTAGCTGAACGCTGTGAGCAGGACGCACCCCACTAACTTGTAGTTTTAGCTGAACACTGTGAGCAGGACGCACTACACTAACTGTAAATAGTCTAGCTGCCTGACTGTGGTACTAATAGGATCAAAAGAACACCAGCAATTTTCTTCAGGTAGCTGTAAATACTGTAACAAGACAAGCCTGCCTGTCAGTAAGAAGATAACAGCAACGAATCTAGCTAAACTGAATACAGTGTATATAGATATATGCAACACCTGGGATGCATATATATACACAATACACTGTAAATGCAGCTAACTCACTGATTGTCCTGCCTAATCTAGCTAACTCAAATGGAATGACACTGTCTCTCTGTCTATGTATCTCAACGCCGGAACACATACTACACAGGGCCGCCGTGCAGGAGGCCTTATATAGTGTGGGGCGTGTTCTAAACCCCCTGAGCCATAATTGGCCACTGTGAGCAGGACGCACCGCACTAACTTGTAGTTTTAGCTGAACACTGTGAGCAGGATGCACTGCACTAACTTGTAGTTTTAGATGAACACTGTGCAGAGGTCTCACTACACTATCTTGTAGTTTTAGCTGAACATTGTGAGCAGGACACACTCCACTAACTTGTAGTTTTAGCTGAACACTGTGAGCAGGACGCACCGCACTAACTTGTAGTTTTAGCTGAACACTGTGCAGAGGTCTCACCCCACTAACTTTTAGTTTTAGCTGAACACTGTGCAGAGGTCTCACTACACTAACTTGTAGTTTTAGCTGAACACTGTGAGCAGGACGCACCGCACTAACTTGTAGCTTTAGATGAACACTGTGCAGAGGTCTCACTATACTAACTTGTAGTTTTAGCTGAACACTGTGAGCAGGACACACCGCACTAACTTGTAGTTTTAGCTGAACACGGTGAGCAGGACGCACCCCACTAACTTGTAGTTTTAGCTGAACACTGTGAGCAGGACGCACTGCACTAACTTGTAGTTTTCGATGAACACTGTGCAGAGGTCTCACTGTACTAACTTGTAGTTTTAGCTGAACACTGTGAGCAGGACGCACCGCACTAACTTGTAGTTTTAGCTGAACACTTTGAGCAGGATGCACCCCACTAACTTGTAAGTTTAGCTGAACACTGTGAGCAGGACGCACTGCACTAACTTGTAGTTTTAGATGAACACTGTGCAGAGGTCTCACTACACTAACTTGTAGTTTTAGCTGAACACTGTGAGCAGGACGCACTGCACTAACTTGTAGTTTTAGCTGAACAGTGTGAGCAGGACGCACCGCACTAACTTGTAGTTTTAGCTGAACACTGTGAGCAGGATGCACCCTACTAACTTGTAGTTTTAGCTGGACACTGTGAGCAGGACGCACCGCACTAACTTGTAGTTTTAGCTGAACACTGTGAGCAGGACACACCCCACTAACTTGTAGTTTTAGATGAACACTGTGCAGAGGTCTCACTACACTATCTTGTAGTTTTAGCTGAACACTGTGAGCAGGACACACCCCACTAACTTGTAGTTTTAGCTGAACACTGTGAGCAGGACGCACCGCACTAACTTGCAGTTTTAGCTGAACACTGTGCAGAGGTCTCACTACACTAACTTGTAGTTTTAGCTGAACACTGTGAGCAGGATGCAGTGCACTAACTTGTAGTTTTAGCTGAACACTTTGCAGAGGTCTCACTACACTAACTTGTAGTTTTAGCTGAACACTGTGAGCAGGACGCACCGTACTAACTTGTAGTTTTAGCTGAACACTGTGAGCAGGACGCACCGCACTAACTTGTAGTTTTAGCTAAATACTGTGAGCAGGACGCACCCCACTAACTTGTAATTTTAGCTGAACACTGTGAGCAGGATGCACTGCACTAACTTGTATTTTTAGCTGAACACTATGCAGAGGTCTCACTACACTAACTTGTAGTTTTAGCTGAACACTGTGAGCAGGACGCACTGCACTAACTTGTAGTTTTAGCTGAACACTGTGAGCAGGACACACCCCACTAACTTGTAGTTTTAGCTGAACACTGTGAGCAGGACGCACCGCACTAACTTGTAGTTTTAGCTGAACACTGTGCAGAGGTCTCACCCCACTAACTTGTAGTTTTAGCTGAACACTGTGAGCAGGACGCACCGCACTAACTTGTAGTTTTAGCTAAACACTGTGAGCAGGACGCACTGCACTAACTTGTAGTTTTAGCTGAACACTATGAGCAGGACGCACCGCACTAACTTGTAGTTTTAGCTGAACACTGTGAGCAGGACGCACTGCACTAACTTGTAGTTTTAGATAAACACTGTGCAGAGGTCTCACTACACTAAATTGTAGTTTTAGCTGAATGCTGTGAGCAGGCGCACCACACTAACTTGTAGTTTTAGCTGAACACTGTGAGCAGGACGCACCCCACTAACTTGTAGTTTTAGCTGAACACTGTGAACAGGACGCACTGCACTAACTTGTAGTTTTAGATGAACACTGTGCAGAGGTCTCACTACACTAACTTGTAGTTTTAGCTGAACACTGTGAGCAGGACGCACCGCACTAACTTGTAGTTTTAGCTGAACACTGTGAGCAGGACGCACCCCACTAACTTGTAGTTTTAGCTGAACACTGTGAGCAGGACGCACCGCACTAACTTGTAGTTTTAGCTGAACACTGTGAGCAGGACGCACTGCACTAACTTGTAGCTTTAGATGAACACTGTTCAGAGGTCTCACTACACTAACTTGTAGTTTTAGCTGAACACTGTGAGCAGGACGCACCTCATTAACTTGTAGTTTTAGCTGAATACTGTGAGCAGGACGCACCCCACTAACTTGTAGTTTTAGCTGAACACTGTGAGCAGGACGCACCCCACTAACTTGTAGTTTTAGCTGAACACTGTGAGCAGGACGCACTACACTAACTGTAAATAGTCTAGCTGCCTGACTGTGGTACTAATAGGATCAAAAGAACACCAGCAATTTTCTTCAGGTAGCTGTAAATACTGTAACAAGACAAGCCTGCCTGTCAGTAAGAAGATAACAGCAACGAATCTAGCGAAACTGAATACAGTGTATATAGATATATGCAACACCTGGGATGCATATATATACACAATACACTGTAAATGCAGCTAACTCACTGATTGTCCTGCCTAATCTAGCTAACTCAAATGGAATGACACTGTCTCTCTGTCTATGTATCTCAACGCCGGAACACATACTACACAGGGCCGCCGTGCAGGAGGCCTTATATAATGTGGGGCGTGTTCTAAACCCCCTGAGCCATAATTGGCCACTGTGAGCAGGACGCACCGCACTAACTTGTAGTTTTAGCTGAACACTGTGAGCAGGATGCACTGCACTAACTTGTAGTTTTAGATGAACACTGTGCAGAGGTCTCACTACACTATCTTGTAGTTTTAGCTGAACATTGTGAGCAGGACACACTCCACTAACTTGTAGTTTTAGCTGAACACTGTGAGCAGGACGCTCCGCACTAACTTGTAGTTTTAGCTGAACACTGTGCAGAGGTCTCACCCCACTAACTTTTAGTTTTAGCTGAACACTGTGCAGAGGTCTCACTACACTAACTTGTAGTTTTAGCTGAACACTGTGAGCAGGACGCACCGCACTAACTTGTAGCTTTAGATGAACACTGTGCAGAGGTCTCACTATACTAACTTGTAGTTTTAGCTGAACACTGTGAGCAGGACACACCGCACTAACTTGTAGTTTTAGCTGAACACGGTGAGCAGGACGCACCCCACTAACTTGTAGTTTTAGCTGAACACTGTGAGCAGGACGCACCGCACTAACTTGTAGTTTTAGCTGAACACTGTGAGCAGGACGCACCCCACTAACTTGTAGTTTTAGCTGAACACTGTGAGCAGGACGCACCGCACTAACTTGTAGTTTTAGCTGAACACTGTGAGCAGGACGCACTGCACTAACTTGTAGCTTTAGATGAACACTGTTCAGAGGTCTCACTACACTAACTTGTAGTTTTAGCTGAACACTGTGAGCAGGACGCACCTCATTAACTTGTAGTTTTAGCTGAATACTGTGAGCAGGACGCACCCCACTAACTTGTAGTTTTAGCTGACACTGTGAGCAGGACGCACCCCACTAACTTGTAGTTTTAGCTGAACACTGTGAGCAGGACGCACTCCACTAACTGTAAATAGTCTAGCTGCCTGACTGTGGTACTAATAGGATCAAAAGAACACCAGCAATTTTCTTCAGGTAGCTGTAAATACTGTAACAAGACAAGCCTGCCTGTCAGTAAGAAGATAACAGCAACGAATCTAGCTAAACTGAATACAGTGTATATAGATATATGCAACACCTGGGATGCATATATATACACAATACACTGTAAATGCAGCTAACTCACTGATTGTCCTGCCTAATCTAGCTAACTCAAATGGAATGACACTGTCTCTCTGTCTATGTATCTCAACGCCGGAACACATACTACACAGGGCCGCCGTGCAGGAGGCCTTATATAGTGTGGGGCGTGTTCTAAACCCCCTGAGCCATAATTGGCCACTGTGAGCAGGACGCACCGCACTAACTTGTAGTTTTAGCTGAACACTGTGAGCAGGATGCACTGCACTAACTTGTAGTTTTAGATGAACACTGTGCAGAGGTCTCACTACACTATCTTGTAGTTTTAGCTGAACATTGTGAGCAGGACACACTCCACTAACTTGTAGTTTTAGCTGAACACTGTGAGCAGGACGCACCGCACTAACTTGTAGTTTTAGCTGAACACTGTGCAGAGGTCTCACCCCACTAACTTTTAGTTTTAGCTGAACACTGTGCAGAGGTCTCACTACACTAACTTGTAGTTTTAGCTGAACACTGTGAGCAGGACGCACCGCACTAACTTGTAGCTTTAGATGAACACTGTGCAGAGGTCTCACTATACTAACTTGTAGTTTTAGCTGAACACTGTGAGCAGGACACACCGCACTAACTTGTAGTTTTAGCTGAACACGGTGAGCAGGACGCACCCCACTAACTTGTAGTTTTAGCTGAACACTGTGAGCAGGACGCACTGCACTAACTTGTAGTTTTAGATGAACACTGTGCAGAGGTCTCACTGTACTAACTTGTAGTTTTAGCTGAACACTGTGAGCAGGACGCACCGCACTAACTTGTAGTTTTAGCTGAACACTTTGAGCAGGATGCACCCCACTAACTTGTAAGTTTAGCTGAACACTGTGAGCAGGACGCACTGCACTAACTTGTAGTTTTAGATGAACACTGTGCAGAGGTCTCACTACACTAACTTGTAGTTTTAGCTGAACACTGTGAGCAGGACGCACTGCACTAACTTGTAGTTTTAGCTGAACAGTGTGAGCAGGATGCACCGCACTAACTTGTAGTTTTAGCTGAACACTGTGAGCAGGATGCACCCCACTATTTTGTAGTTTTAGCTGGACACTGTGAGCAGGACGCACCGCACTAACTTGTAGTTTTAGCTGAACACTGTGAGCAGGACACACCCCACTAACTTGTAGTTTTAGATGAACACTGTGCAGAGGTCTCACTACACTATCTTGTAGTTTTAGCTGAACACTGTGAGCAGGACACACCCCACTAACTTGTAGTTTTAGCTGAACACTGTGAGCAGGACGCACCGCACTAACTTGTAGTTTTAGCTGAACACTGTGCAGAGGTCTCACCCCACTAACTTGTAGTTTTAGCTGAACACTGTGAGCAGGATGCACTTCACTAACTTGTAGTTTTAGCTGAACACTGTGCAGAGGTCTCACTACACTAACTTGTAGTTTTAGCTGAACACTGTGAGCAGGACGCACCGTACTAACTTGTAGTTTTGGCTGAACACTGTGAGTAGGACGCACCGCACTAACTTGTAGTTTTAGCTGAACACTGTGCAGAGGTCTCACCCCACTAACTTGTAGTTTTAGCTGAACACTGTGCAGAGGTCTCACTACACTAACTTGTAGTTTTAGCTGAACACTGTGAGCAGGACGCACCGCACTAACTTGTAGCTTTAGATGAACACTGTGCAGAGGTCTCACTACACTAACTTGTAGTTTTAGCTGAACACTGTGAGCAGGACGCACCTCATTAACTTGTAGTTTTAGCTGAATACTGTGAGCAGGACGCACCCCACTAACTTGTAGTTTTAGCTGAACACTGTGAGCAGGACGCACCCCACTAACTTGTAGTTTTAGCTGAACACTGTGAGCAGGACGCACTACACTAACTGTAAATAGTCTAGCTGCCTGACTGTGGTACTAATAGGATCAAAAGAACACCAGCAATTTTCTTCAGGTAGCTGTAAATACTGTAACAAGACAAGCCTGCCTGTCAGTAAGAAGATAACAGCAACGGATCTAGCTAAACTGAATACAGTGTATATATATATGCAACACCTGGCATGCATATATATACACAATACACTGTAAATGCAGCTAACTCACTGATTGTCCTGCCTAATCTAGCTAACTCAAATGAAATGACACTGTCTCTCTGTCTATCTATGTATCTCAACGCCGGAACACACACTACACAGGGCCGCCGTGCAGGAGGCCTTATATAGTGTGGGGCGTGTTCTAAACCCCCTAAGCTATAATTGGCCACTGTGAGCAGGACGCACCGCACTAACTTGTAGTTTTGGCTGAACACTGTGAGCAGGACGCACTGCACTAACTTGTAGTTTTAGATGAACACTGTGCAGAGGTCTCACTTCACTATCTTGTAGTTTTAGCTGAACATTGTGAGCAGAACACACCCCACTAACTTGTAGTTTTTGCTGAACACTGTGAGCAGGACGCACCGCACTAACTTGTAGTTTTAGCTGAACACTGTGCAGAGGTCTCACCCCACTAACTTGTAGTTTTAGCTGAACACTGTGAGCAGGACGCACTGCACTAACTTGTAGTTTTAGCTGAACACTGTGCAGAGGTCTCACTACACTAACTTGTAGTTTTAGCTGAACACTGTGAGCAGGACGCACCGTACTAACTTGAAGTTTTAGCTGAACACTGTGAGCAGGATGCACCGCACTAACTTGTAGTTTTAGCTAAACACTGTGAGCAGGACGCACCCCACTAACTTGTAATTTTAGCTGAACACTGTGAGCAGGATGCACTGCACTAACTTGTAGTTTTAGCTGAACACTGTGCAGAGGTCTCACTACACTAACTTGTAGTTTTAGCTGAACACTGTGAGCAGGACGCACCGCACTAACTTGTAGTTTTAGCTGAACACTGTGAGCAGGACGCACTGCACTAACTTGTAGCTTTAGATGAACACTGTGCAGAGGTCTCACTATACTAACTTGTAGTTTTAGCTGAACACTGTGAGCTGGACGCACCTCATTAACTTGTAGTTTTAGCTGAATACTGTGAGCAGGACGCACCCCACTAACTTGTAGTTTTAGCTGAACACTGTGAGCAGGATGCACCCCACTAACTTGTAGTTTTAGCTGAACACTGTGAGCAGGACGCACTACACTAACTGTAAATAGTCTAGCTGCCTGACTGTGGTACTAATAGGATCAAAAGAACACCAGCAATTTTCTTCAGGTAGCTGTAAATACTGTAACAAGACAAGCCTGCCTTTCAGTAAGAAGATAACAGCAACGGATCTAGCTAAACGGAATACAGTGTATATATATATATATATATATATATATATGCAACACCTGGGATGCATATATATACACAATACACTGTAAATGCAGCTAACTCACTGATTGTCCTGCCTAATCTAGCTAACTCAAATGAAATGACACTGTCTCTCTGTCTATCTATGTATCTCAACGCCGGAACACACACTACACAGGGCCTTATATGGTGTGGGGCGTGTTCTAAACCCCCTGAGCCATAATTGGCCAAAGCCACCCTGGCTTTGGCCAATCACAGCTCTCTCTACTGACGGCACTGTGATTGGCCAAGCATGCGGGTCATAGTGCATGCTTGGCCAATCATCAGCCAGCAATGCACTGCGATGCCACAGTGAATCATGGGCCGTGACGCGCCACACGAATTTGGCGTGAGCGGCCCATAACGTTCGGAATTCGGCGAACGACCGAACAGCCAATGATCGAGTCGAACATGGGTTTGACTCGAACACGAAGCTCGTCCCTGAGTGAGGAAACATATTGCCAAACCTTACCACCCGCTTTAACCCCACACTAACACACACTTTGTGGGGCACTTGCAGAGCACTGCTATTCACATGAATGGGCCTTTTTCTACAAGTATGATTTCTGCCATGGCTGCAAAAGCATAGCATTGTGGCCGTGGCATTTTAGTGAAAAAATAATTTGATATTTCAGGGTGTGTGTGGGGGAGGGGGGAAGAGGAGGACAGCCCTCCATTAGAGTGATTAACCCTCACCTCCCGTTCTGCTGGCAACATTTTTTTTGTTAAATATTTTTTATTGATTTTTAAACAAAGGTAACAAGGAAGAAAGAGGAAGAAAAGAGCATAAAGGCGAGTCAGATACATTAAAGTATGCTTTTGCAGGCGCAGCCGCAAGTAATGTGATAAAAAAAATAAAGTTGTTATATATAAACTGTAATGATTGCTTAAATAGTAAGGGTAAGTAATCTGTTATGCAATAAAGAATTAATATATTAGCGATTTTGTTACTGAGTAATAGTAATCCAGCTTAACATGGCATCACAGATAATGGTTGATATGAGGTGGGTAGGAGGGAGAATTCTCAAATCTTGAGCTTCATCTGGTAGAGCTTGTGTAAGATTGGTTCAGGTGGTTTCGTTTCGTATTTGGGCAGCTGTAGGTAGAAGGGGTTGATAGGGGATAAATCAGAAGAGTATTATAGTGGGGGTTGTTGTGTGTTCTATCAATGAAAGGTACTGTAGGAATTTTGTGAATATCATCATAAGATCGGGGAGATTTATGATTCATCATTAGAACTAAGGGAAAGGAAAGGAACAGCAAATATCAAGGGTGAAGTGAGCGTACCATATCATAGTTACCGTCAGCGTAACCATAGTTCCTTCAGGTGAGGTATCTTTTGTATTCATAAGTGGTAGTAAAGTGTATCCAACATGTCCATGTTTTGGTGAACTTAGTTGGTGTTTCTTTGGCCAGATGTATGAGGTCCTCCATGACCATTGCTTTTTGTATGCGTGTAAACCATTCTGCTATAGAGGGCTGTTCAGTGGAGCGCCATTTGAGGGGGATACACATCTTGGCAGTGTTCACCATGTGCATGGCCAGAGACCGGAAATAGGTCGACAATGGTGTCGTGGAATGGTTGAGTAGGAATAATTCAGGGTTGAAGTCTAGTGTGAATGTGGTTATTTGGCCGATCAATTTGTGTACTTCTTTCCAGAATAGTTGGATTTTTGTACATGACCACCAGACATGTAGGAATGATCCAATCTCTGTTTTACATCTCCAACAGGTTTGGGAAATTGACGGGTCAATATGGTGTAATGCAAGTGGTGTTCTGTACCATCTGGACAGTATTTTAAAAGCGTTTTCCTGTATTTGCACATTGATTGATCCTTTGTGGGTTAGGGTATATATTTTCCCCCATTCTATCTCGGTAAGGTTTACCGAGAGATCGTGTTCCCATTGTCTGGTTGTCCAATGTTTCGTTGGTGTGGTGGTGGGGTGGTGAATAGGAGTGCGTATGTTTGGGATATCAGGTGTTGTTAGGGTTCCACACTTGAGCATAGGTTTTCAAATGTGGTGGTTTGTCTGGACCAGTCTGGTTTGGGTTTAGGTTTGCTGAAAAAGTGTCTCAGTTGGTTGTATGTCCAGAATGGGAAAGATTCTATTTTCATTTTTGACGCCAGCGCAGGTTGGGATAAAAAGTGATTCCCTTCAAAAAAGTGTTCTGCTCGAACAGTAGGATGGGGCTGGTGGTCTGCTAAAAAAGTTGAGTGCATTCCTGGCAAAAAATCCGGGGTTTAGCCGTATTGGGGTCATTGGGCCATTTATTGAAGAGATTTTGTGGAGATTACAGGATGTACGGAATGAAGCCAATGTTGGATTGATTAGTGGATGATGTTTAGATTCAGAGGGGACGTTAGGTTTAGTGATCCAGGGGAGATGAGACAATGGGAGTTCTGAAAATGATTGTTCTAGGTGGATCCAATCTTTATGTTTGGAGTGTATGTTCCAATCCACAATTCTAGTAAGGTGGCACGCTTGTTGGTATTTACGTATGTCAGGACGTTCAATGCCACCTAGGAGTTTAGGGGTAGTCAGTCTCAGGAAGCTTATTTTTGGGCGCAGTTTACCCCATACGAATGTCGTACAGGCTTTTTGATAGGTTGAGAAAAATGTTGGTGGGAGTCTAATCGGAACAGTTTGTAAAATATATAAGATTCTGGGTAGGATGTTCATCTTGATGATCGCGGCTCTGCCGAACCAAGGGAAAAGTCCTGTGGACCATTTTTTTAAGTCTAATTGTATTTTCTGTAGGAGTGCAGCGTGATTTAGGGTGTATAAGTCCTTTAAGGAGGTCGGTAAGAGAATACCTAGATAAGGGATTGCTCGGTTATTTCACGAAAACGGATATTTGAGTTGGCATTGTTGACATGTTTCAGGGATAAGGGAAATATTAAGGGCTGTCGATTTCGAGAAATTTATTTGGAGGTTAGAAAGGGTATGAAAGTTTTGAAAATCTAAAAGGAAGTTGGGTATTGTCGTGTGTGGGTCTGTGAGAAAGAGGAGTATGTCGTCCGCGAAGGCAGCTAATTTATATGTGCGTTGTTTGATAGTTATTCCCTTAATTTCTTGATTGGCTCTTAGGCATCACAGGAAGGGTTCCAGGGATAGAATAAAGATTAAGGGAGAGAGCGGGCATCCCTGACGGGTTCCATTCGACACGGAGAAGGTGTCCGACAAGTGGCCATTTAGGTGGATTTTGGCAGTAGGGTTAGAGTAAAGGGCTGATATGAAATTCAACATTGTTGGTGGAAGACCTATGATCCGTAGAGTTTCTAACATATAGTCCCATGCCACTCTGTCAAACACCTTCTCCGCGTCGAGAGAAAGCATAAATCCGCTAGAGTGATTTGATGTAAGCCAATGGTGTATATTAAGAGCTTTTAGAGTGTTATCTCTCGCCTCTCTCCCCGGGACAAAGCCAACTTGGTCTAGATCTATAAGTTGGGGCAATAATGGTAGGAGACGGTTCGCTAAAGTTTTCGCATACCATTTTAGGTCAACATTGAGACTGCTGGCAACATTTTACCTTAAAAAAATGAACTTTAGTTTCTGATGTATACCAATTTATATTTTAGTAATATTACACTGCATCTATTATATGCTATATTTTGGTTACCTCATTTGTCTTATTTCTTCCTTAATTCAGGGCAAAACTTACCTGCCTTTCACCCTTTTACAAACAACTGCATTTATAATAGCTGGACTGAGTTATTTTGCTGTTATTTTTGAAAGTGCATTAATATGTTATATCATCCTTCAACATAATTGTTTGTGTTTTATCTTTTTTTGCTAATAAAAAATATATATAGCACAATTCCCCTCAGTGAAAGCAGAACACAACATTTCCTTGTAGCAGCCAATATTAAGCACTGTATTATCAGTTAAAAACATAACACACTAGAGCAGCCTTCATAATATGTAACAGTTATCAGTGAGCAATACAAATGTTAAAATGACAGCGGATTGAAATCTTTTCATACAATGAAGAGGAAGGGAAGATAATCTCTGGCAAAGTACGTGTAGATAAAGACATATTGGAAGTTGCCAAGAATAAAACAAATTGTGGTGGCCAAGATAGGGAGATATAGAGAAACTGGAAGACTTTAAAGAAAAGCTGTTGCTCCTATAATTGCAGATGTAAGTGTAAATATAGTGGACAGATGTGTCCTTAAAAAGCACAGATTACTATTTTTTTGTTAATTATTTTTGTACCAATAGTGCATTTAGCACCACAGTCAGTTTCATGAGTCTATGGCACCATGAAGCTCCAAGTCTATTTTATCCTTTATGAACTTGCACTGAGAATAAAGCTCATATTGCCTGTGCCCCTTTCCCTTTGAAAATCTTTGACTGCGTGAAATGTACCCTTAAAAAAATAAAGTTAGATTCATGCTTATTTCACCCTCAACATCTGCTTCTCTGGCCATCCTTCTAGAAAGATTCTTGATAAATGCACAGCAGGCACAGAAGACACTCCAGTTCATTGCAAAAGCATATTCTTATGAGATTTTGACAGATGTTGAGCAGACATAAGAAGTTGTGTGATGTTCTTAGAGAATATAAACTTATGCCGAAAATCCATTTTTTTAAGTGGTACCATGCAGTGTCCATAATATCATATACTAAAATGAGCAAATCCAAGCACCCAGCATATAAATTAAGAGTAGTTGTATAAAACATCATCCTAAGACCCCTTTCACACTGAGGCAGTTTTCAGGCATTTTAGCACTATAAATAGTGCCTGTAAAGTGCCTGAAAAATTCCGGCTATTCATTGCAATGGGTGCTTTCACACTGGAGCGATGCGCTTGCAGGACTTTAGAAAAAGTTCTGCAAGCAACATCTTTGGGGCGGTTTGGGAGCACTGTATATAGCACTCCCAAAATGCCCCTGCCCATTCGGAAGAGCCGCATCACAGGAGTTTTTAACCCTTTTTGGGGGTTAAAAGCACCCGCTAGCAGCCAAAAAGTGGTGCAAAAGCGCCGCTTAAAGAGCGGTAAAGCTCCGCTAAAATGAGTAGCTCTTTACTACAAACGTGCGGGTGGCCCCAGTGTGCAAGGGCTCTTAGATACAGAATAGGAGCAGATTCTGAGAACTTCACCCAGCATACAGAACAAAATACATTTTTATTAAGCAGTGACTCTGCATAAAAAATAAAAACAGATAGGGCTCATTCACATGAGTGGCCAGGGAGCAGTAAAAACAAGCAGCTGAGCCCCCTAGCCTCCCACTTCAATCCTAATATTACAAGTGGCACCACCTGTCCAAGTTTTTTCGATTGCGATCTATGGGGCCACAACCACGAGCCAAACGCTCTCAATTTAAAAAAGAAAAGTAAAAAAAAAAGAATGTCAGTTCCCCACTGCTTCTAAGCATCTGAGGATATTCTTCATCTTTACCAGACTCTAGGGGCCCTAGACTGCAATTCTTTATCACAGATCTTTAAACATCATGAAGTGTCCTGTAACAGAAGAATTTTCCTAAATCCAGGCATTTCATCATTGATCTTGCATTTTACATGATAATCCATCATCAATCACATTGTCCATCAATGCAGATCCTCGTCAACCATAATGAATAAACGGCTTGCCAAAAGAAAAAAAAACTACCAACCAGCGATACATCCGATCCCACTGCTCACTTCAAATGCCCCCACAGTACATTGTAAAAAAAAGGTTTAAGTCTCCCAGGGGACACCACATGACCGAATATGGGCACAACCATATTTGGTAAATGATGTCACTGGGGATCCTTGTGATGTCATTGACCAAATATGGCTGTGTTATTTGGATAATAAAGAAAAAATGGAGACCATACCCCTTTGTTTATATAGCAGGGGGCTGGGAGCTTTCCTTTGTGACAAGTTAGCGATGGGATTGGACGTGGTGGCTAGGTTTTACTTTTAGCAAGTTAACTGGAGAGGTTTATCGCAGTTTATACAGATCTGCATCACTGAATAGATTTAAATTATGGAACATTTTTGAGGTTTTCTAATTTTTTTAAAAAGTGTGACTTTATTTACAATTATTTGTGACTATGTGTCTCTTATTCATTCATTTGGGAAGGGCAGTATCTGTTAAAGTTGTTAAAGAGGGGTTCCAGATTCCAACAAGCCCCTGCCCACAAATCTCCACAACCTTAGGGCCAGGGTTTTAGGGCAAATTGGTTTTTATGCAGAGCTGCACCAGATGTTGCACTCTCCAGTTTTAGTAATAAACCCCACTGTGACATTCCATTAAAGTTTGGGAAAAAAGGGCGAATAGTGCCTTGTGTTGTGTTGTAACCACACAATACACCATCCCCCCTTTGCCAGCAACTGTGATCACCACCCACAGAGAAAACAGAACATTTTTATCTGCGGGTAGTGTGAGCCTACCCTTAGCAGTGGTAGTAAAGTCTAAATATTTCACTTGCTGCACACAGCTGGAGAGTTGGCTCAGACAAACACCCACTTAGTTTGGCCCCTCACTGAACCTTCAGCAGTTCATCCCTAATAAAATCCCTTCATTATGCTATAAGCGTACATCAATAAATTCGTATTAATTGTCTTATGATCACCTGGTGTCTAAACCCCCACATACAAAGCATGGCAAGTTATAAAGGGCATGTACTGTGGGTATATATATATATATATATATATATATATATATATATATATTACTTTTTATTCAATTAGCATGTATAAATCATGGTAATAGAATTAATGTGGAACGTCACAAATGGTATTACTTTCATAATTACCTTATAAACATGGCTTGATCATTAGTAAGATACCTGTACAACCTTTAGCAAGTTACTGGATTTAGCTCACTGTTAAGTCTGATACGCTTTGCATCTATGAGTACGTGAATTAAACTTAAGAGACCTAGGAACAAAATAATCATGAAATACCTCATAACAAACTTCATACACGTCACAATTATTTGCTGTAATTGTTCTAACTAGGCACTTGTTATTTTTTTACTTAGTGTAATAAAAGATAAGTAATATGATTTACATTAAAATGATCTTTTTGTCAGGATTCAAAGAGTATGTAAAGCTAAAACTTTCATGTTTTTTAGATAGAGTAGAGAAGAGTTAAAACACTTATCAGTGTAATATTATTATTATTTACACTTCTTGCTCTAGGGACAGCTGGAAACTTGGAGATTTTTCCTTCACTTTGATCATTAGGACAAACAGAGATATTCAAGTTTGATTTTGTAGCTTAGCCACTTCAATACCGAGCACTTTCACCCCTTCCTGCCCAGGCCAGTTTTCAGCTTTCGGCACTGTCTCACTTTGAATTGCTCCCAAATTACATTTTTATAGTTTTTTTTTTTCCACACAAATAAAGCATTCTTTTAGTGGCATTTAATCACCACTATTTATTTTTTATTTTTTTTCTAAATAAATTAATAAAAAACCAAAACTTTTGAAATTTTCCTCTTTCTTCATAAATGTAGTTCAAAATGTATTCTGCTACATTTCTTGAAAATAATCCAGATCAGTGCATTATTTAGTCTGTAGGAAAGTTAAAGAGTCCACAAATTATGGTATGTACAGTTGTGCTCATACGTTTACATACCCTGGCAGAATTTATGATTTATTGGCCATTTTTCAGAGAATATGAATGATAACACAAAAATTTTTCTTTCACTCATGGTTAGTGTTTGGCTGAAGCCATTTATTATCAATCAACTGTGTTTACTCTTTTTAAATCATACTGACAACAGAAACTACCCAAATGACCCTGACCAAAAGTTTACATACCCCAGTTCTTAATACCGTATATTGCCCCCTTTAACATCAATGACAGCTTGAAGTTTCTTGTGGTATTTGTGGACGAGGCTCTTTATCTTCTCAGATGGTAAAGCTGCCCATTCCTCTTGGCAAAAAGCCTCCAGTTCCTGTAAATTCTTGGGCTGTCTTGCATGAACTTCACGTTTGAGATCTCCCCAGAGTGGCTCAATGATATTGAGGTCAGGAGACTGAGATGGCCACTCCAGAACCTTCACTTTATTCTGCTGTAGCCAATGACAGGTCAACTTGGCCTTGTGTTTTGGGTTATTGTCATGTTGGAATGTCCAAGTATGTCCCATGAGCAGTTTCCTGGCTGATGAATGCAAATGTTCCTTCAGTATTTTTTGATAGCATACTATGTTCATCTTGCCATTAATTTTGACCAAATTTCCTGTGCCTTTGTAACTCACACATCCCCTAAACATCAAAGATCCACCTCTGTGTTTCACAGTAGGAATGGTGTACCTTTCATCATAGGCCTTCTTGACTCCTCTCCAAATGAAGCATTTATGGTTGTGGCCAAGCTAAATTTCGGTCTCATCACTCCAAATTACTTTGTGCCAGAAGGTTTGAGGCTTGTCTCTGTGCTGTTTGGCGTATTGTAAGCGGGATACTTTGAGCACAACTGTATATATGAAAATCGATCAATCCTGATGTACTGATGGCCTATCTCATTTCTTGTTTTGCACCGCTTTTTGGGCGCTAGCGGGGTGCTTTTAACCCCCAAAAAAGGGTTAAAAACTCCTGTGATGCGGCGCTTCCGAATCACTTTCCAGGTGCAATGGGCAGGGGCATTTTGGGAGTGCTATATACAATGCTCCCAAACCGCCCCAAAGATGTTGCTTGCAGAACCTTTCCTAAAGTCTTGCAAGCGCACCGCTCCAGTGTGAAAGCACCCATTGCAATGAATAGGCAGAATTTTTCAGACGCTTTACAGGCACTATTTCTAGTGCTGAAATGCCTGAAAACTGCCTCAGTGTGAAAGGGGTCTTAGGATGATGTTTTATACAACTACTCTAAATTTATATGCTGGGTGCTTGGATTTGCTCATTTTAGTATATGATATAATGGACACTGCATGGTACCACTTAAAAAAATGGATTTTCGGCATAAGTTTATATTCTCTAAGAACATCACACAACTTCTTATGTCTTCTCAACATCTGTCAAAATCTCATAAGAATATGCTTTTGCAAAATGCTAGGATGGTACAAAAATGCCAGGATGATACAAATACCCCCCAAATGACCCCTTTTTATAAAGTAGAGAGTCTGATGTATTTAGCAAGAGGCATAGTGAGTTTTTTGAAGTTGTCTTTTATTGTCACAATTTTTGGGAAAATGAAGAAATAAAAAAAAAAGTTTTTTTCAACATTTATTTTTTTTTTTCATATTGTCACCAGCGCAGTACGGCGTCATCATATAACTGGTGTGGCGGTGATCAGGGACACTGGCTGAGGACAGTATGCTAATAGAATTTTTTTTTTTTTTCTTCAATATTGTTTAATATTTTATTTTTGATATTACATTTTTTTTGCTTTTTTTAACAATATCTATCTATCTATCTATCTATCTATCTATCTATCTATCTATCTATCTATCTATCTATCTATCTATCTATCTATCTATCTATCTATCTATCTATCTATCTATCTATCGATATATATATAGGAAGGCCAGTATGGTGGCCTGAATTTATGGGAGGAGCCGGGGGGGGTATTTAAGCAGCCCGCTCACCTGTGGTGCTTGTCGGTTTCCTGTGCGCGATATACGTCACTAGGCCGACGATTCGAATGCCAGCGTCCGCTAGTTCTTGTCTCGCAAGTTCCCGTTTTCGCAAATTTCCATGCTCGAGAGTTTCGAAGTCCGTGTTACCGATTCGTAGTTCGTACCGCGTGTCTGGCTTGGCTGTCGCAGGTAGGGTCCCGTCGGACTTTGTTTTTTACGCGTTGTTAGATATCATGTCACTAAACCGTGATATCAAACTTACGAGTCACTCGCAATTTCACAAACGTAACCGCAATGCATACCACTCGCACTTTCGTTATGTTACCATTTCTCGTTATCTGAAAAAAGCACAGCGACATAGACGTCGCTTCATTTTAGGCATGTCTAATTATTACCAGGCGTCAGCAAACAGCCGTAGCGATTCGCAATTCCTTATCGAACCACGTCAGTCGATATCAATCATTTCTCATTTTGAACATTTCTAAATACATTTCTAACATTTCAAACCATTTCGAATCATTTCTTTCATTTCAGTCACGTACCGCGCTCCGATTCGAATCCAGTCGCATCTAATGATGCACCGATTCGCTCCGGTGTGCCCCAGTAGTTACGGCCTCATTTCAGTACATGCTCCAGAGTCACGTCATTATCAGTCGCTTTCGACTCACCGATTCGTACCTCTGTCATGGTTATCATGCCACGTATCACACTCCGTTACAAATTCAGTCGCATGGAAATGCACCGATTCGTCTCGGCGTGCCCCAGGTATTGGCCACATTTCAGTACATGCTCCAGAGTCCGATTCGCAGTCAGTCGCTATAGCGGCATGATCGATTCGCGCCTCTGTCATGGCAACAAAATGTTACACCTGCACTTACCGCGCTCCGGTTCGAATCCAGTCGTATCTTCGATGCACCGATTCGTTACGGCGTGCCCCAGGGCCCGGCCTCATTTCTGGACATGCTCCAGAGTCCGGTTCGTTGCCAGTCGTAGTTTGCGGCTCACCGATTCGTACCTCTGTCATGGGAATCATTTCAACTGTCACGAATCACGTTCCTATTCGAATCCAGTCGCATCCATGATGCAACGATTCATCACGGCGTGCCCCAGGTATTTTCGGCCACATTTCAGTACATGCTCCGGAGTCCGGTCGTTGTCAGTTGCAGTCGCGACATGATCGACTCGTGCCTCTGTCATGGCACGTGCCTCTACCATGACAAATCATTTCATTCATTTCATCATTTCACTCATCTCACTGTCACGTACCGCGCCCCGATTCGAATCCAGTAGCATCCGAGATGCACCGATTCATCCCGGTGCGCCCCAGTTGTCTTGGCCTCATTTCATTCCTACTCCATAGTCCGACTCGTCATTTGTCGCAGTCGAAAAAAATAAATAAATAAATAAATAAATAAAATAAATAAAAAATCAAAATCAAAAAACAATATACAAAAAATAAATAAATAAATAAATAAATATATATATATATATATATATATATATATATATATATATATATATATATACATATATACAAAAAAAAAGAGGAAAAAATAAATATATATATATATATATATATATATATATATATATATATTAATAAAGTAGTATAAATAAAACGTTTCGGCCTCAGCCAACACCTGCATCAGAACTTGGTTAGCTATCAGTTGCGGCATAACCAATTCGTGCCTTTGCCAGGGCAAACATTTCACGGTTACATACCACACTCCAATTCAAATCCAGTCGCATCCGTCATGCACCAATTTATTCCAGCATGCACCAGCGTTTCTTTTGCCTCATTTCAATGCATGCTCCAGAGTCCGGGTTGTTGTTAGTCGCACCTGCGGCACGACCGATTCGTGCCTCTGTCATGGCAAAATGTTTTTCAGTCATTTCACTCTAAGGCAAACATTTCATTTATTTCATTGTCGCATGCCGCGCCCCGATTCAAGTTCAGGGCATCCATCGGACATCGATTCATCCTGGCAAGCTCCAGTTGGCGCGGCCTCATTGGCGCAGTCATGGCACACCGATTCGTGCCTCTGTCATGGCACAAACAGTTCACTCATTTATTTAATGCTATGCACCTGTCGCTTAAACATGTTACAATTTACCTGTCAAACCAGGTAGTCAAACCCTCCACCGGTTGTCATCTGTCATTTCCTCTAGGTCAGTCAAAAAAAAAAAAAAAAGGGGGCCACACCCCGCCTTCCTTCGAAGCTCAGTCATGGTCCCGACTCATTCGTTGAAACCTTTGCCTCGCTACTATACCCCCTCGTAGTCACAGCACATCCAAGTATAACTTCTTGCAATCATCGCAAATACGCATCCAAACACAACTTCTTGCATTTCATTGCAAGCACACATCGAAACATAACTTCTTGCAATTGTTGCAAGCACACATCCCATCATGACTTCTTGCAATCGTTGCAAGTACGCATCCAAGCAGAACGTCTTGCAGTCGTTGCAAGCACACATCCAAGCACAATTTCTTGCAATCATTTAAAACATGCATCCAATCATAAAACTTATTGCAAACGTTGCAGGCATGCATTCAAACATAACTTCTTGCAATCTTTGCAAGTACGCATCCAATTACAACTTCTCGCAACCATTGCAAGCACACATCCAAGCTTAACTCTTGCAGTCTTGCAAGCACATGCAGCAATACGAACTTTTCACAGTCACTACAAACACATCTCCACCGACAGGAACTCCCTTGCAATCGTTGCAAGCACACATTCAAGCACAAATCTTACAATCATTACAAGACACGCATCTTAGCATAACTTCTTGCAAACGTTGCAAGCATGCATCCAAGCATAACTTCTTGCAATCATTGCAAGCACGCATCCAGTCACAACTTCTTGCAAATGTTGCAGGGACACACCCAAGCATAACTTCTTGCAATCATGGCAAGTACGCATCCAAACACAACTTTATAATTGTTGCGAACACGCATCCAAGTATAACTCCTTGCAGCCCGTGCAAGCACATGCAGTAATACGGACTTCTCGCAGTCACAGCAAACACATCTCCATTGACACAAACTCCCTGGCAATTGTTGAAAACACGTATTTAAGCAAAACTCTTGCAATCATTGCAGGGCTCGCATCTTAGCACGACTTCTTGCAATCAGTACACATTTCCAGTGGCACACAATCAGTCACACATCATTCTTCAGTGGCACTAAATCGGCCACTTGTCTCCAGTGGCATTTCATATGAGCCACTCCTCAATTTCTGTGTCATTTCTCGCTTAGGTCAGTTGACTTCAGGTTCCACCCCGCACCAGGTATCGTATTGCCACACACAGCTGGCTCCTCATAACATCATCAGGCTATACCTAGCCAACATCCAGCATTTCTTGCCCTCACAGGACCCCAGAGAGTCATCCGTGTTTACAGCTCATACAGTAGGATCCTTTCTACGTGGCGTCCAGAAGCATCAGCCCATAGCTAACGGCAAACGCTTGCCCATCACAACTGCCATCTTCAGGGACATGTCAAAACCTCAGACATTCCCCAGTCTAGTCATACAAGCAGCCATCTACCTGGCCCTCTGTGGTTTTCTACGGCCTAACAAATTCACTTTTACTGGCACAGGCAGCCAGGTACTACGTAGACACAACTTGACTCGCTGGTAATACCAATGTCCTTCAGCTTGTAGTCTCTAAAAACTCAATAATCCGGAACCAAGGTCTACAATAACCTCCTCTGAATTAACGAACACCACGCAGGCCAGCCTCCCCCTTGACAAACTGACCAGTATCAGGTTAGTTCCCCAATACTTCACCCATACACAGGTGTGTACTAACTAGTAGCTGCAGTCTTTCCTAAGAATGCGGACCTATCAATGTCGGAAGGCCCCGTACTACGTGGATCGGTGTATCAATGATTATACCTTAACTCTAGGGTCTTATCACCTACGTCGCCCTTGTCACCCCAGGTAGCGACAGATGCCACAGCCACCACAGGTTTTGCGGCAATTTTTGGCCATCATCGGTTTACAAGTACATGGTCCCCAGAGACACTCCTAAACCTCGGGTTTACCCGGACTTCCTCCCTCTTCAAGTTACACCCGGTCATGGCAGCCACTTAACTTTAGGGTCCTATCTGGACAGGACAGGCCGTGGCTTTGCCACCGACATCCGGTCTGAGGCAAGCCTCTTAATGAAGCCAGGCCCGCATCGTTCTGTTATGTCCTTCCTGCGCAGGCTGGTGTAATTATCTTGGCAACACCAGTTTAATGTCCACTGCACGTTCGTTCCAGGCTGCCACCTTCTGGGACATGTCTACTATATTAACCAGTTCGCTATTGGGCCTCCTCCCCAGTTTGGTCATACAAGCAGCCATTACTTGGCCTACCACGGGTTCTGGCGGCCCAGCGAGTTCACCCGCAGCAATCCCGCAGGCCAAGTTCTGTGTAGTTGGCCCGCTGCCAACACCATTTCATCCTCCACCCTGCAGTGTCCAAAACCCAGCAATCAAGCTCCAGGATAGACATCCATCTCTATAAAGTAAACAACGTCCGGTGGCCAGTAACCATACTCGACCGCCTACTGTCACTCCTACCGGAACACTCAAACTCTAGTCCCCTATTACCTTTTCAGGCAACCCTCGAGTGCCTGCCAGTTCATCAAACACCTGGGGGTTCTTCTACGCTGCCTACACCTCGACCCCAGTCAGCACTCCAGTCACTCTTTAGTATTGGGGCAGCCTTGGCAGCATTTCGGCATGGGTCCCAGACCACGTCATCAAGAGACTTAGAAGGTGAAACTCTGCCTACCTCTCACGGTACGTCTCCACTCCTTAGGTGGAAACGGCACAAGCATTCACCAAACTTGCTCAAATAAACAAAGCCAGAACCAACCAAACCACACCCCTACCTGAATGTTTTTGCCCCCTTATTCTGGCATACCGACCAGCAGACCAAGGCACAATTTCAGGTCCATTTCATATGGTAAGTCCACACTTCCAGGTCTATTTCCGATGGTAAGTTTTATGTTAACTACAAATGTTATCTATGTCCATATCAGACATAGGGCTCCACCCATAAGTAGGAAGGCCAGTATGGTGGCCTGAATTTATGGGAGGAGCCCGGGGGTTATTTAAGCAGCCCGCTCACCTGTGGTGCTTGTCGGTTTCCTGTGCGCGACACCCACCCTCCCATCCCCATTTCAAGGCATTCATTTCATTCATTCATTTCATTCATTTCTCTCTACAGAATAATCATTTCTTAAACTAGGGTATGCCCCCTTATTCTGGCATACCGACCAGCAGACCAAGGCACACTTTCAGGTCCATTTCATATGGTAAGTCCACACTTCCAGGTCTATTGCCGATGGTAAGTTTTATGTTAACTACAAATGTTATCTATGTCCATATCGGACATAGGGCTCCACCCATAAAAATAAATGTATATATATATATATATATATATATATATATATATATATATATTTTCACTCAGTGTGGTCACATGGTACAAATGAGCTGTGATTGGCCCTGTCTGTTCCATGTGATCCCTGTGACCAATTACAGAGATCAGCACAATAGTACACAATGAATGACATGAATAGAAGCTATCCATTATGTACAATTGTAATGTGATCTGCTGTGCTTGCTCAGCAGCCCGGTACACTGATCTGTCATCAGCTGTGTCCATGGGAGCATGGCCCGTGAAACCAGCATGAGGCACCCATATGACGTCCATCCAGAATGGTGAATTTTTTATTTACTTCAAGGGATAGTACTTATACTTGATTACAGTTGTTGCTGCCAAGGGTGGCACAAAACAAAAAAGAAGGGGGAAATCATTTTTCACAGCACTGTATGTAAACCAAACAGATGGCACCAACTACACAACCCAACACTACTTTCATGGATCCTGAGCACCCAGTAGCATGATGTCATCAGCAAAATTGCATGCTCCACCCCTTTCCACATATCTTCCTACAGTGGGACCTCTTCAGAATGTGCTCTATAGCAGAGGTGCGTAAATCAGAAAATTAGCTATAAGGAATTACAAATCTTTTAGCATACAAGACAGTAAGCGTTTCTCAACTGCTGAAAAAGTTATTAATATGCCTTGATAAGCCTTGGACTGAGATAAGAGAAGCATAAAGCGCAGCCAAGACATAAAAAAATTTGTACCAACAGTGCATTTAGCAGCACAGTCAGTTTCATGAGTCTATGGCACCATGAAGCTCCAAGTCTATTTTATCCTTTATGAACATGCACTGAGAATAAAGCTCATATTGCCCGGGCCCCTTACCCTTTAAAAATCACTGACTACCTGAAATGTACCTTTAATAAATAAAGTTAGATTCATGCTTATTTCATCCTCAACATCTGCTTCTCTGGACATCCTTCTAGAAAGATTCCTGATAAATGCACAGCAGGCACAGAAGACACTCCTGTTCATTGCAAAAGCATATTCTTATGAGATTTTGACAGATGTTGAGCAGACATAAGAAGTTGTGTGATGTTCTTAGAGAATATAAACTTATGCCGAAAATCAATTTTTTTAAGTGGTACCATGCAGTGTTCATAATATCATATACTAAAATGAGCAAATCCAAGCACCCAGCATATAAATTAAGACCTCTTTCACACTGAGGCGCTTTTCAGACGCTTGCTTGCTAAAAAAAAGCATCTGAAAAGCTCACTAAAACCTATTTCCATTAAAATAAATGAGCGCTTTCACCCTGGGGCATTGTGCTGGCAGGGCAGTGAAAAAACGCCCCTCTCCAGTGAAATGAAAGGAAAGCTCTTCAAAAGCACCTGAAAAGCTCTTCAAAAGTGCTCAAATGTTTTACTGGCAGTTTAGAGGCGCCTCAGTGTGAAAGGGGCCTTGGACCCCTTTCACACTAAGGTGCTTTTAAACTGCCAGTAAAACACTGAGAGCTTTTGAAGGGCTTTTCAGGTGCTTTTGAAGAGCTTTGCATTCATTTCAATGGAGAGAGGCGTTTTTTCACCGCCCTGCCAGGGCAATGCCCCAGTGTGAAAGCTCTCATTTATTATAATGGAAATAGGTTTTCGTGAGCTTTTCAGTCGCATTTTTTACCGTGAAAGCGCCTCAAAAGCGCCTCAGTGTGAAAGGGGTCTTAGAGTATAAAACATCATCCTAAGACCCCTTTCACACTGAGGCAGTTTTCAGGCATTTTAGCACTAGAAATAGTCCCTGTAAAGTGCCTGAAAAATTCTGCCTATTCATTGCAATGGGTACTTTCACACTGGAGCGGTGCGCTTGCGGGACTTTAGAAAAAGTTCTGCAAGCAACATCTTTGGGGCGGTTTGGGAGCACTGTATATAGCACTCCCAAAACGCCCCTGTCCATTGCGCCTGGAAAGCGATTCGGAAGCCCTGCATCACAGGAGTTTTTAACCCTTTTTTGGGGGTTAAAAGCACCCCGCTAGCGCCCAAAAAGCGGTGCAAAAGCGCTGCTTAAACAGCGGTAAAGTGCCGCTAAAATGAGCCTTGCTTTACCGCGAACAAGCGGGTGGCCCCAGTGTGAAAGGGCTCTTAGATACAGAATAGGAGCAGATTCTGAGTACTTCACCCAGCATACAGAACAAAATAAATTATTATTAAGCAGTGATTCTGCATAAAAAATAAAAACAGATAGGGCTCATTAACATGAGTGGCCAGCGATCAGTAAAAACAAGCAGCTGAGCCCCCTAGCCTCCCACTTCAATCCTAATATTACACTTGTCCAAGTTTTCGATTGCAATCAATGGGGCCACAACCACGAGCCAAACGCTCTCAATTTAAAAAAGAAAAGTAAAAAAAAAGAACGTCCTGAGAGGGCTAAAGAATATGGCCTGAACAGCATGGACATGTGGCTACCCCCCGGACAGATAGAATATTTAATTTTATTAAATTAAAAAAAAAAGTCATGTCACTTTAAGAAAAAGGTACAGTAGGTCAGGTGGGTAAATAAGGGTCAGGTAACACTGGGGTATAGGTAGAGAATGTCATTATCCAACCAGGAAGGTTAAAAAGGTCACATGACCAGTGGGAACATTCTGCAAGCGGGGCAAGGCTATATAAAGGGGTCCTCTGCGGAAATCTCCTCACAGCAGGTCAGATTACAGCAACAAGCTAAGCTCAATAGAGCTATTATATTTTCTGTGTCGGCTGTCCTGACCATGAAGACCCTAATGCGCTGAGTACTGGAGAGAGCAGGAGACCTTGGAGACTACACCACTTTGTTTATATAGCAGGGGGGCTGGGAGCTTTCCTTTGTGACAAGATAGCGATGGGATTGGATGTAGTGGCTAGGTTTTAGTTTTAGCAAGTCAACTGGAGAGGTTTATCACAGTTTATACAGATCTGCATCACTGAATAGATTTAAATTATGGAACATTTTTGAGGTTTTCTAATTTTTGAAAAAAGTGTGACTTTATTTACATTTTTTTGTGACTATGTGTCTCTTATTCATTCATTTGGGAAGGGCAGTATCTGAGGGCTCCCTGATTGTTAAAGAGGGGTTCCAGATTCCAACAAGCACCTGCCCACAAATCTCCACAAACTTAGGACCAGGGTTTTAGGGCAAATTGGTTTTATGCAGAGCTGCACCAGATGTTGCACTCTCCAGTTTTAGTAAATAAACCCCACTGTGACATTCCATTAAAGTTTGGGAAAAAAGGGGGAATAGTGCTTGTAACCACACAAGACACCACCACCCCTTTGCCAGCAACTGTGATCACCACCCAAAGAGAAAACAGAACATTTTTCTCTGCGGGTAGTGTGAGTCTACCCTTAGCAGTGGTAGTAAAGTCTAAATATTTCACTTGCTGCACACAGCTGGAGAGTTGGCTCAGACAAACACCCACTTAGTTTGGCCCCTCACTAAACCTCCAGCAGCTCATCCCTAATCAAATCACTTCATTATGCTATAAGTGTACATCAATAAATTCGTATTAATTGTCTTATGATCACCTGGTGTTTAAACCCCCACATACAAAACATGGCAAGTTATAAAAGGCATGTACTGTGGGTATATATATATATATATATATATATATATATTTTTTTTTTTTTTTACTTTTTATCCAATTAGCATGTTTAAATCATGGTAATGGAATTTATGTGGAACGTCACAAATGGTATTACTTTCATAATTGCATTATAAACATGGCTTGATCATTAGTAAGATACCTATATAACCTTTAGCAATTTACTTGATTTAGCTCACTGTTAAGTCTGATACGCTTTGCATCTATGAGTACGTGAATTAAACTTAAGAGACCTAGGAACAAAATAATTATGAAATACCTCATAACAAACTTCATACACGTCACAATTATTTGCTGTAATTGTTCTAACCAGGCAGTTGTTATTTTTTTACTTAGTGTAATAAAAGAAAAGTAATATGATTTACATTAAAATGATCTTTTTGTCAGGATTCAAAGAGTATGTAAAGCTAAAAGCTAAAATCTTTTTGTCAGGATTCAAAGAGTATGTAAAGCTAAAACTTTCAGGCTTTTTATAAAGAATAGAGAAGAGTTAAAACACTTATCAGTGTATTATTATTATTATTTACACTTCTTGCTCTAGGGACAGCTGGAAATTTGGAGATTTTCCTTCACTTTGATCATTAGGACAAACAGAGATATTCAAGTTTGATTTTGTAGCTTATCCACTTCAATACCAAGCACTTTCACCCCCTTCCTGCCCAGGCCAGTTTTCAGCTTTCGGCACTCTCACTTTGAATGACAATTGCACCCAAATTAAATTTTTAGTTTTTTTTCACACAAATAAAGCATTCTTTTGGTGGTATTTAATCACCACTGTATATTTTTTATTTTTTGCTAAATAAATGAAAAAAAGACTAAAACTTTTGAAATTTTACTTTGTTTTTGTTATAAAATTTAGCAAATAAATCATCTTTCTTCATAAATGTAGGTCAAAATGCATTCTGCTACATTTCTTTGGTGAAAATAACCTAGATCAGTGTATTATTTAGTCTGTAGGAAAGTTATAGTGTCCACAAACTATGGTATGTACAGTTGTGCTCATAAGTTTACATACCCTGGCAGAATTTGTGATTTCTTGGCCATTTTTCAGAAAATATGAATGATAACACAAAAACTTTTCTTTCACTCATGGTTAGTATTTGGCTGAAGCCATTTGTTATCAATCAACTGTGTTTACTCTTTTTAAATCATAATGACAACAGAAACTACCCAAATGACCCTAATCAAAAGTTTAAATATTCCAGCTCTTAATACCGTATATTGCCCCCTTTAACATCAATGACAGCTTTAAGTCTTTTGTGGTATTTGTGGATGAGGCACTTTATCTTCTGAGATAGTAAAGCTGCCCATTTCTCTTGTCAAAAAGCCTCCAGTTCCTGTAAATTCTTGAGCTGTCTTGCATGAACTTCACGTTTGAGATCTCGGCAGATTGGCTCAATGATATTGAGGTCAGGAGACTGAAATGGCCACTCCAGAACCTTCACTTTATTCTGCTGTAGCCAATGACAGGTCAACTTGGCCTTTTGTTTTGGATTATTGTTATGTTGGAATGTCCAAGTACGTCCCATGTGCAGCTTCCTGGCTGATGAATGCAAATGTTCCTCCAGTATTTTTTGATAGCATACTGCATTCATCTTGCCATCATTTTTGACCAAATTTCCTGTGCCTTTGTAGCTCAGACATCCCCAAAGCATCAGAGATACATCTCCGTGTTTCACAGTAGGAATGGTGTACCTTTCATTATAGGCCTTCTTGACTCCTCTCCAAATGAAGCATTTGTGGTTGTGGCCAAAAAGCTAAATTTCGGTCTCATCACTCCAAATGACATTGTGCCAGAAGGTTTGAGGCTTGTCTCTGTGCTGTTTGGCGAATTGTAAACGGGATACTTTGAGCACAACTGTATATATGAAAATCAAACAATCCTGATGTACTGATGGCCTATCTAATTTCTTCAGGCCCAAAAATGCCAGGACGGTACAAATACCCCCCAAATGACCCCTGTTTAGAAAGTATATACATATTGTCACCAGCGCAGTACGGCCGGCGTCATCATATAACTGGTGTGGTGGTGATCAGGGACACTGGCTGGGGACAGTATGTTAATAGAATTTAGGGTTTTTTTCTTCAATCTTTTTTTTTTATATTCTTTATTTATACAACAATATCAATAATCCGTTAAATACAATAGCAACTTAAGTGTTCCATAACATAGGTATCTAATTCATCAATTTCATAACTACCTAATATTATATGATAAATCCCTACATCCTGGCCCACTCCACTGGTTCTTTCCTTGACCTTTTTCTCCGTTTCCCCCCCAAAAAAACCCCTCCCCAATTCCCCCCCCTCCACCCCCACCAACAGATGGACCCGACAAACTCTGGGGGGTCAAATGCCTTATTCTCCCAGTTAGCTTTCCAAGAGTGACTTTCCCTCCTCTGAATATATAAATTTTACTCAGTGTGACCATGTTTTAAAAATACTGTTCTCTTTTTTCCCGAAACGCTTGCACTAGGTCCTCCATTGCTTCGATACTCCTCACCTTGTTAAGCCACATAGCAATCGTGGGGGGGTTAGGGTTTTTCCAACGTAGGGTAATACATGCTTTAGCAGCATTGACCAAATGGCACATAACTGATTCCCTATATGTCTGAGTTGGCAATTGTGAGCAGTGTAACAGGAAGAATGCGGAGTCTTCTCGTATTGGACAATCCGTAAATTTTTGTGCTATCCTCTGTACCTCAGACCAATACTTTTTAATCTTAGGGCATGAACAGAAGATATGAAAGAGTACCTCGTTCTGACATCGCCAAAAACGGTCCACTACTTCTGGGAAAATCTTACATAATACCGACGGTGTACGATACCACCACATCAGTAATTTATAATTCGTCTCTTGGATGCGCGTGCAAATTGATGTATTTAATGAAAGATAGATGATGTTATGGTACTGATCTAAGGTGAATGTCCTATTCAGGTCTTTTTCCCATTTACTAAGACTCGGTAACCGAAAATCTTCTGGAGGGGCTACAAGCAGAGAGTGTATCTTGGAGAGAGTATTTCCCAGGGGTTCTCCTTTCTCGCAATATGTTTCATATTGTGTTTGCTATCGTCTATAATTTCCCGGGGGTCCTAATGACCTAAAAAAATGACCCAGCTGCAGCGCTTGCCATAACCTTAGCCTATATCGACCCTCTGGGTGCATCAGCATGATGGTCGTAGGCCAGCTTTCTGTCTCTAAGAAATGAGAAGCTTGAAAGAATCCTCTCTCCAGTATACTGCTAAATGATCCCGTCACTGCTCCTGGTGGGAAACCTGGGTTTCCTAGTATGGGATATAGTGGTAATTGTATGGACGGGAGTCTAGAGGTCCCACAGACCATATGTCCTATTCTAAGTGTAGGGCCTATCATAGGGTGTCTCTTAAGAATTGGTAATCCTGCAGAACATCACATTGCCCTAGATAGGGGGATCAAACTAAACTGTTGCTCCATAACCGTCCTTAGTTTAAAATCTCTATGCCTGCACCAATCCACTATTCTACTGAGGTGTGCCGCTTGATAATATTTAGGTGTATCCGGTACCGATATCCTGCCAGAGTTTTTCGGCATTGTCAAATGGCATCTGCAGAGCCTTGGTTGTTTCTGAGCCCATATAAATTTAGTGAAAAGCATGTTGATTTGCCGAAAGAAGGCTGCTGGAATCGTAATGGGAAGTGTCTGAAACAAATATAAGAATTTCCATGGTATGCTCATCAAACCATGAGTGTAGTCCCCGATGCCATTTATCTAGCAGAACCCGAATCGAACTTAACAAGGGTACAAAATTTACCCCAAAAATATTAGTCAAGTTTGGCGGGATATTTGTACCTAGATATTTCAGTGCAGATGTTGTCCATTTAAATTTAAAGTTAGTTTGTAAGGTATGACGCAAAGATGCATTAAGGCAATCCCCATACTCTCTGATTTAATATAGTTTATTTTGAAGTTTGATAAACTTCCATACTTCTCTATTTCCTTCATATAGGTAAAGAGACCTGTGGCTTAGTCATTGAGAAAAGTAGAATTTATATTCAGACTCATCTATTTGTATCCCTAAGATATCTGGGTTTAGTTGGATTTTATTCAAGAGGGGCTCTAATTAAAGAGTGAATAATAGGGGTGATAAGGGACACCCGTGACGGGTGCCATTTGAGATAGAAAAGGTGTCTGAAAACACTCTATTAATCTTTACCATTGCTTGTGGGGCTGAGTATACACTAGTAATCCAATGAAGCATTTGATCCCCAATATCCATATGCTTCAACACCCCAAACATAAATTCCCAGTTCACCCTGTCAAATGCTTTTTCAGCATCGGTGTTTAAGAATACACAGGGATCACCCGTACGATTAGCATGGTGTATCAGATTAGGCGCTTTTATAGTGTTATTTCTCACTTCTCGGGAGGTAATAAACCTCACCTGGTCAAAGTGTACCAGCTGGGGGAGCTGTGATTGAAGACGGGAGGCCAGTAATTTTGTCAGAATTTTCAGATCTACATTAAGTAAAAAGATTGGCCGATAACTGCCACAATTTGTTGGATCCTTTTCTTCTTTTGGAATGACAGATATATGTGTCATTAATGTAGCTGGCGGGTATCTAACAGATTGTCCTAGCCCGTTAAATACTTTGGTCATTTGTGGTCCTAGTAATGGTAGGAAAGTCTTATAGTATTCTATGCTAAACCCATCTGGCCCTGGTGCTTTCCCCGGTTTAACGCTGTTTACTATTTTTTTGTAGTTCTTCAATAGATATTGGTACTTCCAGCTCCTCACTAACCTGGGATGGGAGACAGGGCAGCTGTGCTGAAATAAGATACTTCTCTAAAGAGGAGGGAGTTATAGAGGATATTGGTAGGTTGTATAGAGAAGCATAAATTTCCCCAAATACCTGTGCAATATCCTTTGGCTTAGTTATCAACTGTCCCTTATTCCCTTTTATTTGGGGTATATATGCTGCCATACGTTGTTCCTTAAGGGTTTTAGCAAGTAATTTACCGCATTTTCCTCCTGACTCATATGAGACTTTCCTCCCAGCTTGTATTGATGCCTAATGCCCTGTACACACGATCAGAGTTTTTGTCGGAAAAACCTTGGATGGTTTTTCCAACGAAATTCCACTTAAACTTGGTTTGCATACACACAGTCACACAAAAGTTCTCTGAACTTTCGACTGTCAAGAACGCAGTGACGTACAACACATACGACGGCACTAGAAAAGGGAAGTTCCATACGAAGAGATGATTCTGAGCATGCATGATTTTTTGCACGTCAGAATTACATACAGAGGAACGGAATTTCCGATTCAGACGGAAAAATAGAGAGCCTGCTCTCAATCTTTTGCTGGCGGAAAATCCGGCCAGCAAAGGTCCGAAGGAGCATACACACGGTCGGAATTTCTGACCAAAAGCTCTCATCGGACTTTTGCTGGCAGAATTTCTGATAGTGTGTATGGGACATTAGCTTTAAAATGAAGGATATCTGATACCTGTCTCCGGAGATGGGCCAGTTCCTTCCCCATTTGTGGGTCCAGTATTCCTTTATGTAGTAATTCTAAAGCCTGGATGTCGGCAAGGAGTTTTGTTAATTGCGCCTCCTGTGCTTTCTTAATACGGGACCCATGTTTAATTAGGACCCCTCTTATGACAGCTTTATGTGCCTCCCACACTATACTTAGATCACTTCCTGGTGTATCTATTACCAAAGGTAACAGGTAGTGTGGGACCAAGAAAAGATCGATACACGAATACGATCGATGCGGAGTAGAAAAAAAAGTGCACGTGCTCGCTCCTGACGAGTGGCATGGAAGCCACGAAACGCGTTGAGCCATCAATTGCCGTGTTCAACTGTCCAATCAGTCCCCATCAACTATACCATACCTTAACCCCCCCTACAGGTCCAGCGAGGCCTTAGGTCCAGCAGGCATTACTGTTTCTAATAGTAATTTTACCCAACCTTGTTTGTAGTGCACTAGGGAATTTATTACAAGTGGTATCCTGAGTCATCATTATTCAATTTTTTAATTTTTTACCCTTGTTACCTATCCATTGATTGTATGAACATTACAATGTATGTTATATTTCATTCAATTATATCCTTTTATTTATGTAATTATGCATTAATTGTTTGACTGTATGCATTTTACAGTTGCAATGTGTATGCTTTAGTATCATGCTAATAAATTCCTCTATGTTCATCTTATTACCCTCTTGCGGTCACATGCTTCATATAAAGTCCCACCATCCCTGTGACCAATTACAGAGCACAATAGTACACAATGAATCACAGGAATGGAAGCCATCCATTATGTATAATTGTCATGTGATCTGCTGTGCTTGCTCAGCAGCCCGGTACACTGATCTGTCATCAGCTGTGTCTATTGGAGCATGGCTCGTGAAACCAGCACGAGGCACCCATATGACGTTCACCCAGAATGGTGAATTTTTTTACTTCAAGGGATAGTACTTATACTTGATTGCAATTGAGATCCAAAGATGGCACAAAAAAAAAAAAATCACGAAGGGGGAAATAATTTTTCACAGCACTGTATGTAAACCAAACAGATGGCACCAACTGCACAACCCAACACTACTTTCATGGATCCTGAGCTCCCATTAGCATGATGTCATCATCAAAATCGCATGCTCCACCCCTTTACACATATCTTGCTACAGTGGGACTTCTTCAGAGCATGCTCTATAGCAGAGTTATGTAAATCAGAAAATTAGCTACAAGGAATTACAAATCTTTTGGCATACAAGACAGTAAGCGTTTTTCAACTGCTGAAAAAGTTACTAACTTGATAAGCCTTGGACTGAGATAAGAGAAGCAGAAAGCGCAGCCACTATCAATATGCTTGTTTAAAGCTAAACTCCAGGCAGATATATAGGCCATAAAACAATCCAGCTCTGTATTAATTACAATATCATTAAATGTATTTCTTTTTCAAATTTACAGGTTTAGTCAGCATGTATTCTGCCTGTTTGTTCTTCTTCTATGCATGTTTGGTGTTGGCAGCCCAACACTTTCTCAGTATACAATCACTCCATACTCTATGGTCTCCAGTGAGGGTGAGGCCTGGTTCACACCTATGCAGGTTGCAGTTTGCATATTGCAGGTGCATTTTGCGTTTTTCAATACACGCTTTTGATCCCATGAAGTCTATGGAACCAAAAACCAGAAAAAAGTCCCTGGCCCTTTCCATAACATGCACAGATGTGAACTACATCCATAGGAAACCATAGTAAATAGACTGTAGTGTGCTTCTGCAAAACTGAAAACACTAAAACACTAAAAAATGCATAGCTGTGGGAGATGTAGTGTGCTACCACAGCAGTCTGCTTATTATCGCCATTTTGTGAGTTAGTTATGTTCTCCTGTTTCCTCCATCTCTTTGTGCTAGGTAGAATAGTACCCTCTGAGATACTCTGCTCCATGCTCCATAATTCTCTTTCACATTCTAGAAATTGCCAGTAAACATCCTTGTAATATCCCAATCCTGGAATAAACTACATTGCATTTAAATCTAATGGGTTTATTTACTAAAGGCAAAAAGACTTTTGACTTTGCAAGTGAAGTTGCACTTTGCCAGGGAATTTAACCCAGAAATGTTCTTTGCATGTGATTGGGTATTCTTTGAAAAGTGAAATTTCACCACATTCACTAACCTCTGGGTGAAATTTTCCTTGCAAAGTGCAATGTATCTTGCAAAGGGAATAGATTAGTGGCCTTTAGTAAATCATCCCCATACAGGATAAGATCATAACATTTGACAAGGAAAGCATGGGTCGTGGTGGGTTCAACAGTAAGACCAGAAAGGGAAGTTATTTATGAATATAAAGCTGAATGCGCACAGAACGCCTTCATTAAATCTGCAGGAAAACGTGTTTATATTAGCAAAGTAGTGCAAGACAGTGAAGCTCTGAGAAGGAGAGCAGAGAGAAAGAAAGAGCATACTTGTTGAAGGTATAAAAAAGAATGGATGCACAAAACCTCAAGTACTGCTTAGAGGAAACAGTTATGCCCCGTACACACGATTGGATATTCCGACGACAAAATCCATGGATTTTTTCCGACGCATGTTGGCTCAAACTTGTCTTGCATACACATGGTCACACAAATTTTGTCGGAAATTCCGAACGTCAAGAACACGGTGACGTACAACAAACTGAGAAAAATTAAGTTCAATAGCCAGTGCGGCTCTTCTGCTTGATTCCGAGCATGCGTGGAACTTTGTGCATCAGAATTGTGTACAAAAGATCGGAATTTACGACAACAGATTTTGTTGTCGGAAAATTTGAGAACCAGCTCTCAAATTTCGTGTGACAGAAATTCAGATGGAAAATGTCTGATGGAGCCTGCACAATTTCCGACAAAAAGCTCCCATCAAACATTTTCCGTCGGAAAATCCGACCGTGTGTACAGGGCATAAGACCCCTTTCACACTGGGGCGGTTTTCAGGCGCTTTAGCACTGTAAATAGCCTTTGCTAAGCACCTGAAATCCACTTTCCATTCATTCAAGCGTGTCTTTTAACAGTGGGGTGGTGCACTTGCGGGACGTTCTGAAAAATCCTGCAAGCAGCATCTTTGGAGCGGGTTGGGAGCCCCGTATTTAGTGCTCCCAAAACTCCCTGCCCATTTAAATAAATGGGCAATGCTTCCGAAGTGCCACAACACGGGAGTTTTTAACCTTTCTTTGGGGTTAAAAGTGCCCCGCTAAAAATGCGCCTGAAATACGCAGAAGCGGTAAAACGCTGCTATAATGAGCGGTGCTTTATTGCGAATACAGCCGCAGCCCCATTATGAAAGGGGTCTTAGTGTTCTGCTTTTGTATATTATACAAGATTTGCAGGATATCATTAATAGCCCACAGATGTTTTTCTCTTGTTACTTGGATTTCTTCTTTACCAAAGTTTTATTCATCATCATCGATAATGTTGAATTAAACTTTTTAAAAATCTTTTGCCTGCCGAAAGGGTGTGCAATTGTGCAATATAATGTATGCTCATCTCTGCCTGTATTGTTATGATCTAATGGTAGGCATATTATTACAGGTCCACTAACTACTTAGGTAATAAAATCAAAAGAATATTTACAAGGTTCAGTATTTAATGCAACCAGATAGACTTCAGTTTCCTCAAGTTTGGTTAGTATAAAATTACATTTCCTTTCAGCAATGGTTACATATTTTTCTAATGTTTGGTTTGTTCATTTTTAGCATTTGGTCAACTTCTAGTTCTTGTAGGTGACAGCCATACCAGTCTGCTTGAGCTTGCAATTCTACAAAAGGTTAAATGCTGTATTAAGCTAACTAAATGGCTAAATGGCTTTATTTGCAAATACTTGAAATTATTTTTTTTTTCTGTTAAAGCACTTTTTCTCTTTATTCCTTTTTCTCCATACAATTATGGTTCCCCTTAGAAAACCTTCCTATTACTACCACAATATAAAGTGTCTTTTAAACTATCCACTGCTTAGACATTGTATTGATTTAGAAAGCAGACTGTAGACTCTCTAGCTAGAGAGGACACGCGTGACACTTGAACTGATAAATGTATAAAGCCAGATAGCTTAAGTAAAATAAATACTGTTCGTGATGACAATATTTTTTTTTTTTTCTCAAATAATTTTTATTTGTAAATTGATACAAGTTACACGAGAAAAGCGTATAAAAAAAAAACAGTGTCCATAGTTGGTACATTCAAGATTACATTTAACATATTTTCTTGTACAAGTAAAAACTGTAACAAATCCGTGTATGTGCAATGCGTTACAAAAGGATAAGCATGCAGTATAGTAGTCTCTCTAAATTAGAAAGTATAAACTATAGATAATGAGGCTGTGGGCCACACATCGGGGTGTAGAAATGAGAGGTTTGCGTATTATGCATGTGGTTCCAAGAAAAACTTGAGTTGGAAGTTGCCCGTATATCACCTACGCACCCCTAATGGGAACATGCTGTGCGAGGGTGACGGGCATGAAAGTTTCAACTGTAGTGAGAACCTTGGCAAACCACTTTGGAAGGTGGAGGAGTGTCTAGGCTTATCTTGTGTCTTTGCGGCCCGTATCAGGGTCGCCAACTTTCCTACCCTTCAGTGGGCACTAAGTCGTATGAGGGGTATAAAGTGTTGTTTTTTATTGTTTTGGGATAAAGAGAGAATTTATTCTCATGAGATATGTCTATTCAATCCTAGGAAGGATTAGATTTATTAAAATAATTGGACCATATGTAGGGATTGGTAGTCTGAGGAATGTGGTCAATGCAGGAAGGGTCCAGTCTGTTCACTCAACTGTCGAAGATAAGGAATGATGGGGGTGGAAACGACAGGAGGGTAGAGCTAACAAAATATCTACAGGCTTCATTGCAGTATAGATTAAGAAGTCTATTTATGGGAGGGTGGTCAATTTTCTATCTCTGTAGGTTATACTCACGGGTTGAGGAGGATTTCCTGGTATTTTGGAGAAACTCTGAAGTGTAACCAACATGCCCATATCTTCCCATATTTAGAAGGGGTATCATGAGCCTGATGAATTAGGTTTTCCAATTCCGCTAATCTGTCAATTCGTTTGAGCCACATTGGAATTGTAGGAGGGTCAGAGGATCTCCAAAGTACCGGTATGCATTGTTTAGCAGCGTTGATTAAGTGGAGTGTGAGGGATTTTTTGTATGCGTGATGTGAAATGGATGAATGGTGAAGGAGGTATTGAGATGGCGTGAATGAAAGATCATAGGTTGTGATATATGCTATTGTTTCGTGTATTTTTTCCCAGAATGGTTTAATTAGTGGGCAGTTCCACCATATATGGAGCATAGAGCCTATGTCAGCATTGCATCTCCAGCATAAGGGCGAAAACGATGGATGGTATCGGTGGATGATATCCGGCGTTCTGTACCATCTGGAGTATATTTTGTAGGAATTTTCTTGAGCAGATACATTTATGGAACCTTTATGTATGTGATCATATATGTTTTCCCATTCTTCGGTGGTGATGTCTAACCCGAGTTCCGTTTCCCATTTTTGGTTGGTTGCATTGTTTTTCGGGTCATGGTTGCTGAATAGTAATGTGTACACCTCAGAGATAAGATGTCTTTGTGGGGGAGTACTAGTGCAGAGCGATTCAAAAGGGGTCATATCCCTAAACCATTGTGACATGGGTCTGGCATTGTTTAGGAAGTGCCTAATTTGGAGAAAGTTAAAGAATGGTATGTGATATCCCTGGAAATGTGAGAGTAATGCTGTAAACGGGAGGAGGGTCCCGTTTCGGAAGAATTGGGAGGCTCTTAGAGGGGGTGTAGCCTGGGTATTCATTGAATTGCGAAGTGACACTCCAGGTGCAAAGTCAGGATTATTAGTTAGGGGGGTCAATGGACCGGGTGTAGGGCACCAGTGTAAGGATTGGGCGATGCTCCTGAATGCGGATAGTGTGGTGCCCGTCAGTGGATGAGAGACATATTCTTTGGGTATGTGTGCTGTAGTTATCCATGGAGTATGGGCAACTGGGACTGACGCAAATGAATCTTCAAGCTCTACCCAATCTTTAGTGCATTTGTGTATATGCCAGTCAATGATTCTCGTAAGGTGGCAGGCTGTATGATATTTTTGGATATCAGGAAGACTTAAACCTCCTTTTGCTTTGGGGATTGTCATTTTCTCCCAACTCATTCTAGGGGATTTTGCAGCCCAAATGAAGTTTCGGCATAACTTCTTGTATGTGTTGAAAAAAGATGTGGGAAGTTTGATGGGAATGGTTTGCAATAAATACAATATTCGGGGTAGGACGTTCATTTTTATGATGGCTGTTCTGCCAAACCACGAAAAATGGCCTGAGGTCCATTTGAGGAGGTCTTTCTGGATATCAGCGATTATTGGTAGAAAGTTTCTCTCATATAGTTCATCGAGGTGGGTTGGTAATTGTATCCCTAAATAGGTGAGTGCATGGGGTTCCCATTTAAATGGGAAGTTCGTCTTACAATGTGCCACCGCTGTCTGCGGTAGGGAGATATTAAGGGCCTTAGATTTCGTGAAATTAATTTTAAAATTTGATAAGGTGTTGAAATCTTTAAAATCTTTTAAAAGGTTGGGCATGGTGATTAGGGGTTCTGAGAGGAAAAGTAAAATGTCGTCAGCGTAAGCTGCAATCTTATATTGTTTGGCGTTGATATCTATGCCTTTTATATCAGGATTCGCTCTAATTTTACGAAGAAGGGGTTCAAGAGTAAGTATAAAGATTAGGGGCGATAATGGGCATCCCTGACGAGTACCATTCGAGACGGAGAAGGCGTCCGACAGGCGTCCATTAACTCTTATTCTGGCCGTGGGAGAAGAGTACAGTGCCAATATCATTTGTAGGAAAAGTGGGGAAAACCCCATTGCCTGTAATGTTGCTGACATGTAATCCCATGCCACCCTGTCGAACGCCTTCTCCGCATCGAGCGACAGGAGGAAACCTTGTTGTTTATGGGTAGGGGAGGTTGATGAGAGATGGTGGTGGATATGAAGGGCTTTTATGGTGTTATCTCTAGCTTCTCTACCAGGGACGAAACCAACTTGATCGAGAGAGATAAGTTTAGGGAGGATAGGGAGTATTCGGTTAGCAAGAATTTTAGCATAGAGCTTCAAATCAACATTTAGGAGGGATATGGGCCTATAGTTCGTCACTAGGGTATCGTCTTTGCCGGGTTTTGGTATTAGGGTGATATGTGCTTCCAGAAGGTCTTTGTTGCTTTGAGGATAAGAGGGTAATGAATTGAATGCTTTGATGAACTGGGGGGCGAGTATATCCTGAAAGGTTTTATAATAACCAACGGTTAGACCATCCGGGCCAGGACTTTTACCGGTCTTTAATTGTTTCAACGCTGCCAAGGTCTCCGCAATATTAATGGGGTGTTCAAGGGTTTTAGAGTCTTCGTCAGAAATATGTGGGATACCATATTGTGATAGAAAGCTGGATATTGCTTCCTGTCTACTGGGCGTATTAGTATTCATTTCTGCGGGTGGTAAATTGTACAGTTTGGTGAAGTACTTCACGAATTGTGTGGCAATGTCATCTGGGGACGTAAAAGATTTCCCGGCGGGATTTTTTATTTCGTGAATGGTATAAGTTGCTTTCTTATGTTGTAGTGCTTTAGCCAGTAACTTTCCAGACTTATTGCCAAATTCGTAATATAGTTTGTGAGTTAAAATGTATTTACGCCGTAGTTCTGTGTGCAATTCTTCTTTGAGAGCTTCTCTAGCCCGTATGAGTTCCTCAAGAGATTTAGTAGCGAGGGATAGTTTATGGGCCCTTTCTAAGGTCTGAATTTTAGACGTGAGCTCCGAAATACGTGCCCGTCGTTGCTTGTTGCGGAAGGACGTTATTGAGATTAAGTCCCCTCTTACCACACATTTATGGGCAGCCCATATAATGGGAGGTTTGGTTTCATCATTAGAATTTTCCTGAAAGTATTGGGTGAGACGGGTGGAGATTCGGTTCGTGATGTCAGGGTCTGTCAGCAGTGAATTGTTTAGGCGCCATATCGAATTCGTGTGGGGAGAATGTGCGAAAGCGAGAGTCATAGAGATGGGATTGTGGTCAGAAAGTATCATAGGATCTATGGATGCTTGTTTGAGAAGGGATAAATCATTTTGGGAAATGAAAAAATGATCGATTCTGGAGTACTTGTTGTGGGGGGATGAATAAAACGTGAAGTCCCTATCATGTGGGTGTAATGTACGCCACGAGTCATGCAGAGTTAATTCTTGTAACTGTTTTTTGATAGTTCTAAGCGCTCTATAGGGTAATGAAGTCGCCCCTGTAGAGGAATCCTGATGTGGGTTCAGGGCCACATTGAAGTCGCCCCCCACCACGAGGATCCCTGTATAGAATTCCATGAGTAATTGAAGTGTTTCTCGAAAGAACGTGACTTGATGTTTGTTAGGGGCGTACAGGTTAGCCAGGGTAATGGGTCTGTTGTGTAAAGTTCCCTTGAGAAAGAGGTATCTGCCATACGGATCCTGTTTTGATTCTGTAATTTTTAATGGACAATTTTTTTAAATCAGAATCGCAACTCCCTTTGTTTTGGATGCGTTATTAGAAGCATGGTATACAGTAGGGTATTGAGGGTTACTAAGCTTGGGTATGGTATCA
Organism: Lithobates clamitans; assembly: GCA_037952925.1. NCBI lineage: Eukaryota > Metazoa > Chordata > Amphibia > Anura > Ranidae > Lithobates > Lithobates clamitans. The sequence continues at coordinate 3,697,742 of JBBGZY010000285.1, forward strand.
GAACGGAAGTGAGTTTCCTGGATGAAGGCAATTTGCGTTTTGTTTTTTTGTAAGGTATAGAGCAATTGGGACCTTTTTTCCGGTGTATTCAGTCCCCTAATGTTTAGTGAGCTTAATTTTATGTGTATGTCGTTCAGAGGCTTACGAGAGCCATGACCACCCTGTTTGTGGGAATTCTTTGCTGCCATGGTATAGGGCAGTTGTAGGTAGTCTTCTGTGAGTGGGTCAGGTAAAATTGTGTAGATTCCTGCGAATCAAGTACCCTAAATACGGGCACTTAGAACGGAAAGTATAGGGGAGGGGAGGGTGAAAACGGAAGGACGGGGGGGGGGAAGAGTGTAACTAACCTATCCCTCAACGGGGTAGGTCAGGTCTGTACAGTGTTGTGTTTGTGAAGTGTCTTCCAGATCGAAATCTGGATCTTCTCACAGCACTGTGTGGGGGTTGGGACTTATCGAACGTAGGAGAAGGTTAGTGAATTACTGTGAGGGGATATCCCTCCGTTGCGATCCACGAAGAAAATGAGTGGAGGACGTCATTGATAACATTTTTCAGGACACTTAACTAAATGTACCTCTCTGAATAACCTATACGATCTTCTAGGAAGAGGAATTAGCTGATTCAGTAGTGAGCATGTGACGTGTGTGAGGTGCCTTGGATAAGGATAAGAAGGATAACCCTAGGTATCCCTGACCAAAGGGCATGTAGTAGCGGTATAGCCGTATAATTTAAGGTAAAAGCTATACAATAGTAAACCAAAATATATTTTTGCTGTTGGTGTCAAGAATTCGCCTCATGAAACGAAATTTATATGAACATAGTGATATTAACTTTGTGTTATAGAACCTTGTGTATAAGTAAAACAACTCAGTTAAAAGTCCCGAAAGCCTATTTAGTCAACAAATGAAAACTTGAGATAATGCATCCCCGGATGCGTAGTTATGTCACACCACAAACAGAGCCTCCTATAATTGGCCTATCATGTTTCTATTTCCCTTTTTTTTTTTTTTTTTTTTTTTTTTTGTGTATTTTCGGCTTCAAAATCTTTTCCCTATCTGCTCCTCTCAACAGAACAGCAGTCAGTGCAGTATTGTAAGAGGAGGTGGCATAGTAATATTTGCGCGGGAATGATTTAGTAAAGGTATAGAATGGACAGTAGGGGGTTAGATGTGTGGCAGCTGTATTGTAGAGTAGACGTTTCTGAGAGTAGTGCTGAAACATCTAATCAAAGGCAATATGGGGAGTTCTGTCCATAAATACTGTCGCTCGATTAGTTCCGGCAGGATCTATCAAGTCCCTGGTTTATCCTAGTGTTAGGACATGAGGAATGAACAGGTCTATGGTGAGATGACTTTGTTATCTTTATGTTGCTGGGTAGATTAAGTGCTGCGGGGACATTTTGTTTGTCAGGGGAAAGGCGTGGTCGTTCCCTTGAAATGGAGGAGAGCTATCGTCTAAGGAGATTGGGGGCGGTGTCGGGAAAAATTACTCTGAGAGAACTGCTTGCTATACTGTTGTTGGAAAGCCAGGGGGAGCTAGCTATTCTTTGGGCATACGATATGAGAAAAGATTTCTAAACCCCCAGAAATGTAGTACATCTGCTATGTATTCTATGAGACCAATCATCAGTAGTCTAAGCATAGTCTTAGTGGAGTGCGAATGTCTAATCGTAGTGGAAACATTAATCCCCCATACCTGTACACATTACCTCTACCAGTATACGAACAGGAAAAATAATGAAGCAAGCTGTCTGTCAATTCTGCCTGGTGTCTTTAGCCTTCAGATGTATAAAGTGTCTTTACTACAAATCGGTATCATGTTAGTGAAGTGTGGGTAGGTTCTTCGATAATGTAGGGGCCGTTCGGTCCATTCTTGGTGGCCCAGTGCAAGATCGGGGATGGTTTTCTTCTGTAGCTTGAAGAATGGGCACTGAATATCAGGTATGAAGAAGGTATCCATCACCGGCCGGGGAAAGATGTTGAAGCCCGTTTTCAGCTGGGTGCTAACGGGGTCCGTAGCTTTTTAGGAGTACAAAGTTCCTTTGCTGCAATTCTGTTTCGTGTTATTGCGGCATAGGTGGGACCGTGGATAGAGGGTGTTAGGTATGATAGAACTATTGAAGCCCAGTTGACGTTCGGGGAGATGTTTCAGTAGGTGGTTAGTGACTGTGATTATATCAGCAGTGAACTGTGCTTGTTGAATGATGAACATGAGGCAAAGCTAATGTGTTACAATTGCAGTATGAAGGCCTCAGATGTGGAAACTATCTGCTGTCCGGGGCGTAGAGTAGGAACTGGGACTGACAGGGACAGAACTGTTTCTGTGCATTAGGAGGCAACTTAACAGTGATGCCCGACCTGGCACCTTAAGAATCCAAGGAAGTGTATAATATTAGACACCGTTGTAGTCTCTGCGGGCTCTCCGATTTCTCGGTGAGAGCATGGGTCCGTGACCGCGCTGTATATCCTGCGATGTAGCATATGATCTGGTGATTGACGGGGATCTTCTCCTGCGGTGGTGTGATTCTTGTGCTTCCATCGGTTCTTCCCGGGGTGAGTGTTTCTCGCTAGGATGATGGCGAAATTCCGCATACCACGTCGGTACTTCTACTAGCGGGATGCCTAGGCTGTCGCAAAAGTATGGTAGGTCTTCTGGCACTTTGAGCGAGACCGTACGGCCTAGGTGTGTGGCCGATAAGCAGAACGGGAACTTCCACCTGTACACGATCCCGTGAGTGCGTAGGACATCCAGCAGAGGTTTCAACTCCCTGCGATGTTGTAAAGTGATGCCGGAGAGATCTTGAAAGATCTGGAGAGGCGCTCCCCTATACTGCAGTGGCTGTTTGTTCCTTGCCTGCTTCAGGATGTCTTCTTTCAGCCTATAATCTACTAGACAGCATATAACGTCTCTTGGCGGATCGGTGTCTCTGCCTTTTGGGCGCAAAGCTCTGTGGATCCTTTCCAGCGCAATCTTGGTCTGAGGTGGTCTATCAATCAGGCCGTTGAACAACTCAGTTACAGCAGGGGATAGTTGCTCCGAGTCAATGGCTTCTGGTAGGCCACGGATTCTGAGATTGTGACGGCGGCCACGGTTGTCAAGGTCCTCGATGCGGCGTTGTGCCTCCCTGAGTTGCATTGTATGGCTATCAATCTTTCTCGTGGCTTTACGGAGGACATTGTCGTGTTTTGCCGTGACTTTTTCTACTTCCAGGACTCTGTCAGTTAAGGTATGTATGTCCACCCTGAGCTCCGCGATGGCGGCTGACAGGGTATCTTTAATGTCGTTAGCGATAGCCCGCAAATCATGTATGTTGAGGCCAGGCGGTTGAGGGGTATTTGTCAACCCCGATGGCATGGGCTGTGATATTTGGGGAGATATTATGATGTGCGATCCCGCGTCTTGTGAGGGGCTGTGATGGGACGACGCCATATTGGTCCTCTGCGTCCTGAACATTTCAGGAATATTTTGGCTTTGGTGCCCCGGATTTTCGCGTGGTGAGCGGGACCTTGAGGCCGAGGTGTGACGGGAAGCTGTTCCCATTGTGTCCGATCGAAAGAAGCGGTATTTACCTCCGGTGGTATCGAAATTGAGGGATGCAACGGCGGGAGCTATTCTTTCAGGCAGCCATCTCCTAGCTCGTCCAGGCCACGCCCCCCGTGATGACAATATATCTTTTTCCTTTTAAGCCTATCAACAACAATGGGAGCATAAAGATGAGGGATTTTAAAGCGGAGCTCCACCCAAAGGGGGAAGTTCCACTTTCAGTACTCCTTCCCTGCCACAATTGGCATGCAACTGGGGTGGCACAACTCACCTTAGTTTTTGCCCCCAAAACATCATAATTTGTTTTTTTGTTTTTTTTTCACTGTTTTCTTGGTACGGTTTTTCTTTTTTGTTTTTGGTTTGTTTTTTGTTGTATGTTTCTTTTTCTTCTCACAGCAATTTGGAATAGTGAATTTGCTCATGGGTAAAAAATACCCACTATGGGAAAGAATGGGTAATCACGTGGGGGAGGGATAAAGGGGTAGGGTTAGGGAATATAACGAGAGAAGGTTAGGGTAGAACCGGGGAGACATAATCCTCCCTAGATCTTTCCCCTTAATTATCACACCACATTTTATGATTTGATTTTGACACATTGGAGAATGCAATGGAGTGGAGGGGAGGGAGATGAAAGGAGGAGGATGAAGGGATGGGGAGCTTAGACAAGGTGGAGAAGTCAGGTAACCCCTAGATCTGTTCTTGGGGGGAAGAGCTGCTGGAGTTTTTCTATTTAGAAGCAGGGTGTTTCCTCCTCTCGTGATAGCTCCTACCTCCTTGGGGGGGGATCTCATTATACTTGGTAATTATAAGATTCAGGGAGACACACCTTTTATATATATATATATATATATATATATATATGTAGGTATTGAATTTATGTTTTGTTGTGTCTGAGATATCAATGTTTTTTGTAATACATATTACATGTATTTTATGATAATGTAATGTGCTTTGTAATTCTTTGCTAAATGAATAAAAAGAAATTGAACACAATTGGCATGCAATTCTTTGGGGGAGGGAGTGGGTACCTAGTTTTGACAGGTACCCGCTCCCACTTCCGCTCGGACCGCCTAGGCGATCCGAGCAGATGTCCTCCTCTCCCACTCCCTCCCTGCAGCCTTCTGGGACATGTCACAGGTCCCAGAAAACTGCCGATCATTCAGAAGGTGCAGTAGTGGGCATCCGGCTATGAGGCCGCAAGCTGTCCTAGGGCGAGATGCCCTAAATGGGTTTAGTACATTGCAGATAAGCAACCAAACACATAGTGCTTAATGGTGTGTATCCCACATCCCATACTCCCTTTACGCTGCCTTCATAGCTACTAGATATTGCCTTGAGTGACTGTCTTTCATTGCTTTATGGCTTAACAGTAACTGCAGCCAGAGTGAAGAGTCCTGATTTTTGCCTGCCTCCTTTGCCTTTTAGAGACATCATACTACTATTCTCTCACAATGCAACACACTCTGTAAATTGAGGAAGAACAGATGAATGACAGGATCTCCACCGCTTATTTGCAGAATGTGATGTATTGTGGAAGAATACCAGTTCAAGGTACTGTATCCCCCCAACACCCCCCCCCCCCAAAAAAAACAAAAAAATACTAAGCTTCAGTTTTAAGTTATCTTGTGGAAGCGCTGTCTTAATATACTCTATTATAATTTTCAATCATTGATGAGCATGAATATAAATATCTTACTTTGAGCAAACAGTACCATTCCTATTGTTACACTTCTACTAAGAGATGGACTGTCTTTCCAAAAGAGAGTTCTGTAGAATTATTTTGTGAACCATAAAAAAAGAATCCTGATATCGAAAGGGTTCTTCACTGTAAGGGTTATGGAACATCCAGGTTGTGGCGGATTCTGTAGACTGATTTATAAAAAGAGTTGGGTGTGTCTCTTAAAGGATAATGAGGTTGATTTACTAAAACTGGACAGTGCAAAATCTGGTGCAGTTGTCCACCAGCTGGTGCTAGCCAGTCAGCTTCAACTTGTTCAGTTAAGCTTTGACAAAAAAACCTGGAAGATGATTGATTTCTATGTAGGTGCTGCACCAGATGTTGCACTCTCTTTAGTAAATTTCCCCAAATATGTAAACAGCCACCTACGTTTATGAAAGCATGCATTAGAACAGTGATCTACAGAACATTATGATTTTTTTCAAGAGGTCAGGAGGAAATTGTTTTACTTTAATGGAGATTGCTTTATAAGGGTTTTTGTATTTGTTTTTGTTCTAATTAACTGAGGGTTAAGCCCTCTAAAAATGCAAATTGATTATATTTTTTTCTTTACTTAATTATTTACTTATTTATATTTGGTAATGCTGAACTGGTCTGTTCATGTGTTAACCTAGCTAACTAGGCATCTGTTCTCTTCATTTTGAGCCCGCAAGGAATTCCAAGCATTTCGTTTTCTTTTACTTAACACTCCAAGCAGACATTAAAAACACAAATACAATTATGTATTTATTAAATATATCACAAAATTAGTTTAATATGCAACTAGTATAAATAGCTGAATTTGACTTGATTTTAGCCTACTGTGATCCCTTTTACAGCTGTTGTTTGACTTGGAGAAGGAGGGGCTACACCTAGGGGTCAATCCAGAGTCCTGCATTCACGTGCTGACAAGGAACATGCTTACAGGAGAAGAAAGCAGCGAGATTACCTCATCATTCTGTTTTTTCTCCTTTAGGGCCCTTTCCCACTGATGCACTTTTTCCACGCTGAAACACACCATTCCAGTGGGACAAAATTGAATCAAAAATTATTTGACTTTAACCTTTTCAATGCCAGGCCCTGCACTCCACTTTTACACCCAGGTGGCCATACCATTTTTGCAATTTTTCCATTACTTTTTATTTTTCCCTTACAGCTTTCAGAGTTTGTAAAATATCCCCAAACCATGTATTTCCTGAAAGCACATGACCAATAGAATAAAAAGAAGGTGCTACTGATTTTTAGGGCTCTATGATATTTGCGCATATGTTTATCAAACAATATTTTCACTAAAAATACACTAAAATCATTATTAGCAGATACAAACACAGCAAATTTTACAAAATTCCTGCTAAATTGCTTCTGAATATAAAAGCTGGACCTGTATTGAGTTAATAAATAATAAATATTTGTAAATTTTAGATTACGCCTTTTTGCAAAATGGTGAAAATCAAATGTATGCAAAACTGTAAATAACCAAATTTCTCTATCTGGAGGTTTTCATTTTTCACTTACAGCTTTCAGAGATTGTAAAAGACCCCCCAAGCCTTACATATTTTCCAAAGGCACATGACCAGCGGAATAAAAAGAAGGTGCTACTGATTTTTAGGCCCTATGATCTTTGCACAAATGTTTTTCAGAACAATATTTTTGCTAAAAAAACACTAAAATTAATATTAGCAGTTGCAAACACAGCAAATTTTACAAAATCTCAGCTGTATTCCTACTAAATATAAATGTTTAACCTGTATTGAGTTAATAAATAACAAACATTTGTAAATTTTAAATTGCGCCTTTTTAGGGAAATGGTGAAAATCCAATGGATGCAAAACTGTAAATAATCAAATTTCTCTAAAAATCTGGAACGTTCAGAGTTTGACCCCCCCCCCCCAACCATATATTTTCTGAAAGTATATGTATATGACTAGTAGAATAAAAAAAAGATGGTAGTGATTTTTTTTGGCCCCACAATAGCACAACGCAAATGTTTATCAAATCACTATTTTAACAAAAAAAACCCCACAAGTCCTAAACACAACATAACTTACACAATTCCTGCTAAATTCCTACTAAGGCCTCATTCACATGCAGTGTACTAAAGCTTATGACCATGGAGGGCTGTATGGACGACCATGTTTACCCACACGGGGGTGAACAGGTGTTCTGTGCATCCCCCTGCAAGGATAGAGCAGCATCCTTAACAACCAGTGAATAGCTGGCCAACTTCCTTAACAATCAGTGAGGATGTAAACAGTGCCCCCGCTCAGCCTCTTGTCCCCTTGGTGCTCAGCAGTAGCTCGGACCAGCCTTCCCCCGCCTACTCGCCTCAGATCTGACCTTTCCCCACCTGCTCCCCTCAGATTATGGAAACTGATGCTCCTTGCTGTCCCACCCGCTCTCTTCAGATTTAAGAAGAAGCATACACTTTGTTATGGCAACAACTGGCTCTGTGAACTAAAACTAAAAGTAAATTAATGTTATTATTCATTTTACTATTAATATTACTATTTTTTGTGGAATAAAGCTAATCCTTTACAGCAGCCTTTTTCAACCAGGGTGCCTGGGTACCCTGGTGAGACTTCAGGTTTCTTAAGGGGTGCCTTTGCAAAATGCCTAAAAATTGCCCCAAAAATTGTATTCAATCCAGCGAGTGGATTAAGCCTGCCTTTTAGTTACACAAAGCCACACATTTTCATTGCACACTATTATAACCTTCCAGCCACCAGCATTCTAACAACCAATGAGGTAATTAGTTGATAAGGAGGTCATCAGCGCCTGCACAGCATCCTTGTTTGCCCCTCCCCTGGCCCTCTCCATGAGCACTGGGATCATATTAACTGAGTGAGGGAGAAGAGAAGAGAAATTATGGAATACTAGTCAGTACCAGTGTGCAAATTGTTTTGGAAGAATTAATCCTCTGGGTTCACATGCCGGGTGTCCTTCATGTGTGGATGTTGCTGCATTACATAAAACTTTTAGTTTAGTTTTCTACATCTTAAAAGGGGTGCCTCAAGATTGTGCATGATTTTATAGAGTTTCTTGACTAAAAAAAAGTAATATATAATTTCTGCTGTGGAGGTCATAGGATACCATTCCCAACCTTTGATGAGACCTGTAAGTTGCTTTTAGAGAAAAAGAGAAAAAGCACTTTTTCTCTTTATTCCTTTTTCTCCATACAATTATGGTTCCCCTTAGAAAACCTTCCTATTACTACCACAATATAAAGTGTCTTTTAAACTATCCACTGCTTAGACATTGTATTGATTTAGAAAGCAGACTGTAGACTCTCTAGTTAGAGAGGACACGCGTGACACTTGAACTGATAAATGTATAAAGCCAGATAGCTTAAGTAAAATAAATACTGTTCGTGATGACAATATATCTTTTTCCTTTTAAGCCTATCAACAACAATGGGAGCATAAAGATGAGGGATTTTAAAGCGGAGCTCCACCCAAAGGGGGAAGTTCCACTTTCAGTACTCCTTCCCTGCCACAATTGGCATGCAACTGGGGTGGCACAACTCACCTTAGTTTTTGCCCCCAAAACATCATAATTTGTTTTTTTGTTTTTTTTTCACTGTTTTCTTGGTACGGTTTTTCTTTTTTGTTTTTGGTTTGTTTTTTGTTGTATGTTTCTTTTTCTTCTCACAGCAATTTGGAATAGTGAATTTGCTCATGGGTAAAAAATACCCACTATGGGAAAGAATGGGTAATCACGTGGGGGAGGGATAAAGGGGTAGGGTTAGGGAATATAACGAGAGAAGGTTAGGGTTGAACCGGGGAGACATAATCCTCCCTAGATCTTTCCCCTTAATTATCACACCACATTTTATGATTTGATTTTGACACATTGGAGAATGCAATGGAGTGGAGGGGAGGGAGATGAAAGGAGGAGGATGAAGGGATGGGGAGCTTAGACAAGGTGGAGAAGTCAGGTAACCCCTAGATCTGTTCTTGGGGGGAAGAGCTGCTGGAGTTTTTCTATTTAGAAGCAGGGTGTTTCCTCCTCTCGTGATAGCTCCTACCTCCTTGGGGGGGGGATCTCATTATACTTGGTAATTATAAGATTCAGGGAGACACACCTTTTATATATATATATATATGTAGGTATTGAATTTATGTTTTGTTGTGTCTGAGATATCAATGTTTTTTGTAATCCGTATTACATGTATTTTATGATAATGTAATGTGCTTTGTAATTCTTTGTTAAATGAATAAAAAGAAATTGAACACAATTGGCATGCAATTCTTTGGGGGAGGGAGTGGGTACCTAGTTTTGACAGGTACCCGCTCCCACTTCCGCTCGGACCGCCTAGGCGATCCGAGCAGATGTCCTCCTCTCCCACTCCCTCCCTGCAGCCTTCTGGGACATGTCACAGGTCCCAGAAAACTGCCGATCATTCAGAAGGTGCAGTAGTGGGCATCCGGCTATGAGGCCGCAAGCTGTCCTAGGGCGAGATGCCCTAAATAGGTTTAGTACATTGCAGATAAGCAACCAAACACATAGTGCTTAATGGTGTGTATCCCACATCCCATACTCCCTTTATGCTGCCTTCATAGCTACTAGATATTGCCTTGAGTGACTGTCTTTCATTGCTTTATGGCTTAACAGTAACTGCAGCCAGAGTGAAGAGTCCTGATTTTTGCCTGCCTCCTTTGCCTTTTAGAGACATCATACTACTATTCTCTCGCAATGCAACACACTCTGTAAATTGAGGAAGAACAGATGAATGACAGGATCTCCACCGCTTATTTGCAGAATGTGATGTATTGTGGAAGAATACCAGTTCAAGGTACTGTATCCCCCCAACACCCCCCCCCAAAAAAACAAAAAAATACTAAGCTTCAGTTTTAAGTTATCTTGTGGAAGCGCTGTCTTAATATACTCTATTATAATTTTCAATCATTGATGAGCATGAATATAAATATCTTACTTTGAGCAAACAGTACCATTCCTATTGTTACACTTCTACTGAGAGATGGACTGTCTTTCCAAAAGAGAGTTCTGTAGAATTATTTTGTGAACCATAAAAAAAGAATCCTGATATCGAAAGGGTTCTTCACTGTAAGGGCTATGGAACATCCAGGTTGTGGCGGATTCTGTAGACTGATTTATAAAAAGAGTTGGGTGTGTCTCTTAAAAGATTATGAGGTTGATTTACTAAAACTGGACAGTGCAAAATCTGGTGCAGTTGTCCACCAGCTGGTGCTAGCCAGTCAGCTTCAACTTGTTCAGTTAAGCTTTGACAAAAAAACCTGGAAGATGATTGATTTCTATGTAGGTGCTGCACCAGATGTTGCACTCTCTTTAGTAAATTTCCCCAAATATGTAAACAGCCACTTACGTTTATGAAAGCATGCATTAGAACAGTGATCTACAGAACATTATGATTTTTTTCAAGAGGTCAGGAGGAAATTGTTTTACTTTAATGGAGATTGCTTTATAAGGGTTTTTGTATTTGTTTTTGTTCTAATTAACTGAGGGTTAAGCCCTCTAAAAATGCAAATTGATTATATTTTTTTCTTTACTTAATTATTTACTTATTTATATTTGGTAATGCTGAACTGGTCTGTTCATGTGTTAACCTAGCTAACTAGGCATCTGTTCTCTTCATTTTGAGCCCACAAGGAATTCCAAGCATTTCGTTTTCTTTTACTTAACACTCCAAGCAGACATTAAAAACACAAATACAATTATGTATTTATTAAATATATCACAAAATTAGTTTAATATGCATCTAGTATAAATAGCTGAATTTGACTTGATTTTAGCCTACTGTGATCCCTTTTACAGCTGTTGTTTGACTTGGAGAAGGAGGGGCTACACCTAGGGGTCAATCCAGAGTCCTGCATTCACGTGCTGACAAGGAACATGCTTACAGGAGAAGAAAGCAGCGAGATTACCTCATCAGTCTGTTTTTTCTCCTTTAGGGCCCTTTCCCACTGATGCACTTTTTCCACGCTGAAACACACCATTCCAGTGGGACAAAATTGAATCAAAAATTATTTGACTTTAACCTTTTCAATGCCAGGCCCTGCACTCCACTTTTACACCCAGGTGGCCATACCATTTTTGCAATTTTTCCATTACTTTTTATTTTTCCCTTACAGCTTTCAGAGTTTGTAAAATATCCCCAAACCATGTATTTCCTGAAAGCACATGACCAATAGAATAAAAAGAAGGTGCTACTGATTTTTAGGGCTCTATGATATTTGCGCATATGTTTATCAAACAATATTTTCACTAAAAATACACTAAAATCATTATTAGCAGATACAAACACAGCAAATTTTACAAAATTCCTGCTAAATTGCTTCTGAATATAAAAGCTGGACCTGTATTGAGTTAATAAATAATAAATATTTGTAAATTTTAGATTACGCCTTTTTGCAAAATGGTGAAAATCAAATGTATGCAAAACTGTAAAAAAACAAATTTCTCTATCTGGAGGTTTTCATTTTTCACTTACAGCTTTCAGAGATTGTAAAAGACCCCCCAAGCCTTACATATTTTCCAAAGGCACATGACCAGCGGAATAAAAAGAAGGTGCTACTGATTTTTAGGCCCTATGATCTTTGCACAAATGTTTTTCAGAACAATATTTTTGCTAAAAAAACACTAAAATTAATATTAGCAGTTGCAAACACAGCAAATTTTACAAAATCTCAGCTGTATTCCTACTAAATATAAATGTTTAACCTGTATTGAGTTAATAAATAACAAACATTTGTAAATTTTAAATTGCGCCTTTTTAGGGAAATGGTGAAAATCCAATGGATGCAAAACTGTAAATAATCAAATTTCTCTAACAATCTGGAACGTTCAGAGTTTGACCACCCCCCCCCAACCATATATTTTCTGAAAGTATATGTATATGACTAGTAGAATAAAAAAAAGATGGTAGTGATTTTTTTTGGCCCCACAATAGCACAACGCAAATGTTTATCAAATCACTATTTTAACAAAAAAAACCCCACAAGTCCTAAACACAACATAACTTACACAATTCCTGCTAAATTCCTACTAAGGCCTCATTCACATGCAGTGTACTAAAGCTTATGACCATGGAGGGCTGTATGGACGACCATGTTTACCCACACGAGGGTGAACAGGTGTTCTGTGCATCCCCCTGCAAGGATAGAGCAGCATCCTTAACAACCAGTGAATAGCTGGCCAACTTCCTTAACAATCAGTGAGGATGTAAACAGTGCCCCCGCTCAGCCTCTTGTCCCCTTGGTGCTCAGCAGTAGCTCGGACCAGCCTTCCCCCGCCTACTCGCCTCAGATCTGACCTTTCCCCACCTGCTCCCCTCAGATTATGGAAACTGATGCTCCTTGCTGTCCCACCCGCTCTCTTCAGATTTAAGAAGAAGCATACACTTTGTTATGGCAACAACTGGCTCTGTGAACTAAAACTAAAAGTAAATTAATGTTATTATTCATTTTACTATTAATATTACTATTTTTTGTGGAATAAAGCTAATCCTTTACAGCAGCCTTTTTCAACCAGGGTGCCTGGGTACCCTGGTGAGACTTCAGGTTTCTTAAGGGGTGCCTTTGCAAAATGCCTAAAAATTGCCCCAAAAATTGTATTCAATCCAGCGAGTGGATTAAGCCTGCCTTTTAGTTACACAAAGCCACACATTTTCATTGCACACTATTATAACCTTCCAGCCACCAGCATTCTAACAACCAATGAGGTAATTAGTTGATAAGGAGGTCATCAGCGCCTGCACAGCATCCTTGTTTGCCCCTCCCCTGGCCCTCTCCATGAGCACTGGGATCATATTAACTGAGTGAGGGAGAAGAGAAGAGAAATTATGGAATACTAGTCAGTACCAGTGTGCAAATTGTTTTGGAAGAATTAATCCTCTGGGTTCACATGCCGGGTGTCCTTCATGTGTGGATGTTGCTGCATTACATAAAACTTTTAGTTTAGTTTTCTACATCTTAAAAGGGGTGCCTCAAGATTGTGCATGATTTTAAAGAGTTTCTTGACTAAAAAAAAGTAATATATAATTTCTGCTGTGGAGGTCATAGGATACCATTCCCAACCTTTGATGAGACCTGTAAGTTGCTTTCCTTAACTGATAGTTCGACTTCCAGTCATGTCATTCATGTTTACAGTATTTGTGAATAACACATAAATGTTTAACTTTTAATACTATACTCTTCAAAACAACTTTTTTTCTGTCTGCTGACATAAAAAGAAAACAGTTTGCAGTACTTCAAGTATGATCAAAGATTGAAAAGCCTGGGTCTTCTTCAGCATGTACAGCTTTCATCATCAAGTTGAGAGACTTTATTTTTATGTTGTATATGCTGCCTACTGTCAAAAGAACTATTAGGTTTCCAAAAAGATCTATACCATAGGAGTAACTACATTTCTTTCTTTTGTATGCATTAGGTTGCAAAAATTATACATTAAGAATCACTCGGTATAATGTAGACATAGCCTAATTATCCATTTTTTTTATTCTCACTTCGATAAAGCTGTTTAAAGTTCAACTCCAGGTCAATATACAATATATAAGAAAAAAATGATTGCAGTTTGACCCAGACTTTACATGTTTGGTGTTCACAGACCATCCAAACTATTTGACGGGTTTCCCAGCCCAAGATCCTGCTGCTTCTTCAGCAGAAAGTACTGTATATACTCGAGTATAAGTCGAATTTTTCAGCACATTTTTTTGTGCTGAAAGTGCCCCCCTCGACTTATACTCGAGTCAAGCACTTTTCTGCAGCAAAAAACTTCATTTTCCTAACCGACTTTGGGGCCCCGTATCTCAGGGCCACTTGGTGCTAGGAACCCCAAATGTGGTGTGCAAACCCAGTGGAACTGGTACCACAACATATCAAAAGCTGAAGTTCCTAGCACTAAGTGGCCCCGAGATACGGGGCCCCAAAATCGGTTCGGAAAATGTCATTCTCTGCTGCAGAAAAGTGCTTGACATTTTCTGAACCGAATTTGGGGCCCCATATCTCAGGGCCACTTAGGGCTAGGAACCCCAAATTTGGTGTGCAAACCCAGTGGAACTGGTACCATAACATATCTAAAGCTGGGGTTCCTAGCACCAAGTGACCCTGAGATACGGGGCCCCAAAACCGGTTCAGAAAATGTCATTCTCTGCTGCAGAAAAATGCTTGACATTTTCTGAACTGATTTTTGGGGCCCTGTATCTCAGGGACACTTAGTGCTAGAAACCCCAGCTTTGGAAATTTAATGGTGCTAGTACCACTGGGTTTGTACACCAAATTTGGGGTTCTTAGCACTAAGTGGCCCCGAGATACGGGGCCCCAAATTCGGTCAACTGTGTCCATCTGCAGCAATGTCATTTCGGGACCCTTTGGGTTCAGAGACCCCAAATTTTGGCTGCAGCTAGGGGGCATCTAGTAACCCTTAACTACCGAGTTTGAAGTTCAGGGGACCTATGGCTGCAAATGGGCACAGTGATGCTGCAAATGGGCATTGTTGACCCTCTTTCCCACTTACAGTAGCTGTGCATTTCTCACCCTCGTCTTATACTCGGGTCAATACGTTTTTCCCATTTTTTTGTGGTAAATTAGGGCCTCGACTTATACTCGGAACGACTTATACTCGAGTATATACGGTACTTCATTATTGGAAATATTACAATGGACAGTAAATACTTCACTCTGTGCAGACTACACAGAAGGATTGGTTCCTAAGATTTTGATGACTGCCATCAACATGATGATAAGCTGCTTGGCCAGGGGTTGTTTCTTCCAGGCCTGTCAGGCTTCATGTCAGATAGGGGTCAGGTAGGAATTTTGTGAGGGCCCCTATTTAATATGGATTTGTGTTTTTTTTTTTTTTGCTTTGGGTCCAGCTTAAAGACCATAGCAGACCCTTATTGAAGATAAGGGTATTGTATACATGTTGGGGTATACCCCAATTTTTGTGTTTTATTTTAATGGTGTCCCCCCTTAAAATCCATACCAGACCCTCATCAAGGATAAGTACCTGGTATTGATTTTGGGGGAAATGTATGCTGTTTTTTTGTCAGCTAGACATAAAAAAAAATAACGAAAGCATATCTAAGATAGTGGTCTGGTATTCATTTTAAGGGGAAACACTATGTAAAAAAATAGTGTTTCCCCAAAATCCATACCAGACCCTTTTCTGAGCATGCATCCTGGCTAGCTAGAAAAGTAGGGCAGTGAGCATTTGATCTAAACCATACCAGACCACGTTATCCAAATATAGGGAGGGTACCCTGCAGGAGGGAACCCCTTGGTAAGACACCTAGTCTCCACGTTGATGTGAGAAGGTTGTGCAGGTCTGTGAGGGGGGTTCTAATCCCTTTAAAATAAGGGGGCCCTCAGATACCAGTCCCCAAGTGAAAAAATTAGACAACGTCTATTATTATTAAAAAAAATGTCCTATTATTTAAATCCATCATCAATCACATTGTCTGGCAATTAAGGTCCAGCTCAATCACAACACATCTTCTCCCGACAGAGATTTGCTGTGAATGACAGCTCTCCAGCTGACAGCAGAATGTAAACAAAAGTGCAGGGTATCTCAGGTGATGTCATTGACCAAATATGAATATAACCATATACAGTACATCAGAGCTCAAACTAAGAGAGGGAGAAACAGTACACCATGCCATTCAGTTGTGCTGCAGTGCTATGTGCTAAAAAGGAGAATGTGCAACGGAGAAATTAGCAGAGTGACAAAAAGATGAGCTCATCAGTGTACTAGTTCTATTTTCATCATTCAGTCACAGGCTACGGGAAGTATAAGACTTGTAAACATAACTTAACTGCAGCAGCAGTGAAATGTTTCCTTTGTAGAAGAGCTGTATAAATCTAGAACTGGATGGATAGAAAAACAAATCCTTAGACAGGTAAAATGGCTTACTTATATCTATTTCATCTGTGTATTTCCTGTTTGCTTTAACCACAGGGGTATAATGGATTTTCCATTATATGCCCATTGCCATAAAACAATTAATAATTTGTGTTAGAAATGAGAACATGTAAAAACTTTGTGTTTTATTAAGAAATACGTTACTTTAGAAATAGGACCTGTCAGTTCATTTTGGCATACCTCATCATAAGCTGGCTAGCTATAATATTAAAATATTATATTCAGGTTTTAAATAGGTCATATTTGTTGGCTAGCACAGTTGAGTGCAGGGAAATTTTGCAGTGACTACTTATTATGTATGAGACTGACAGACTTCAACCCCAGGGGCAATTCATATACCGCTTATATGCATCTTATTGAGATAAGAGTGTGAATTAGAGTGTGTAATACATGATCATTTGTCATCATTGTGACACCTCAACACATTAAAGGCCTAAGACACTGAGACTAGCTGCTGCCTTTTTTTTTTTACTGTGGTACCTAGAAATTTGAACACAGTCAAGGCTTTCTTTTCCCTCTCGCTGTCTTTCTTTTTAGATTAAAGAGACCTTTGTCTCCCCGGATTCCCTTAATAGTTTGATCTAGAAGTGCTACAGGCTCACTTCTACAAAGTCCTGTGAGGGAAGGCCTTAGTACAAGAGAGAGCCTTTGGGAACTTACATGGCTACAAGGTATAAAACAAAGTACCATTTTCCTTTTGTCTTTTTTACGATAGCTGTTTAATTGCTGTGTGGTCTATTTTTTGTACTAAGCTCTTCCCCTCATGTTCCCTCTTGGATTATATTATAAATCAAGACTCTATAAAAAAAATTTCTTATTCAGTGCTGTATGTAAATTCAAGAATTCAAGGAATATTCAGGACCCTGCCATTTATTAGGATGTATTATATTAATACTATTACTTCTCACGCTGCAATGTTAAGGGCAAAGGCCAAAATTGTTTAGCTATTTAATTTTAATTTCCAAGGTTACCAAAGTATTACATTAAATAGGGTACTTTGTCAAAGTACAATAAATTAAAACTGATGCTGTTGCCTACAGCAACCAAATATATTTCAAAAGATCTAAAAGGATGACGTTAAAATGTTTATTTTTTCTGGGGGGGGGATATTCAACACAATTGCAATTTATACACAGTTACTGTAAACCTCTCCAAAATGTTTTTCTTTTTTAAATGATTACTGTGAGTGCAGACAGGACTTGACATGAATTTAGAACGCTGAAAGAAATAGCATAAAAAATAAGCATCCAGCATATCCAACACATCCAACTAACTTGCTTAGCTTTCACCATTTTTTTTTGTTTATTTTGCTGAAGTTTTATATCACCCTATGCATGATGCAATAAATTATTTTTAAACAAGGAAAACTGAAAAACAGCTCTCTTAAAAAGGGAAATTTGTATTTTTTTTATTCTGAGATAGTTTTGATAGAAGCCAGCTGCTGATAGCTAATTTCCTGTCCGACCCCTCCCTTACTATTCACCAAAGTGTATCCCCAAAAACAACATTGTAAATGCTGACCTAAATCTATGATTATGTGATTTGCTTGGTCCAGATTCTTCAGGAGCCAGGGTACAGTATCTCACAAAAGTGAGTACACCCTCACATTTTTGTAAATATTTTTTTATATCTTTTCATGTGACAACACTGAAGAAATGACACTTTGCTACAATGTATAGCAGTTAGTGTACAGCTTGTATAATGGTGTAAATTTGCTGCCCCCTTAAAATACCTCAACACACAGCCATTAATTTTAGCTAGGCACAAAAAAATAACGCAAGCGCTCCACTCAGAACAGGCCTCTCCATAGTCGACCAAAGAAGTTGAGTGCACGTGCTCAGCATCATATCCAGAGGTTGTCCTTGGAAAATAGATGTATGAGTGCTGCCAGCATTGCTGCAGAGGTTGAAGGGGTGGGGGGTCAGCCTGTCAGTGCTCAGACCATACACCGCACACTGTATCAAATTGGTCTGCATGGCTCTCGTCCCAGAAGGAAGGCTCTTCCAAAGATGATGCACAAGAAAGTTTGCAAACAGTTTGCTGAAAACAAGCAGACTAAGGACATGAATTATTGGAACCATGTCCTGTGGTCTGATGAGATCAAGATAAACTTATTTGGTTCAGATGATGTCAAGTGTATGTGGCAGCAACCAGGTGAGGAGTACAAAGACAAGTGTGTCTTGCCTACAGTCAAGCATGGTGGTGGGAGTGTCATGATCTGGGGCTGCACTGGGGAGCTACAATTCATTGAGGGAACCATGAATGCCAACATGTACTATGATATACTAAAGCAAAGCATGATCCCCTCCCTTCAGAGACTGGGGCGCAGGGCAGTATTCCAACATAACGACCCCAAACATACCTCTAAGATGACCACTGCCTTGCTAAAGAAGCTGAAGGTAAAGGTGATGGACTGGCCAAGCATGTTTTCAGACCTAAACCCTATTGAGTATCTGTGGGGCATCCTCAAACGAAAGGTGGAAGAGCACAAGGTCTCTAACATCCACCACTTCCGTGATGTCGTTGTGGAAGAAGACTCCAGTGGCAACCTGTGAAGCTCTGGTGAACTCCATGCCCAAGAAGGTTAAGGCAGTGCTGGAAAATAATGGTGGCCAGACAAAATATTGACACTTTGGGCCCAATTTGGACATTTTCATATAGGGGTATACTCACTTTTGTTGCCAGCGGTTTAGACATTAATGACTGTGTGTTGAGTTATTTTGAGGGGACAGCAAATTTACAATGTTATACAAGCTGTACCCTCACTACTTTACATTGTAGCAAAGTGTAATTTCTTCAGTGATGTCACATGAAAAGATATAATAACATATTTACAAAAGCGTGAGGGGTGTATACACTTTTGTGAGATACTGTAGATGCACAGTGACATGGATACTTTTGGCGGAGAGCATGGGGGGGAGGTGGAGAGCATGGGGGGAGGTGGAGAGCGCAAGCAGGGCAGCGGAGAGCATGGGGGTAACAGAGAGCATGGGGATGTGGAGAGCACAGGGGGTAAAGGAGAGCATGGGGGTGATGTGGAGAGCATAAGGGGGGCAACGGAGAGCATGGGGGTGATGTGAAGAGCACAGGGGGAGGTAGAGAGCATGGGGGGGAGGCGGAGAGCATGGGGGGGAGGCGGAGATCACAGGGGTGGTGGAGAGCATGGGGGGCAGAGAGCATGGGGGGAGGTGGAGAGCATGGAGGGAGGTGGAGAGCATGTGGGGAGCGTATGGGGGGGTGGCAGAGAGCATGGGGAGGTGGACAGCATGGGGGGTGGTGAAGAGCATGGGGGGGTGGAGAGCATGGGGGAGGTGGAGAGCATGGGGGGAGTGGCAGAGAGTATGGGTGCGGTGGAGAGCCCAGGGGGGAGCAGCAGAGAGAAGCAGGATAGGAGGAGCGGTGGGGGTGGCTGCATATAGAAGAATAATTCTCTCCATCTTCCTCCTGCAGTCTCGGAATGCCTGCTTCTCCTCTACTTCTTGCAGGCATTCCGATACTGCAGGAGGAAGATGGAGAAAATGATTGTTCTATATGCAGCCGCCCCCACTGCTCCTCCTATCCAGTTTACAAGGGGGCTGAACTCACATTTTCTGTACCAGCACTTCTCGACAGAAGACCGGCTCCAAGGTGTCTGCAGCAGCAGTTTTCTGCTCTGGATCCTCCCCCCGGCACTGACGGCTGACCTATATGGGCGGCGGAGAGGCCGAAGGCGCTCCTCCCCCGCACAGATGGCTGAGCTTAACTGGCAGCCGGGCGGCCGTGAAGAGGCTGGTTGAACTGCACAAGCTCAAGCCTTGGGGCCCACAAGGACTTGCAGCCTGGCGGCCCCGGCGGCCATGGCCCACCAGGCAAATGCCTGGTTTGCCCTATGGCCAATCCAGGCCTGCTTGCAGCAGAGGGAACCAGTGTGCATGATGGGCAAACAGATATGCGCTTTGTTTGACCCACCAAATACTTGCAGCGGCAGGGGAACAGCAAAGCAACAGCATTTCAAGACATGCACAAAAATAGCCTGTTGTTTACAGAACTCAATAGATCAACCTCACATTTTCACAAATGAATTGGTCAGAAGTGTTCCTCATCCCTCTTTCTTCACCCTTCCTTCCTGAGATTTAATTAGATAGACAATCTGGAAGAAAACAGCTTCTGCTGTGCTATTAGGAAAACCCTTAATGATATGCCACCATGGGTGTACTCTGTGTTAAGGCTTTATGTATAAAATAAAGACCTATACATTATATTAAAAACATATAAACTTAAAAAAAAACTGATCCTGAACCATTACAGTATCCACTCATAACAATACCGCTGTGGGTTACTGTCATTAATCTTTAATTTAATTTGTAATTTGGCCAAAACTCTTTACTTCATAAAAGGCTTTCTTTCAGTTTGGACATTTCCCTACTGAAAATGACTCATAGACCTATTTTTCAAGTTACACACACACGTTCCTAACACTAGCAATAATGAGCATTTACTCCCAAACCACTACATGGTTTGCAAGCCTTGCCATGTACTTTTCACAGAGAGACAGTATGGCAATGCCGTCAATGTTAAACATTTTATTTTTTGACACTTACTGCTCGTACCATACATCCTTGGTATATTTTTTTTCAGCTCCCGATGCTGAACAAAGTAAAAGTGATTGAGTGGCTAAATAGCTGTTGGATAGCTTTTGCAGGCGGTAGAAGAGAACCTGTCACTGCCCATGCTATCACAAGGGATTTTGTTCAACCCTCGTGATAGCAATAAAATATCAAAAAACTTAGCGACAGTGTTAAAATAAATATTTTTAAATAAAATAAATTAAAAAAAATTTAAATCACCCGCGTACAAAGGCGAATGCATATGTAGGTCGCGTACGCATATATAAAACGGTGTTCGCAGCACACATAGGAGCTATTTACTCTGCGTAAATCATCTTTTATTTCCTACCAAACAATTGGGTTTTATATTTTGTGCATTAAAATGTATTAAAGTGTTTTTTTTTAATGCATTTGAAAAACCCATATGCAAATAACCTGTGACATAAAAAATTGCAACACCCACCATTTTATTTTTTAGGGCCTCTGCTTAAAAAATTGGGAATTGGACCAGTAGGCAAGTGCAGGGCCATCTTAATGAGCGGGCACCCCTGGGCACTGCCCAGGTATCCTAGGTACATGGAGACCCACTGTACTTTCCCTGTACTTGCAGCTTTGTAAAAATGCTTGGCCAAGTCGATCAGGTCAGCAGAGAGCCCAGCAGTGTAGGGGAGGCTGCCCATACCTCTCCCCTGTCATCTAATCAGCTTAGTTTGTCCCTTGGAGATCTTCACTATCTCCCGAGGCAGTCAGAGTTGGTGGACGGGGTCACGGTGTTGCTGCCTCCTCCACTCCTCCTACAGACTCCTGCACTCAGGCTGAACAGTAGCCGGGGAGTCTTCATTACTAGCCATGTTGTGGCTGAGCACACTGTCACTACATACAGCCCTAACCTGCCACTATACTGCCACTGTACTGCCCTAACCTGCCACTATACAGCCACTATACTGCCCTAACCTTCCACTATATCACTGATATACTGTCCTAACCTGCCACTGTACTGCCCTAACCTGCCACTATACAGCTACCATATTGCCCTAACCTGCCACTATATTGCCACAATAATATCATAACCTGACTCTATACCACCGTAACCTGCCACTGTACCACCCTAACCTGCCACTATACAGCCCTAGCCTACCACTATACTACCCTAACTTGCCACTATACCACCCTAATCTTCTACTGTACCACCCTAACCTGCCACTATACCACTCTAACCTGCCACTATACAGCCCTAGCCTGCCACTAAACCACACTAACCTGCCACTATACAGCCCTAGCCTGCCACTATACTACCCTAACCTGCCAATATACTGCCACTACATAACTCTAACCTGTCATTATACTGCCACTATACTACCCTAACCTGCCACTCTACTGCCACTAAACTACCCTAACCTGCCACTATACTACCGCTACACTACCCTAACCTGCCATCACACTACCCTACCCTTGCACTATACTGCCACTATACCACCCTAACCTGCCACTACACTACACTAACCTGCCACTATGCAGTCACAATAACCTACCATTATACAGCCACTATGCTGACCTAACCTGGCAATATACTGCCACTTTACTGCCCTAGCCAGCCACTATACTGCCATACCTGCCACTATACTGCCCCAACCTGCTGCTTTACTGACACTATACTGCCCTAACCTGCCACAATATTGCTCTAGCCTGATACTATACAATACTGCACCCTATACTGTACTTTCTTGACCTCCCCTGTGTCCTGTCTCCCCTTGTACTGTACCCTCCTGCCCACCCCATAATGTGCCTTCCTGCCCACCCCGTACTGTATACAGTCATACATAAATACAGCTGGGAGAGGCATTTATGACTGGGGGCAGTTTGTATAGGGATGGGGATAGTGTAAAAAATGAGTGGGAGCAGTGTGTGCAGGCAAAAAGAGAGTCAGTGTATATGGGGGGGGGGGGGGGCAGTGTGTAGGGAGGGTGGGACAGTGTGTGCAGGAGGTAAATATAATTTGGGATAATTCCCTGGTTGTGTTTATTTGTTGTTTTTAATCACACTAAAAAGCCAAGCCCAATATGTAGCACAATCTAGCCACACTTACTTTGTGCTGAAGTGCGCATAGCATGCTGCAGGTCACCATCTCCCTGGTAGGGGTCCCAGTGCATTACTTCACCCAGAGGCCTATGATGATATTAAGATGGCACTGGGCAAGTGGTTAGGTAATACTGTGTTATATGTTATAAAGGCTATTGATATCAGATAGAGACCTGCATTCCATTAGGATCTGCTTCATGTAATGAGAAGTCTGAAATTGCAACTAACATCCATGGCTTTGCTTTTCATGACCTGTAGCACATACCTAATAAAAAGGGGAGTAAACGTTTTAAAAAGTGGTCTCTTTAAAAATTGAGTTGCTGGTGTTTTCCCCTTACTTCTACATCACACCTACTTCACCACGTATCTCTACCTTGATTGTTACCTAGCATCTATGAATCTGTTGCTTTGTTAATGTTCATCGCTACTTTTGGCCAGGCAAATTTAATGTTAACTTTAATCATTTCAATGCAGCCAACCCATCAATGCTGCTGAAACAGTTTACATGACCCCAAAAGTTCCTTACATTCGTATAGCAGTGATGGTGTCTATAAATGTTCCATTGCTAGCAGTGTTACTCTTCAATGAACCCTGTTTGGCATACTTGCATCCTGAAGGCATTATCTTACCTTTGCAATTTTTTTAAGAATAGTGTCTTTCTCATACGGTCTATTAAAGCAGTATAAAACTTGTCCAGTTTCTGCTGAACCATTTGAATTTCAATCCATCTATGACCGGATTAACATTACCTTCCCTCTAGACTGACAATAATGCTGTTCAAATGTGCCTCCCTGTGATCATTCATCTGGGGGGGGGGGGGGGGGGGCACTCCAATACAGGAGGTGTGTTGCTGGCCAGACCACCAGGTGAAAACAGAGGGGAAAAAAAGCGTACAAAAGAAAGTTGACACAGCCACCACATCCAATGATTGGTAAGCTGCAATATACAGTATTACATTTTTGGTTTGGGGTTTCATTAACCTCCCTGGCGGTATTCCCAAGTGTGGCTCGGGGTTAAAATTCAGGACCATTAGCGGTAACCCCGAGCCACACTCGGGATTGCATCGCAGGATCCTGGTGCCTCCTTACTTACCTTGTCCCCAGGATCCTGCGATGTCCCCCGCAGTGTCCGCGGGCTGTGTCTTGTCCCGAAGCCTCTCTGTGCCAGGCTCCGTTCCCTGCGAGCGTCGCGACGCACGGGGGCGGAGCCTGGCGGCAAATTCAAAAAAATGTAAAAAGCATAACACATACAGTACTGTAATCTTACAGATTACAGTACTGTATGAAATCATTTCACATCCCCTTTGTCCCCAGTGCTCTGGCCCATGCCCTGCATGCAGTTTTATATTGCATATACTGTTCTTTCTGCCTGGAAACTGGAGATTGTCCATGGCAACCAAAAAGTGTCCCTTTACGTCAAAAATGGCTTTAGACCAGCTAGAAAACAGCGATAGTAAATTAGAACACTTGCAGAATTGAGCGATAGTGAATCGTGTGGAAATTTATTTTATTACTATTTATTTTTATTTTTTTTAATTATTATTATTTTTTTATTATATTAAAATTTATGTTTTTGTGTTTCAAACTTTATCATATCCGGGATATCTACTAGACTCTTGTTTGGACAGATTTAAGTGTGTTATTGCTAATAATTACAGACCTACAATATAAAACGCCAAATTTCCATGCAAAATAATTGTACCGCTTTCAGCACCTAAAATCAGAAAGAATCATACCGCCAGGGAGGTTAATACCGCTTTAAGCTGTATTTTACAGGTTTCCTGAGATTGCTGATATGGATAGCAACTGAAAATACTGAACTAAGTAAATGATTGACAGGAAGTGTGCCTCATCCCACTGGAACCTTAATTAGGCAACCATGGCCTAGCTCATTGTTGTCAACATTTTTAGAAAATATTGGTGGGACATTTTCCTATGATATAAAAATAGTACTGTATTAGATATGTCATTTGAAACAATAGCTAATTTAATCCTAAATGTCGGTTAAAACCCACAAAATGGTGAACCGACACATAGGGTAACTTAGAAGGCGCTCAAAAACAATCCAGGTGTACCTTGCAGTACAGATATTAATGACAATAGGTTCCCTGGAAAAAAGGTTTAAAGGAGTATCTGCAATGTGAAATGGTGGTGATACCCTCTACAAATGAATCAATTAACTGGGTGTAACACACCTCGAATATTCAACAGGTTACCTAGGTGTGAACAATAAATGTGTACCTTACGGCATACAATGGTGGTGACACTCTCTAGTAGTACATCAGTGACTAGTATGTTGCACACTGAATTAACAGTGGACCAAAAAAACTGTATGAATCTGTAAAAATAAACTTACAAGATGGTGGTGATATCCTCTAATTAGTGAACCAAACACCTAAGTGTAACACACCTCTAAATTACAGCAGTTTTACTAGGTGTAAACATTCAAGATATATCTAGCAGTATATAATGGTGGTGACACCCTCTAATGGTGAATCAATCACCTAAATGTGGCACACTGGATTAGCAGTGGGCCTCAATGGTGTGTGAACCTATAAACATATATATGTTTACATAATATGTGGTGTGATCAAATAAATAATGAACATAAAAGTGACAGCGATTAAACTTAAATAATATATAAGTGACAGCAATAAAAATTGTTAGTGCAAATTTTTCAATCCATGCTGCAAAAGTTTAAAAAATCTCATTAACAGTCCATGAATGGAACCAGCCTCCAAAAGGCTGCGGGTGATGAAAAATAGTGACGATAAAATATAAATCAAATGTCCCACACAAATGATTCCTCAGTGATAAATGTCAAATGATGAGTAACTCCGTGCTTCTTCCACCTCACCACTGTGCCAGTGAATTACACTCTCCAGACATACACTCACCGAAATGAAATGCCAGCATTCTCATGCAAGGCAAAACAAGCTCTCTTTACCACACTCCAGGGTAAATAGTGCATACGAAGTTCACAGCGATGGTATTCAATGGATCCACATAAAAGAAAATAAATGCCCCAATAGTGTAATTCAGCAACAACAATTTATTAAAATCACTGCAATCCTCACACATAGCACTCACATTGTGTAAAAGGTAATATAGCATAAAACGTGTAATGAACGGCAAGCATCAACTTCGTGGATTAAACAATAACCAGTGGCCACGGCGGACCCGAGGTGTACAGCTGCTGAATGTGCTCTCACCCCTCCCTCGGGATACCTCCGTCCCTCAGTGCGCTCGTATTCCTATCCTCCTGTGTGGCCGACAGCAAGTACGTCACAACTCACAGCCACGCCCCCGACATGTTTCGTCATGGATAGACTTTTTCATGGGATTGGCTGTGTAAGCTGCCACTCAACCCTTTTATCTGCTCTGAAATACACGCCCACCGGGTTACGTTCTGCGCATGCGCACACCTTGCATCCCCGTGCGCTGGGCACAACAATATCTCTTACAGCTGATACAAGTAGGAATAAGGCATAAGCGAAAATTCTACTAATGATTGGTACAGTTAACAGGATCTAAGCAATCTACCAGACAGTATGCTTCTATAAGTGTAAACCGCAATGCCCTAAATACATCAAGTTACCACTTCAGTACCGGCCAGTGGTCACAGTGATCTCTCACATACTTAACCCACTGCCCAGATAAGAAGATGGTGCATATAGCAACCCTCCTTCAGGGCACATGTACTGAGATCAAATATTGACTGGTTTAGACCTACTCATTACCCAGTCATAATAAATAAATAAACGCTACGCTCTTCCTGTATATAATAATATACTCCACATTAAATAAAAATGCTGAACTAAAAAGGAGGAATTTTTATATCATCCTCATTAATATATAAAAATTTAAATAAATACAATTAAAACATAAAGTGTAATGTGAATTACTACTTATGGGATATATAGATATAAAAAATAGGCAAATATTTATACTACATAAACATTCTATAAGGATACCAATTAAAACCAGCGAAGGTTGCAAACAATACTAATTCACCCCTCAGGCAGCATTGAAAAGCGAAGCATGACCCCCCTTAAATAGGTATTCATGACTAAACAATTACTAGGGTGATAATCGCACTCATAAAACTTCCATATAAATAATGACTGAAAACAGACTCCGCCAAAAATATGGAGACAGCATCCCTCAGTGTACACTACAAACTGACGGACAGCAACCAAACATCAGAATGTACTCAAAAAAGATAGGGAGACCATCAAGAATTCAAAAATACAGATAACCTCATCCTCCATACTCCAATATTCATGACGAATGATACACTAGGACAACCAAATCTAAAAATCATTGATGAAGCAATTTAAATCTAGTTCTATGTTCAACCCTCTAGGAGTCAAACTCTTCATCAAAAAAATCCATCTGGTTTCCCGTTGGGAAAGATCCCTGACTCTGTTAGACCCTCCCCAGGAGGGGTGTACAGTGTCAATCCCACAGAATTGTAATAGTGATGGGTCTTGTTGATGTTTTTCTTTGAAATGTAGGGAGACACTATGGTACTTATAACCATTCTTTATATTGGTAAGATGTTCCGAAATCCTAATCCTCAGCAATCTCTTCGTCCTCCCCACATACATGAGGCCACACGGGCACCACATAAGATAGACAACATGTGATGAATTACATGTGCTAAATTCCTTAATTTCAAAGGATTCTCCATCCCTATTTGTTACATTAGTTATTCCTCTGTGGTTGACTCTAACAGTCCTACAACAAACACATCTTCTACAACTGTAGAAACCTCTAAAGTCAAGTTTCAACAGATTCCTCCTCGGTGGATCCAATATCCTCTTAACCACATGGTCACCGAAGCTCGGGGCTTTCCTATAAATGAATACAGGCCGGTTCGGTAACACCTCCCCCAGATGCCTATCCTTACATAGAATATGCCAGTATTTGCTGAAAATATTCTCAATATCTTTATACTGGCAATGGAATCCGGAGATGAAGCCAAATTGGTGCTTATTGTCACTAGGTATATTCTCAGATTTCTTTAGGCATTGTTCCCTGGGTACTAATGCCACCTCTTGGGTAATTTTATTTATTCATCCTCCTGATAACCTCTTTGTAGGAATCTATTTTTAAGAACATCTGCCTGCTCAAAAAAATCTTCCAATTCGGTACAATTCCGGCGTACACATAACATCTGCCCCTTTGGAATATTTCTTATCCACGCCGGGTGGTGGCCGCTTCTTATTGATAAGAAGCTATTTCGATCAGTCGGCTTGAAATAAACTTTGGTTTTTAGTGAATTGCCCTGTCTCTCAATGGTCACATCCAAAAAATTGACCGATAAATTACTAATCTGATGTTCCAATTTAATATTGTTGGTATTGTTATTAAGCTCCAGTAAAAAGTCAATGGCCGATTCCTCAGTCCCCTCCCAAATGAACAGGAGGTCATCAATGAATCGCCGATAAAATAAAAGTTGGGGTCTTCTCTGGCTAAACACTTTTCTATCCTCCCACTCAGCCATGAACAGGTTGGCGAGGCTGGGAGCATATTTAGCTCCCATCGCCACGAGCTAAATATGGGCAGTGGGTTAAGTATGTAAGAGATCACTGTGACCACTGGCCGGTACTGAAGTGGTAACTTGATGTATTTAGGGCATTGCGGTTTACACTTATAGAAGCATACTGTCTGGTAGATTGCTTAGATCCTGTTAACTGTACCAATCATTAGTAGAATTTTCGCTTATGCCTTATTCCTACTTGTATCAGCTGTAAGAGATATTGTTGTGCCCAGCGCACGGGGACGCGAGGTGTGCGCATGCGCAGAACGTAACCCGGTGGGCGTGTATTTCAGAGCAGATAAAAGGGTTGAGTGGCAGCTTACACAGCCAATCCCATGAAGAAGTCTATCCATGACGAAACATGTCGGGGGCGTGGCTGTGAGTTGTGACGTACTTGCTGTCGGCCACACAGGAGGATAGGAATACGAGCGCACTGAGGGACGGAGGTATCCCGAGGGAGGGGTGAGAGCACATCCAGCAGCTGTACACCTCGGGTCCGCCGTGGCCACTGGTTATTGTTTAATCCACGAAGTTGATGCTTGCCGTTCATTACACGTTTTATGCTATATTACCTTTTACACAATGTGAGTGCTATGTGTGAGGATTGCAGTGATTTTAATGAATTGTTGTTGCTGAATTACACTATTGGGGCATTTATTTTCTTTTATGTGGATCCATTGAATACCATCGCTGTGAACTTCGTATGCACTATTTACCCTGGAGTGTGGTAAAGAGAGCTTGTTTTGCCTTGCATGAGAATGCTGGCATTTCATTTCGGTGAATGTATGTCTGGAGAGTGTAATTCACTGGCACAGTGGTGAGGTGGAAGAAGCACGGAGTTACTCATCATTTGACATTTATCACTGAGGAATCATTTGTGTGGGACATTTGATTTATATTTTATCGTCACTATTTTTCATCACCCGCAGCCTTTTGGAGGCTGGTTCCATTCATGGACTGTTAATGAGATTTTTTAAACTTTTGCAGCATGGATTGAAAAATTTGCACTAACAATTTTTATTGCTGTCACTTATATATTATTTAAGTTTAATCGCTGTCACTTTTATGTTCATTATTTATTTGATCACACCACATATTATATAAACATATTTATGTTTATAGGTTCAGACACCATTGAGGCCCACTGCTAATCCAGTGTGCCACATTTAGGTGATTGATTCACCATTAGAGGGTGTCACCACCATTATATACTGCTAGATATATCTTGAATGTTTACACCTAGTAAAACTGCTGTAATTTAGAGGTGTGTTACACTTAGGTGTTTGGTTCACTAATTAGAGGATATCACCACCATCTTGTAAGTTTATTTTTACAGATTCATACAGTTTTTTTGGTCCACTGTTAATTCAGTGTGCAACATACTAGTCACTGATGTACTACTAGAGGGTGTCACCACCATTGTATGCCGTAAGGTACACATTTATTGTTCACACCTAGGTAACCTGTTGAATATTAGAGGTGTGTTACACCCAGTTAATTGATTCATTTGTAGAGGGTATCACCACCATTTCACATTGCAGATACTCCTTTAAACCTTTTTTCCAGGGAACCTATTGTCATTAATATCTGTACTGCAAGGTACACCTGGATTGTTTTTGAGCGCCTTCTAATTTACCCTATGTGTCGGTTCACCATTTTGTGGGTTTTAACCGACATTTAGGATTAAATTAGCTATTGTTTCATATTGTCTTTTTAAGAGGGCAGCTCCACATTATTTGTGTTTACTAGTTTATTTTCATGTAATCACTGTCACTGGTGTATTTATTTAGTATTTTCATAGTTTTAGGGGAGACATTGGCGCGGTGGAGGTGTTCCTCGTGCAGAGGGAGGTAGCATTTAGGATACCTATTTTATATATATGTCATTTGTCATAAAATCTTGCATTTTGCCACCTAATTGATGCAGGACAAAAGACAAAATGAGGGAATGTCTTGCAGAAAAAGGGACACCCAGCAATTATTAGGCTTGGTTTTCAAACAAATCCTGCTCGAAGCTTGATAACTTTGTGGTGAACTCCATTGAAGTCTATGGAGGTTAAATCTTGTTATTTAACTCTGGTCATTTTAGGGGTTATAAGAAAACTGTTGTTAAACAAAAGGCATGAGAAACTGGGCGCTGCCATGGGGTAAATGTACCAATGCCAAAATTAAAAGAACAGTATCGCTCCCTTTACAGAATTGTCAGCTCTCCTTAACAGGTTCAATATAAGCTGAAAATTTGCTGCAATCCTGCAAAGATTTTATCAAAAGTGTGTGATTTGCATGCCCAACAGACCCCAGGGAATATTCACAAACCTATATTAGTGAACCCAAAACTCATTTCTCCCTTACTCTAACAGCTGAACAGGATTATTGGATTGACCTGACCAGGATTATTGGAAGTACACAGAGCATGGAAATGCAATTATTTTAGTAAATATAAACTGCTAAATATCTTTTCTCATTAGCAGAATATAGCAATCTTATGACTTCTTTGAGTGTATGGTTATATCTTGTAGGAGGGGATTTTATTCTACTCTTGACTGTCCTATGAGACTGCAGGACCCCTGACCCTTTGTCTGGACAGTGATGATTGGCCCTGTGCCGATCACATGCACCCTCCCAAGAAAAACCTAAGCATGTGCTTAGGTGTGGAAGAAGAGGGGGATCAGAGAAGACAGGCTCAAACAGCTTTTTTACACAATGCAGAGGATTAACCCCTTAAGTTCCACAGTGAGTATAACAAGCATGCTTTACTGCATATCGTATATACTCGAGTATAAGTCGAATTTTTCAGCACATTTTTTTGTGCTGAAAGTGCCCCCCTCGACTTATACTCAAGTCAAGCACTTTTCTGCAGCAAAAAATGTCATTTTCCGAACCGATTTTGGGGCCCCGTATCTCAGGGCCACTTGGAGCTAGAAACCCCAAATTTGGTATGCAAACCCA
Source organism: Lithobates clamitans (assembly GCA_037952925.1). NCBI lineage: Eukaryota > Metazoa > Chordata > Amphibia > Anura > Ranidae > Lithobates > Lithobates clamitans. Next base: position 3,729,055 of record JBBGZY010000285.1, read on the forward strand.
ATGGAACTGGTACCACAACATATCCAAAGCTGAAGTTCCTAGCACTAAGTGGCCCCGAGATACGGGGCCCCAAATTCGGTTCGGAAAATGTCATTTTCTGCTGCAGAAAAGTGCTTGACATTTTCTGAACCGAATTTGGGGCCCCATATCTTAAGGCCACTTGGTGCTAGGAACCCCAAATTTGGTATGCAAACCCAGTGGAACTGGTACCATAACATATCCAAAGCTGGGGTTCCTAGCACCAAGTGGCCCTGAGATACGGGGCCCCAAATCTGGTTCAGAAAATGTCATTTTCTGAACTGATTTTTGGGGCCCTGTATCTCGGGACCACTTAGTGCTAGAAACCCCAGCTTTGGAAATTTCATGGTACCAGTTCCACTGGGTTTGCACACCAAATTTGGGGTTCTTAGCACTAAGTGGCCCCGAGATACGGGGCCCCAAATTCGGTCAACTGTGTCCATCTGCAGCAATGTCATTTTGGGACCCTTTGGTTTCAGAGACCCCACATTTTGGCTGCAACTAGGGGGCATCTAGGAACTCTTAACTACCAAGTTTGAAGTTCAGGGGACCTATGGCTGCAAATGGGCACAGTGAAGCATGCAAATGGGCACAGTGATGCTGCAAATGGGCATTGTTGACCCTCTTTTCCACTTACAGTAGCTGTGCATTTTTCACCTCGTCTTATACTCGGGTCAACAAGTTTTTCCCATTTTTTTGTGGTAAATTAGGGCCTCGACTTATACTCGGAACGACTTATACTCGAGTATATACGGTATATAGACTGATTTTACTGTTGTAGGTTTAGTAACACTTTAATTAGACACATACACTGCTGATAAACTCCAATCTTATCTTCCTAAATATTTTGACTATGAACAAACATCCTGGTCAGACTGTAAATAGAATTGGCTACAGTTTATTTTTGTAACTGCCTGATGTAAAAGGCATATCAGAAATTTTAATTTACTAATATAGATGATGTGTCATTGTAATGCCTATTTGGATTTTCCTAATGTTCTAGCACTATTAAATGTTTACTTTGCTTAGCAATATACAGTGATATTTTATATCTTACCTTTCTCAAATACTCATCTTCCTCTAACCTAAATCTTTTTCTCCACAACACTGTTATTTATTTCTTTTTCTTAACTGACAATGGTTTATATTTTTATTATGGCTTTTCCTCCTCCATCTCTCAAGCCACCCCTCCTCACCCCACCCCAGCAAATGCTCATTTTTCTTTAGATGTCATGCTTAAATAACTGATTCATGGCATCTATTGTGTGCTGCAAAGTTTTGCTTACAGTCTTCTCACCTAGGATGTTGAAAAAGGAGCTGTAAATTACTTTAAAAAAGGGAAAAATAACCTCTGCATTTTTTCAAGTGGTATCCTGAAGGGTGGGGGAGGTTGCATTTCTACTTCATCATATAATGTCTAATTTATAGAGCACCTATTCTGGATAGGGCTCATAGATCAGCCTTCGGTGTAGAAGAATGAAGCTTTGTAGAGGAGGCGAGAAAGGGAGGCAGGAATTGTTAAGCTGTAATGTTCACATGGGAGTAAATTGTTTAAGTGTTACGGCATGAAAGAGGGCTAAACAAGGCACAGCTGCAAAGAAAGGTCTATGCGGCAGGTGGGATGGGAACATTTTACAGATTGCTTGCTTTCTAAAGAGAAATGGCCCTAATGCCTTTACTGAGCAATAGCTTGCTATTTTCATTCTTTCTATTGAAAACTCAAAGTAAATTATTAAAGCTTTTAGATACAGTACACTGTATATATACTATACACACACTCACATATATATATATATATATATATATATATATATATATATATATATATATATATATATATGTACCGGGCACCTATTTTTATGTAGGTGACCTTTTTGTTAGTTTACAATGTCAGGTAAATTTAGGCAGGCTTGTACCATTACAGCAGGCCTGTTTGTTAATTTGGGATTTGAGTGGCAGGTAGTTTGTATGCGAGTCTCGGCCAATCATTAATTTGTTGGTTAATGTCCCGGGACTCTCAAATAAAAGCCGGGTCACATGGTCAGTGAGGGGTAGTTTTTTAGTTTCCTGTTCGAGCTTGGAGAAGCCAGCCTGGTTTCCCGGAGGGGAGAGGTTCCTCCTCGGAGCCACAGAAGTGTCAGGAAAGTTATCTGGAACAGTTAAAACTCCAGTACCTCCGTTTAATGTTTTGAGTACTATCCTTCCTGCTAGGACAGCTACGTTTCAACAATGGGTCAGCAGAGCTACTGACGCGTGTGTTTTGCCTGGTAGAGGAAAGGCTAAAGACTTGCCTAGACTCTCAAGATTTCAAAGAGAGGTTCAAAGAAAAGTGGCTCAAGAGTGGGGCTTCGATCACCCCTATGTTACGGAACACGTTATGGAAATTATTGAAGGTTCTCGGGAAACATGGGAGGACGAACTTGTTTGGGGCTATCTCCACGTTCCTAAACCAAAAAGGACACCTGACAGTGAGGTTTGGGTCCGATTTAAAGATATCCACAATGAATGGAGACTTGGAAGAGCCATTCACAAAGATAGAGTGTTGGTGGTAATGGCCGGACAAAATACCCGTAGCTATTCTATCTCGGTGAGAGGACCAGGGGACAGTCGGAAAAGGTTGCCTGACCCGAGGTACTATTTGTGATCAAGATTGTTGAAGTGTATTCACAAATGTATTTCATACCCAGATTGACTGCAGGATGGCAGATGGGTTAGGGTGGGTTTTCCCCAAATACTTTGCACAGCAGGAGACTCACATCCATGGTGCCTAACAAGGACAAAGTTATGGACACTAGGGTGTGCTGTCTCTGCTAAGTCCCTTTGCTGTACAAGTACTCCTATAAGGACTCTTGTTTAAGAGCCAAACAGAAAGTTTATTTGCCAACAGGCGAACAGATTAAACTGTTGAGCATGTCTGTTGGGATGCGCTCTGCAGGAGGACTGCTGGACTCCTTTTGAGGGAGCGATTATCCTAATAGAAACGTACATGCCATAAAGAATTGTACATATTTAATTGATTACCCAGTAGAGGATGATAACCCCTCTGTTTGGTAATGTGTGTGTAGTAGTTAGTATTAGTTAGAAATGTTTTGTGTCTTCTTTTAGGAATATTGAAGATGTGAAGGGTATCTGTCTCACAGATGAAGGCCTGTGGTAAGCAGAGTATTCCTCCTGCGGGAGCAGTGCTTTGGTTCTGCTTGTATGGGATCTACAGTCAGGCCATGTAAATTGTATAAGGAAATATGTTATGTTGCTATTGTGTACAGTAATTTTGATGTTATTGTTTTTCAAGTTCATTTTCCTTTTCCCCCATTCCATTGATGTAATGAGATGTTCTTTCCTCCTTAAAATTAAGGAGGTACTCTAAATTCATTCCCCACAACTGGATACAGTTGTGATTCAAGTGGGGGGTGTATGTAGTGGGCACTTACTTTTATGTAGGTGACCTTTTTGTTAGTTTACATTGTCAGGTAAATTTAGGCAGGCTTGTACCATTACAGCAGGCCTGTTTGTTCATTTGGGATTTGAGTGGCAGGTAGTTTGTATGCGAGTCTCGGCCAATCATTAATTTGTTGGGCAATGTCCTGGGACTCTCATATAAAAGCTGGGTCACATGGTCGGTGAGGGGTAGTTTTTTAGTTTCCTGTTCGAGCTTGGAGAAGCCAGCCTAGTTCCCAGAGGGGAGAGGTTCCCCCTCCGGGGAGCCAACGGAGCTCCCCCCTTGCGAGAAGGGTGGGGAACCGGTCTCCATAGAGGAAGAGACGACACCGCACAGCATGTAGTCGCTGGTGTTGTTGGCCGCCCCTGCGGGGAAGGGAGCGGGCCAGAAAGGAGATAAGGGAACAAAGAATCATTGCGGAAGAAGTAGCAACTAAGCGGAAGGAAACTGGGCAATCGATCGTTTATGAGTGGCACATGGACTATTGATCACGTGAGTGAAAGCCCAAGGGAAGGGTACTGCCAGAGGCTGAGGGATGTTGGCACGCAAGTCAGCGAGACAGGCGGTGATGGCCTGTGACTTTGGGTTCAGCAAACCCCCTGGATTCCAATCAGTCAAACAGGAGGAGTTATTCAGTTTTCTTTAGCTCAACTTGGAAGTACCATGCAGATGGGAAGTAGTGGTAAAAAGGTAGCGGTAAAGCTGCAAGCACACATATAGAGATACAGACTGTTCTTAAGGAGTTCTGCAGATGAAGATGTTATTCAGAGTGACTATCTATTATTCTCTATCAAATCTACTTCCATCTTCCCTGATTGAAGAAATCACACAAAGTGATTTCCTATTATCCACAATTGGTTCTAGTTCTCCATAAGAGAAAGTGAAAAGATGATAATGCAACAAAAGAGCATCTCAGAAGAAGTCCTTCTCCTATCCCAAAGGTTAAAGTTAGAGAAAAAGCATTATGGACTGTGTTTCTGAAGAATTTATGGGCTGCGATGGGTAGGTGGTAAACGTGAATTACGGATATAATAATTAATCAGCCGCTCCTTCGGGGGTAAGCGCTACATATATATATATATATATATATATATATAAATGGTGTATATGTGTCACTTGGATTTTGATGAGGTTGATGACCGCTGTACAGAGGAAATGGAGGATGAGATGAATTTTGTTCCTCTAAAGCTTCCGTAGGTGTTACCAGAGCAGCAGTGGTCGAATTGGACACTGCAACATTGGATTACCTCTGCGGCTATCTTTGATGAGGGCAATACTAATAAATAGCGCTGCATTCATGCAGTCGGCTCACATTAGTGAAGTGGATAGGAAAGGGACATGATCCACACTAATTAGGGACAGAGCAACTAGGCCTAGCGAAAGGTCCCTGAGGATGAGGGGCAGAAAAGGGACACCTTCGCTGGCTTTACAATCTCTGGACTTTTGTATCAAGGATCGAGCCATTGGGCTGCTCAGTACCGCTGATGCTGCCCTCCCACCAAAGAGCTGCCCCTCTCTAACCAAATGCCACTCCAATAACTGAAGCCTTATCAAAGTGACACTATAAGGGGTGGGACTAATCCACTATGCTGATAACATTGCTGAGAGTTCTACAGCTGTGATGCCTGAGCCAGTGAGGTACTGTTACCAACTTGCTTTCAGACTGTTAGGCAAATACCTTGCTGCTTACCCACACTTCTAGGAATGGAGAGTGGAGGACAGATATGACCTATTGCAGCAAAAGGACACTTGGTAGGGGCAATATTAGACCTCAGAATTCTCATCACTCTAGTCCATGCTGGTGGACCCTATCAAGCTTGGCTTGGACCCTATGGGAGTACTTTGTAAACATGGAGATATTAAAGACTACCTTGCTGCCGTGCTCTCAGTGGAGAACCCTAGTGGAACTCTAAAGCATGTCATGGGTGTGGTTACAAATTTGTCATACAGTGTAATATTTGGCTGTAATATTCCTTTGTTTTGGGAACTGTGGATTGGAAAACAGGTATCCAGTATGGAAGCCAAATGGGCTCTGTCTAACAGTTTGCGTTAAAGACAAAGGGTTTTGTTTACACATATTTGCAAAAACATGTGCAAGCCACAGTGCCCATATCAAGGGATATACTGCGGTCCTAAATCTTACATTTACAGAGCCTCCATAGTAGGAGCACATATACAGGTTAAGAGCAGATGTGCCTGGAGGGAGCCCAACCCGCCTTAAAGACACAGAGACAGGGCGCACATGATGCCTAGCAATAGCACGATGGCAGCAAAGGCAACCAGTGCATCTCTGCACCCAATTCCACCAACTGTGCAAAAAATGGCAACCACCCCAACCTATAACCAGCCTTTGCAGCAAGGTGCACATGGAAGGACAATGCACATCACAAACAATTTTCCAACACACTTACACTAGCCAGTTGGATGAGTTTCGAGTCAAACCCATGTTCAACTCAAACATCGCATGCTCGACCGTTCGTCGAATTTCGAACGTAATGGGCCGTTCGCGCCAAATTCGAGTGGCGCATCACGGCCCATAATTCACTGCAGAATTGCAGTGCATTGCTGGCTGATAATTGGCCAAGCATGCACTATGACACGCATGCTTGGCCAATCACAGCGCCGTCTGTACAGAGAGCCGTAATTAGACAAAGCCAGGGTGGCTTTGGCCAATTATTGCTAAGGGGGTTTAGTACATGCCCCACACTATATAAGGCTGCCTGCACGTCAGCCCTGTGTAGTGTGTTCCAGCGTTGAGAGAGAGATAGAGAGAGAGAGACAGTGTCATTTGATTTAAGTTAGATAGAGTAGGCAGGCGAGTCTGTTAGCTGCACTTACAGTGTATTGTGTGTGTATATATATATATATATATATGCATCCTAGGCATCCTGTGTGTAGGTATATATATATATATATATATATATATATATATATATATATATATATATATATATATATACACTGTATTCAGTTTAGCTAGATCCGTTCCTGTTATTCTCTTCCTACTGACAGGCAGGCAGGTGTTTTTACAGTATTTAAAGCTACCTAAAGAAAATTTCTGGTGTTCTTCTGATCCTATTAGTCCTATTAGCTACAGTATTTAGAGTTAGTGTAGTGCGTCCTCTGCACAGTGTGCACCTAAAGCTACCTGAAGAAAATTGGTGGTGTTCTTCTGATCCTATTAGTACCGCAGGCAGCTGCAATATTTACAGTTATTGTACTGCGTCCTCTGCACAGTGTGCGCCTAAAGCTACCTAAAGAAAATTGGTGGTGTTTTTCTGATCCTATTACTACTGCAGGCAGCTGCAGTATTTACAGTTAGTGTAGTGCATCCTCTGCACAGTGTGCACTTAAAGCTACCTGAAGAAAATTGGTCGTGTTCTTCTGATCCTATTAGTACCACAGGCAGCTGCAGTATTTACAGTTAGTGTAGTGCGTCCTCTGCACAGTGTGCACCTAAAGCTACCTGAAGAAAATTGGTGGTGTTCTTCTGATCCTATTAGTACCACAGGCAGGCAGCTGCAGTATTTACAGTTAGTGTACTGTGTCCTCTGCACAGTGTGCACCTAAAGCTACCTGATGACAATTGCTGTTGTTCTGATCCTATTAATACCACAGGCAGGCAGCTACAGTATTTACAATTAGTGTACTATGTCCTCTGCACAGTGTGCAGTATCAGTATATATATACATCCCAGCTTTGTGCAGCTACATCTCACTGCAGGCCATAAGTATGTCTGGAATGCCAACAAGGAGAGGCAGACAGTCACAAGCCAATAAAAGAGGGCAAGCAGGCTCTGTGTCTAGAGGCAACAGTGCTGGTCGTGGAGATGGTGCATCCTCATCAGCATGTGGCTGTGGGACACGCTTGTCCTTTTTTTCGGCAGCTGGCCGTGTTGAGCCACAACATGCGGAAGGCTTGGTAGAGTGGATGACCAAGCCATCCTCATCCTCCTCATCCTCTCTCACCCAGGCTCAGGGTACTTTGTCTGGCAAAGCAGCTGCCGACGCGGCATCTTCCCTCTGCTCAATGGCATCAGTCACTCCTTCCCTAGCCCCACCATGTCCTCCTGAGGAGTCCCCCGAACTGTTTGACCACAGTGTTGGGTACATGTTCCAGGAGGATGCCCAGCGTTTTGAAGGTTCCGATGATGGTACCCAGCTAGAGGAAGGCAGTAACGTGAGCCCAGAGAGAGGGGGTGCCCAAGAAGGACAGCAATCTGGCAGTCATGTTCCTCCAGCTGCAGCATACTGTCAGCTTTGCTCCAGTGATGAGGAGGGAGGGGATGATGAGGTCACTGACTCCACATGGGTGCCTGATAGGAGAGGGGGGGAGGAGGAGGAGGAGGCACATCTCCAATGAGGCAGGATGCCCTCTAGGGGACAGCTTAAGGGCAGCACACTAACTGCATCACACCGCAGAGCTCCACATGTGAAGGGCGTTGCTGTCTATGCGCGTTATTCCGAAAGTTCTTTGGTGTGGGCCTTTTTTGAGATGAGTGCATCAGATCCCACCGCTGCTATTTGCAACATATGTCTCAAGCGTATCTTGCATGGCCAAAACATCACCCGCTTGGGCACCACATGCTTGACCAGACATATGTCGACCTGCCATGCAGTTCGTTGGCAAGCGTACCTAAAAGACTCACACCGAAGAACAAAGCGGACCTCTCCTTGCTCCTCATCAGCTGGGATCTCCAACCCCACTATACCTTCAGTACTCTCTAAAAACCTGCACTGAGAGGAATGAAGGTGTAGAATTAGGTGTGTCACAGCCAAGTACTTGTGGGCAATCTATTGGTACACCGACGTCAGATTGTAACAGGCAAATTTCCCTGCCCCAGCTGCTGCACCGCCAAAAGAAGTTCGCTCCCAGCCATCCACATGCCCAGCGGTTAAATGCTAGCTTGGCTAAATTGCTAGCACTTCAACTGCTCCCTTTTCAGTTGGTAGACTCTGCCCCCTTCCATGAGTTTGTAGAATGTGAAGTTTTTCAGTGGCAGGTTCCCAAACACCACTTTTTCTCATGGAAGGCGATTCCGGCTCTCTACCGGCATGTGGAAGGCAATGTCTTGGCCTCGCTGAACAGGGCGGTCAGTGGTAAGGTGCATATTACCGCTGACTCATGGTTCAGCAGGCATGGACAGGGACGTTATCTATCTTTCACTGCGCACTGGGAGACTCTTCTGGCAGATGGCAAGGATGCAGGACAGGGTGCAGTAGTGTTGGAGGTTGTTCTGCCACCACACCTCCAAAATTCTACTAGTGGTGATTCTGCCACACCTCTCTCCTCAGCCCCTCCTCTTCTTCCTCCTTGGCCTCTTCCTGTGCTGATTTGTCCTCGGAACCAGCGGTGCTCCGTAGGCGTTCAACGGGCTACGCAAGCACGCAGGCAAATAGATGCCATGCGATGCTTGAGCTGGTGTGCTTGGGGGACAGGAGCCACACTGGGGCAGAGATTCTGTCAGATCTGCAGGGGCAGGTTCAGAGGTGGTTGATGCTACGCTAGCTTAAGCCAGGTATGGTGGTTTGCGACAATGGCACCAACCTCCTCTCTGCCCTCCGACAGGGAGAAACTGACCCATGTGCCCTGTTTGGCTCACGTCCTTAACTTGGTGGTGCAGCAGTTCTTGGGCGGGTACCTGGACTTACAGGATGTCCTGAGGCAGGCCAGGAAAGTCTGTGTGCATTTCCGCAGGTCATATAATGCCAGTGCTCGGCTGGCTGACCTCCAAAAGGAATTTAACCTGCCCAAGAACCGCCTAATCTGTGAAATGCCCACCAGGTGGAACTCAACGTTGGCCATGCTGCAGCAGCTGCACACGCAGCAGAGGGCCATCAATGAGTACCTATGTGACTATGGCACCAGGACAAGGTCAGGGGACCTTGGTTTTTTCCCCACGCCAGTGGGCTATCATCAGGGATGCATGCACTGTCCTGTCACCATTTGAGGAGGCCACAAGGATGGTGAGCAGTAACAGTGCATGCATCAGTGACACTGTCCCTCTTCTCCACCTGTTGGAGCACACGCTGCGTGGAATAATGGACAGGGCACTTGAGGCAGAACAGAGGGAGTGTCATGAAAGACGTCCTGTTAGTTCAGCCGTCGGCGGAAGATCAGTTAACAGAACTACTGTTAGTAGAGCCAGAGGACGCGTTCGGAGGCGCGTTGACGCGAACGGACGCATGCGGGTGCGCGCTAATACGAGCGGGTGTACGCGGGTACATGATGAGACGAACGGGCACGTACGATCGGTACTCGGGCATGCACGTGTGCACGCAGACGTGCAGTGTGACAGCTTTTGGCGCCATTAGGCCTATTTAAAGGTGCCTGTCAGCATGCTTCCTTGCTGTCCGGTCTACAGCGTTCCCTGTGACCCTAAGCTTCCAGTATACCTGTTTACCTGATTCCTGTTACCCGGCTTGTTCCTGACTTCTCCTGTTTGCTGCCAGTCCCCGACCTCGGCTTGTCTGATGATTCTCCTGCCTCATCCTCCAGTTATTACCTGCCTGTCTGTTGCCGACCCAGTCCGTGCCCTGACTACTCTCCTGATTCCGTTTTGTACCTGCTCTGCTTGCCTGTGTTTGACCCGGCCTGTCTGACTTTGCTAGTGCTTCAGTTGTACTACAGAACACCTCCCTGTTGCCTGTTGTTCCTGAGTTCCTGCCAGTGGATCCAGTGTTCCTGTCAGTCCTCCTGCTGCTGCACCAGAGGTCCAGATCAACTCTACACCTGCCACTTACCAAGCACTTGTGGCCCCCTGCGCTCTTGAGTCCCTGTCTTCTCTATCAGGGGCTCTCGAACCAGAGGCACACGAGAGGCTACTCCTTGCATTCTGGGCTCCACCACCAGGTACATGACAGGGAGGAAGAGGAGGACTTCCTTAGCTCTCAAGGCCCCATTTATCCAGACAGTGTTCCTGCGTGCCCGCCGATCACACAGGAAGAGGAGGAGGAGGAGGATTGTGTCAGCATGGAGGTGGAGCCTGGCACTCAGCATCAGCAGCAGTCTTCAAGGAATCATTTACAGTCCGAAGAAACCCATGGACTTGTACGTGGCTGGGAGGAGGTGGCTGCAGATCATGTTGTCCTTAGTGACCCAGAGGACTCTGGACTGAATGCCTCAGCAAACCTACGCTGCCTGGCCTCCCTGATCCTGCAAAGCCTGCGGAAGCATCCTCATCTTCGTGGTATCAAGGGGAGGGATGATTATTGGCTGGCAACCCTTTGATACACATTACAAGGTTAAGGTTGCGGACCTTATCTTGCTGTCGCAGAGGGAGCAGAGGATGAAACATCTTCTGGAGGCCTTGCAGAAAGGTTTGTGCAACACGTTTCCAGAGCCTGGGAGGTTACAATTTCCTGGTCCTCCTGGACAACGTGTTGCTGAGGCTTCGGTCAGTCACAGAAGGAGCGGTGGAGAAGGTGGCCGTCTGACCGATGCTTTCAGACAATTTTTTAGTCCGCAGCCCCAAGGTCTGATTGGTTCCAGCAACCATTGCCAGCATCTGATTCACATGGTGCAGGATTACCTAGGGGCAAGATCAGACTTGGACACCTTTCCCACCAAAAATCCTTTGAGCTACTGGGTCTTGAGGATGGATCACTGGCCAGAGCTTGCACAGTGTGCAATTGAGCTACCGGCCTGTCCTGCATCCAGCGTTCTTTCAGAACGTACATTCAGTGTTGCTGGAGGCTTTGTAACCAATCACAGGGTGTGCCTGTCCACCGAATCAGTCGATCAGCTGACCTTCATAAAAATGAATCAGTCTTGGATCACCAGCTACCAACCACCTGATGCTGATGTAACCCATTGATTTTTTTTTTAATGTGAGATCCCTTCAAGACTGCCTATGCTGATGCTGAGTGACTATCCTTCTTGTTATGCTGAGTCACAATCCTCTTCCTCCTCAATTTTCATGCTGATAGCTTGTAAGAACATATTTGGTTCTGGGCACCGCCACCAGTGGCCAAGGCCTAATTTTTCTGCCCCTGTTTAACAGGGGCATGTAATTACAATTTTTAATGCAATACTTTGCAGCAGGGCTCATTCCTGCGCTCCAACTAGAGTATCTGTGAGGGGGGCGTGGCCAAGATGGCGGACTGAGCGGACGTGTTTTCCTGAGCTCTCCTGGAGTGTGATCCGACTAATCTATCCGCACATTGTGACTGCGTGGATCGGCACGATCCTGGTGCACTTGAATGCCTTCTAAATCCTTTGGGAGTCAGAAGCGGGGTAAGAAGCTGAAATTTCCCCTGGAGGCCTTGGAGGAATCCGTCTCGGTTCATTGCGGCCCTGCTTCCCCTGCACGCCTTCACAATATGGCATCTCAAACTGACCACGAGGAGGACTCACCTCCTGCAGCTCCGGGAATACCAGAAGTCATGGCAGCTATTAGCTCTTGTCAAACCGCCCTAACATCGAAGATTGAAGAGGTACAGTTAGATGTGGGCTTAATTCGACAAGATCTGGATAAAATCCGGTCCCGTGTAGCAGAAACAGAGAGGCGCGTGGGGGAGGTGGAGGATACTGTTACCGACCATGCGGCATCCATCAGAACTCTACAAACTAAAGTTCGGGCATTGGAATACAGAGCGGAGGACGCCGAGAATAGAAGCTGCCGGAGCAATCTGCGGATCGTAGGCCTCCCGGAGGGGGTGGATGGAAGGTCCACCGCATTTTTCACTGAGGAACTCCTGCGCTCCCTGTTACTGGCAGCCAAGCTCTCCCCGTACTTTGCAGTGGAGCGGGCCCATTGTGTTCCGCCTAGACCGGGGCCGGAGGAAACCCCACCCTGCACACTCATACTGCGGCTCCTGAACTTCAGGGATCCTGACGAGATACAAGAGTGGCTGCCCGAGTGGGCGGAGTTCTCCCCTACCGCAATGGCAAGCTATTAATATTCCCGGATTACACGATGGAAACTCAGAGACAGCGCTGGTCATTTGACAGTGTGAAAGCAGCTCTGCGTGCAAAGGGAATCAAGTACAGTGTTATGTTTCCAGCCAAGCTGAGGGTGGTGGATGGAGAGACCGTGCGTTTCTTTACTGTTCCCAAAGATGCTGCTGCATGGCTGGAGACGCTGCCGCCGAGATGAAGATATCCCTCATGGGGTAAGGCGCATCTGCTATACTTCTTTTACTAGCTGCCGCGGACTTGCGTAAGCCCCTTAGTGTGTTATACTTCAAGAATATATGACTGTGCATCTACCAACTGAGTGCTGACAAGCTTGAAGATAACGATTATAAGGTGTGCAAATGGTCATGTATTCCCTGAACATTGTGCCCGAGGCTTACTATACTTGCCTGTCTCTAAGGTAGACTTTTTCCATTAGGATATCCTGCGGTAGATACTTGTCCTGCTACAGAGACTTCCGAGGTACTGTTTTGTTCCCGCAACTGACTTTTAAGTGTGTGCCCCTGCTTGGCAGGCGTAAGCAGCCACCTTGCTGTGTTCTGGCTTTACAAGAACATGTTCATTTCTCCTCTTTTTTTATTTTCCATTTTTCACTCCATGCTGCTAGCTCGAGACTGTAACTTTGTTTTTGTTTTTTTACTACTAAGAGTTTCAGAGTTCACAGCAGTCTAGACTCTGTTCTGGTTTGAGCACACGTCCCCAACCTGTGCGGTTTATAGTCTTCGGACTGTGGGGTTATGGGATCCAAGTGCAGCTCACTGTTTCGAGTTGCGCGGGGTGGGGGGAGGGGGGAGCAACCGTTGTTGCACAAGGTTATGTTCTTTTTTTTGTTTCTTGTTTTCCTTGTTTTACTGTTAAGGTTAAGGTGGTCTATGACAGGGGATATTCGCCCATAATGGCGTTGGTGTGGATAGCATACTACTCGAGGGAGGAGGCATTCTGTTGGACTCTGCTGTACCTGGGGGAGTGGCCTGCTCCCCCTGGTCCAGGGACGCCGAGGAGATCAGAGCTCTTCCCTTGATCGGTCATTGTAAAATCTTCATATGGCTGAATGTTTAATAGTTTCATGGAACGTACGGGGTCTAAACTCGGCTATTAAACGCTCCTTAGTAGTTAACTACTTGAAGAAAATTCACCCACAGATCTGCATATTGCAGGAAACACACCTGATGGGATCAAGGGTCATGTGTCTAAAGAGGGCATGGGTTGGTGCTCATTATCACGCTCCTTATTCTAATTATGCCAGGGGGGTCAGTGTCTTGATCCACCGTTCCCTTCCCTTTCAGTTAGAAGAGGTTAAATTAGACCCTGGCCGTCGTTATGTTATTATTGTGAAGATATAGGAAATATAGGAGCCATATCTTCTTCTACATTCAGAGTTCTCCTTCAGTATTGAAATATATATATATATCTCTGTATTCTTGAGAATATCCATTGAATCTGTTTTCCAGTAAAATGTTGTTGTTTCTGAATTCTTTGGTATTGCAACACATGTGGCTGGCCAGTTGACATTAAAATGTTCTGCCAATGACCTGACACAATTCTCGGAAAAGATGTGATAGGAAAGATGTTGACGTAGAAAGTCCCTGTTTAAAAGCCAAATTAATTTCTTCCAAATAATTATTCTTTCTTTCTGTCAAAATAACTTGACAGTTGAAATTAGCCAGGTCAAAGTAACCCAGAAAACTCAGAACACTGGCCAAGAACTGTGTTGAAATATTGAGTGAAATACTTATTGAAATACGTATTTGTGATGTGTAACTTTGGGCTTTTGCCCGACATAGACTGTAATGATATGAGTTACTATAAAAGTCTGTATCACTCTGTAACCTGTATCACTATCAATCCAGATGTGATCCGCTGTATGTACAGTGTATATTCTTGAGTAAACCATGTGTTGTTTGAGACGTTGAGACGTATGCAGCTGGCGTTGATGTCCTTTATTTCAAGGTTCAACTTTACATTTGGTGACCCTCGATTCATGTCTTCTTGTTTGCATCTCCACCACCGGCTCTCCACCTTCTCCAGGACAGACAGCAGCAATGAGGCCTCAGGTGAGAAAACTTTTATTTTCTCATGATAAATACTGTCTTTTCTGTGCGGTGTGGAGGGGTCGGTTGGGGGAGTGCAGCCACAGAAGGTAACACGTTTCCTATTTTGATTTTGCCTGCATACTTGTCTCTGTATGGTTGCTAAAGAATGTTAAAGGTACCTATTATAATTTAAAGCATGCTAAGTAATGATCATTTTAAGCGCTTGCCTTTTTCTCCTTGTCTCCAGAAATGACAATATATATATATATATTTTATGAAGGGATGTATAAGTGCAGGTACCACAATTTCTAGAGAGTGAATAGAAGTTGGTGGTGGTGTTGTTTTTCTTTGTGTATGTTTTTTTTGTATGTTTTTTTGCGCATTTGTGGTCCTAAGGCGGATAGATATTGCCTTCAGCGGATAGCAGCAAGTGAGGTGAATGACCTGCTGTGTGTTCTCTGGGATAGGGAGTCTAGATAGGGACTAGCCTATTACCACTCAGAAAGGAGACGTCCTTCTGAGAGTAGAACGAGCGAGATATCTCAACTTATGTACTGGGCTGCTGGTACACAGCCATAATGTTAAACGGTGGAGCTCTTGATCCCGGAGTTCCAAATTATTGTCATTTCTAAAGAGACTAATGAGAAATTGTGATAAATATGGAAAAAAAAAAATGTTTTGCCTGTCATGAATACATTTGGGTTAACAAAAGAATGCAACAGGGCTAAGTATTGTTAAATTGCAACCAAGTGCTCCTATCATCAAAATGATGGTGAGTGGAGACCCAGATGCCCTGAAACATTATGTAAAATGGTAAAATGGTGTAAACTAACAAAAAAGGAGTATGAAGAGGACCCATCTAAATGGCCGCCAGAGGGATCCTCTAATACACCTAAAATTGATGCATTGTTTAAACTGCTTTTTAAAAGGTTAGATTGTGGGGGGATTGAATGTTTAGCAGCCTGGGAAGAATTATCTAGGAAAGACATAAACCACCCCCCCTATAAAATGTGCTCAGAGAAAGCTGCTTTACATGTAGAAAAAAAGGATAAAATACCCAATGCTTTGGTTTCCCCTTATGACTCAATAAGAAGAGAATTATTAGGAGCATCTGCACCTATGGTATAGCAAGTGTAGACTCATAGGTAAACTTGTTAATAAACAGTATTCCCTGCATTACCGTAGAGAACAACCATTCTATGATGTAGATGGTACAATGACATTTGAAAAAGATGGGGAACTGTGGCAGTACACTCCAGCAAGAGCAGATGCCTTAGCAATAGCAAGATTTAATAGATTAAGTAAATTGGGTACTAATACTCCTCCAGTAGGGAGTTCTAGAGATCATGCCTCACCTGTATTAACTAGGCAACAGGTGAAGCGGATGGGATTACTATCCCAGCGTACCCCAGAAGATAGACTAAGAACAAAGGAATATTTTAAATCCAAGTTAGAACCGTTCGGACAAATGCCCTTGAGAGAGGTAGTTTTACCGGGGGAGGAAGATGACCAGGGTAATTACACCGCAAGACTAGGAAAAGTTTATGTCCCCTGGAAACCTAATGAGATTAGGGCAATTATTGTTGATCTACCCAACTTAGAGAGATGTCAAAAGAAGTGGTATAAAAAGTTGATGTGGATAGAGAAAACGCAACAAGCTACATATATTGATATGTGGATCTTGATTGATTGTGCAGTGTCAGAAAAGTATGTGTATGTATGGAATGTATTTGCAAGATATGCGAGCATTGATAGATGTGGTGCAATAGAAAGGTGAGGATGTGTTAGATTACTGGAATAGATTCAGATTCAAAGATTCTATTCAGAAGCATAGTGATTGGATTCCAGATGATGAAAGTGATATGAAACGAGCAAAGTTGGTGAATGTATTGGTGGATGAAATGTTGCCTGAAATTAGGGAAGAAATAGAGCTTCGTACAGTGGCATGGAGAAAGAAACCTGCCCCTGAATTAGTTGAGATTGCTCAAATAGCTTACGAAGTGTTAAAAAAAAAAAAAGGGGAAAGACAAGGTAGAAAAGAAGGAGAAAACAAAAATGATGAATATACAACTACCAGAGATTAAGGAAAAAGTCCCTGAACCTAAGGGGGTACCAATATCTACAGTGCAGGTAGCACCTCAGGGTGTACCGGTAGTGGCCCCCCCTTACCCACCTTTGGGAGTGGTATATATCTCTAATTATGGGGCGCCACGGCAAAGACGTGGTAATTGGAGACAAAATGAGGGACAGCGCATTAACCCTAGAATTCAGTCCCGATACCAAAAAATCATCCTAAATAGAGTAAGGCTCCCAACCCTGCAGCCTCGTGTCCTCTCCACTTGCTACAAGTGTGGATTGAGTGAGCATATAGCCAAGGGCTGTAGGGAGCGCTAGGATAAGCTAAGATGTGGTGACAATATAAATAACACATTTTATCAAGCTTTAGCTGTAATTGAAGTTGATTCTGTTGATGAACCAATAGTTGAAACAAATGTAAACGGTATTGATTTGTGTGGTCTAATAGACACAGGGGCTTCACGGTCTCTTTTAAATGCCTTTGATCCTAACTTACCACTTTCCAATGAAAAAGTTTCTTTGGTTGGAGTAAGTAATAATATAATCTCAGCAAGAGTTACACAATCTATGCCGGTGACATTGGGAGAGCATTCAATAGAACGTTAATTTGTATTGTCTCCACATTCCCCCTGTAATTTATTAGGAAGAGATCTACTTTCTAAAATGGGGGTAACAATTGCATTATCTCCAGATAAAACTGTTATTGACATACCACATAGGTTAAAAGAAGAAGCAACTGATCTGTTGTTCATGCCTTTATTAGTAGCTGATATGGAGGGAGGAATTCCAGAAGAGGCCAAATAAAAAATTAACCCTTCCATTTGGGTAACAGGAGCAAACACTCCTGGTCTTATAAAAGTTGCTCCTGTACGGTTAAATAGAGACCCTACATTACCAGTACCTAGATTACCTCAATACCCCTTATCTCCTGAATCAGTTGAAGGGATTAAACCAGTGATAGATGAGTTACTACAGGAGGGTGTTCTTACCCCTTGTAGGAGTTCTGCTAACACTCCTATTTATCCAGTTCCCAAACCTATAAAAGCAGGAGAGGATAGCCGTCGATGGAGATTGGTGCATGATTTGCGCGCAGTCAACAAGGTAATTATACTATCAGTACCTGTGGTACCCAACCCCTCTACTATACTGGCAACAATACCTCCTTCAGCAACTCACTTTACTGTAATTAATCTTGTCTCAGCCTTCTTTAATGTTCCTGTTCATCTAGATGATCAATGGTTGCTAGCCTTCACGTTTGAGAAAAAGCAACTTAACTGGACTAGATTGCCAATGGGGTATCATGATTCCCCCCAGTTGCTTTTCTCAGGCGCTCAAGGATAAATTAGATGAGTGGCAGTCACTCATGGGATCAGTATTAATACAATATGTGGATGATCTTTTGCTAGCATCCTCTGATGAACAGGCTTGCACTGAGGATTCCATCTCTTTAATGAATTTTTTAACCAGTATAGGACAAAGAGTAGATGCTGCAAAAGTACAATGGGTTAAATTAAAAGTACAATACCTGGGCCACTGTGTCTCCCAAGGTATCAAAAATTTGACAGCCAAAAAGGAAAAGGGTAATTGTAAAGCAACGAATGCCCACAGCTCTAAAACAGTTGAGAGCATTCCTTGGATTAGTGGGATATTGTAGACAGTTTTTACCTTAATATTCTACAATTATAGGTCTTAGCTGTTCAAATTAGAAGGTAAAGATGAGCTAAGTCTAGCAGAACGAAGATGTATGTTACAAATGTCCCAATAGTGGGGGTTCAAGTTCAGCACATAGTGGAGTATGGTGATTTGATTAATGAAAATTTCATTCCTTCCCTGAACTTGCTGTCTTGAATTTGGGACAAAATACAGAACCAATGATTGATGTGTCAGTTAATGGTTTGTCTATTCTGTGTTTAATAGATAAAGGCGATTCAAAGAGTTTGTTAAATATATGTGATGCCAATGTTACCACTTCGAATCAGCAGGTAATTTTGGTCGGGGTAAGTAATGATGTAATTACTGCCAAAGTCACTGAACCATTATAGGCAAGAATGGGAGGTCAGTGTCATAAATGTTCTTTTGTTTTATCGCCATAACTCCCCTGACTATCTATTAGACAGAGGTATAGTAATAAATATAGGACTAACTATAGTTTTAACTACTGAAAGAATGGGAATAAAACATACTTGAAGTAAAGGGAAACTTTAGATTTGCTCCTTATTCCAGCAATTTATTAATTCCAAGCAGAAGGGGCTATTGTAAATATTTATAGTGACTCAACCTATGCTGTAGGCATAATGCATAGTTTTGCACAACTCTGGCAAGAGAGGGGTTATCTGACAGCAGCAGGGACCCCTATACAGCATAAAGAATTAATTGCTAAATTATTGGCAGCGATCCAGCTGCTTCTTAAAGTTGCAGTAGTTAAATAAAAAGCACATATCAGAGCAGATGATAGCATATCACTTGGAAATGCTTTGGCTGATAGGTATGCTAAAGATGCTATACATTCTTATGAGCCAACTATAGCGCTTCCAACATTCCTGCTCACAGATCTTCAAGTGGATCTGGATATTCTATCAGCTCTACAGGCAAGTTTGCCTCATACATCCCTTTGGACCACAAAAGGAGCTGTTTGTGGAGCAGATGGTATATGGAAATTAAAATATAGACTGGTTGCTCCTCCGACATTGTTTCCTTCTTTGTTTGCTTTGAGCCATGGGCCTTGCCATGTCTCAACAGGAGGGATGTGTCGGGTGGTGGCCAGAGATTGGTGGGCTCCAGGTTTTTCTGCATATGCTATTATTATTATTATTGAATGTTCTATATGTCAAATGCATAACATTGGAAAGTCAGTGCCCACTCCCATGAAGCATATTCCGTATACTGAGGATCCATTTCAAATTGTGCAAATTGACTTCTCGGATATGCCCCCTTGTGGTCGATTTAAGTATTTTTGCATTGATCAATTTTTGAACTGGCCAGAGGCTTGGCCCATGTCCAAAAATGATGCCAGAACTGTGGTAAAATGTCGAGGGAATTGATCCCAAGGTTTGGTATAGGGTCAATAATTTCCTCAGATAGAGGTACACATTTTGATAATAAACTCATGGCAGAAGTAGTGAGTATTTTGGGTATGAAACAGCAATTGCATACTCCTTGCAGATCTCAAGCTAGTGGGATGGTGGAACGCAGCAATCAAGCCCTGAAGAGGTATTTAGCCAAAATAACTGCTAATGGACAAAGCACATGGGTAGAAGCGTTACCTATAGCCTTGACAACCATTAGAACTATCCCTAAAGAGAAACATGGACTGTCACCTTTTGACATATTGTTTGGGCGACCGCCCAGGAGACTACATTCATCTCTTGTGCAGCCAGAGACAGTGACTTTAATGAATGGACATTGCAAATTGGCAAATGTGTTTTCTGATACTTTTTCCAGAGCCAAAGCAGGACAACCTGTGGATACGAGTGAAGAAACTCATGGACTAAAGTTAGGAGATTGGGTGTATATCAAGAATCACACACCCCAAACTACTTTGTCTCCTAAGTGGAAAGGACCATTTCAGGTCATTCTTGTGTCTTCTACCACAGTGAAGCTGAAAGACTATAAGTATTGGGTGCATGGTTCACACTGTAAAAAGTCTGTGATTTCAAAAGAAAATATAAGCCGGTCTGCCGCTGGCAAGAATTGTTCTGTACCTTTACCTTCCAGGTCTCCTCCACTGACTCGTGCGCGAGCAAGAAGACTGCAGAATGAATCTCCTAGGGCCTAAGATGAATGTGAAGCTCTGGAGTATTATCCTCTGCGGTGGAGTGGTGGTATGGATTACAGTCATGGCATATGAATGGACATACAAGAAAGAAAAGGGTAAGATACAATACACTTTTCTTTTTAATGCTACTGTAATGGAAGAAATGTCACAACTTGAAATGGTTTCAGATGCAAGCTGCCAAGAAACTGAATATCACTAATTGCTGGATATGCACACATGCACCTATTTCTCATAAGACTTTCTCCTCTTTGTTAGGAATACCTAGCACTTTAGCTAAAATGGAGGACAGTGTACACTTTGGTGAAGTCAGTAGAACAATGATTGACAGAGCTATTTCACTTCTACTATTCACAAATGCTCCATTGAGAAAACCAGCTGTCTGCATTAACTTTTACTTTGGTAGAGTCATACCTGCTACTTGGTATATGGAGGATAATGACTTTCAAGAAACACAGCTCCACAAAATACCTATACACTTTCTTAAAAAAGACTTTGTGCACCTTGTTAAAAAGGGATCTCACTGACTAATCAGCTCCAGGAGAAGATGAAATCCCAGGAGGAAAAGAGGAAGAAGAAGATTCCAAGATTAATGTGAAAAATGATGATTCTCCTGATAGGCCTACATTTTATCCTAAGTCAGATGATAATTTTACAAATGTTGAATCACATGACAGAGAGATTAAACCATTGTTTTCTATTCCTTGGGTAAATAGATGTTGTATTAAAAAGGCTTTCAGTTTCATAATTGATTTGGCAGACCTGATGGATAACATTACTGCCCTGTATGATAGAAACTTTATAGCCCTTGCTATAGAATTAAAGATGATCAAAAAAGAGGTTTTGCAGCACCGGCTGGTGCTGGATTATCTCACGGCCAGTCAAGGAGGAATATGCGCCATAGTGGGAACTACTTGTTGTAACTACATCGGAAGTGATACTAAGACTGAAGATGCCATCATTTCGCATGTAGAAAAGGTACAACAAATGAAGGTTAAATTTCACAAAGAATATACCGAAACTACTTGGGTTGAAGGTAACTGGGAAAGCTGGCTTTCCTGGCTCAATCCTCCCAACTGGTTTTCCGGTATTGCAGGATGGTTTTCTGGAATTTTACATGTTATTTTATACATTGTAGGAATTAGGTATAAATGTTATATAAATGTTGTTTGAAAATAATCACACGTGCTGGTACTAATATTGGTTCTTCTGAGCCCTTAAGGTCTCGAGTCATAACTGCTCATGAGATGGTGATCCGTATACCTGGAGATCAACCTAAGGACACAGAAGAAGCTTAAAAAGGATACCGAAAGAATTCTAAACACAGGAGGGGCTGTGAAGATATAGGAAATATAGGAGCCATATCTTCTTCTACATTCAGAGTTCTCCTTCAGTATTGAAATATATATATATCTCTGTATTCTTGAGAATATCCATTGAATCTGTTTTCCAGTAAAATGTTGTTGTTTCTGAATTCTTTGGTATTGCAACACATGTGGCTGGCCAGTTGACATTAAAATGTTCTGCCAATGACCTGACACAATTCTCGGAAAAGATGTGATAGGAAAGATGTTGACGTAGAAAGTCCCTGTTTAAAAGCCAAATTAATTTCTTCCAAATAATTATTCTTTCTTTCTGTCAAAATAACTTGACAGTTGAAATTAGCCAGGTCAAAGTAACCCAGAAAACTCAGAACACTGGCCAAGAACTGTGTTGAAATATTGAGTGAAATACTTATTGAAATACGTATTTGTGATGTGTAACTTTGGGCTTTTGCCCGACATAGACTGTAATGATATGAGTTACTATAAAAGTCTGTATCACTCTGTAACCTGTATCACTATCAATCCAGATGTGATCCGCTGTATGTACAGTGTATATTCTTGAGTAAACCATGTGTGAGACGTATGCAGCTGGCGTTGATGTCCTTTATTTCAAGGTTCAACTTTACATTATTCACGCACTGATTTCTGAGACCCCCTATGTGATTGTTGGGATCTACCTGCCCCCCCCTGCGGATATTGATGTACTTCATAGACTGATGCAACAGATCACGATGTATAATGTAGAAAACGTGATATTGTTAGGAGACTTTAATTTGGTGCCGTCCAGGGAACTGGATAGGCTCCATGCCTCTGGCTCCCCACAGTATGGTTTGTCTCAGTGGGCTGCCTCCTTTCAAATGTCTGATGTATGGAGGCATTTTCATCCCTCGGACAGGGAATATACCTGCATCTCTACGTCCTACCGGACTATGTCGCGCATAGATTTGGCTTTTGCCTCTTCAGCAATGATGCGGAGAGTGATATCTGCGGAGATCCTGTCTAGAGGTATCTCCGATCACGCTCCACTATCAGTTACCATTAGAACTTCGGGGGAGGTGGGAGAACGAGTGTGGAGGTTATCCGGGGGGTGGATTGCAGATCCGGAGATTCAGGAGGCAATGCCTGAGGCACTTTGCAATGTTTGGATAGACAACACAGAATCTGCGAACCCTAGAATATTGTGGGACTCCTTTAAGGCATGGCTTAGGGGGGAGTACATTAAAAGGATCGCTCAGCGGAAAAGGCAATCCGTGCAGTCTCTGCGGCAACTGGAGGAGCAGGCAAAACTGTGCGAAGCGGAGTTTGTGAGAGACCCGGTACAGAATAGATACATAGCCTGGCAGGACGTGCTGAGGGACTTATCCGTGCTCAGATTGGATCTTACTAAGAAATCGATGATTGATAGTGCCCAGAGGGTGTTCGAGTACGGGGACAAAAATGGAAGGCTATTGGCCTGGCTAGCCAGGGGACAGCATCTAGTGACTCACATAGGGCATCTGAGGGGACCCGAGGATCGTCTTCTGACGTTACAAGCAGATATAAATGAGCAGTTCCTAAGATTTTATCAGACCCTATACGCCTCTAGAGTCTCCTATAATGATTCAGAGCTATCTCAATACTTAGACCAGATACAACTTCCTACCCTTGCGGCGGAAAAAGGTGAGGAATTGGTGGAAGACAATTCCTTGAAAGAGGTGCAGGAGGCGTTGGGGTCTATGCAGTCTGGGAAGGCCCCAGGACCAGACGGGATTCCTATAGAATTCTACTCCACGTATCAGGAATTGCTGGCACCCAGGTTTCTGGTAATGCTGAAGCAATTTGCCGCTTCGGGCTGTTTACCTGATTCAATGTACGATGCGATAGTGGTGCTGGTGCCCAAGCCTGGCAAGGATCCAGAGGAGTGCGCTTCCTACAGGCCGATTTTGCTAATTAATGCGGATGCAAAACTGTTGGCAAAAATACTAGCCACCAGACTCAGAAAGGTCATGGATGATCTTGTCCATGCAGACCAGACAGGGTTCATGGTGGGCAAGGGCACCGATATTAATATCCGTCGCTTATTCCTTAACCTGTCTGCCTCTCATAGCAACACAGGAACAAGAGTCATAGCCTCTCTGGACGCGGAGAAGGCTTTTGACTCCGTGGAGTGGGGTTATCTTTGGGAGGTATTGAAAGGATTTGGGTTTGGTCCCAAATTTCTCCACTGGCTGAGTATGTTGTATCGAGCCCCTAGGGCTAGGATACGAATAAATAGCGCCCTATGGGATTATTTTCTCCTTCAAAGGGGGACCCGTCAAGGGTGTCCCTTATCACCCAGCCTATTTGCTCTGGCGCTGGAGCCGCTGGCGGTCCTGATCAGGAATTCGGGCCGGATAGTTGGTCTACGGGTCGGCCCTTTGGAGGAGAAAATATCCTTATATGTGGATGACACTTTACTGTACCTGCAGGATGCTGATTCATCGTTGGATGCGGCCCTTGCAGCCTTCGATGATTTGGGGAAATTCTCAGGAATCCGAATTAATTGGGCCAAATCTGCCTTATTCCCCCTGGATGTGCAGGCCAGGGTGAATGGGATACGTACTCCCTTGCAATGGGTGGAGGAATTCACTTATTTAGGAATAAGGATATCAAGGGACCTGGGCTCCTTCCGATGCCTTAACCTCCAGCCAGTTGTTCAGCACCTTAGAGATCATTGTTCGCGATGGGCTAAACTCCCGCTTTAATCTTTTGGGCCGCATTAATATTTTGAAGATGATTTATCTTCCTAAATTTACATATCTTTTCAGAAATTGCCCCGTATGGCTACCTCTGTCCTTTTTTAAGGAGATAGATAGCTGCATTGGCTCCTTTCTATGGAAGGGTGCTTCCCCTCGGCTGGCCAGACAGACTCTCCAGCTCCCTGTGAGTAGTGGAGGCCTGGCCTTGCCCAGTCTATCGGTGTATTACTGGGCGGCTGTGCTGGTTACAGTGCGATGGTGGTTTCAGCAGTCTAGAGCCAATGCGGCGGTGTGCTTGGAGGCGGCCATAGTGGGATCTCTCACGGAGCTGAGCAACTTGGTGTATAGGGGCCCATTAGCGTATCAGTCACTACCGTCCCCGACCGCGGTGACCCTATGGGTGTGGGCTGTGGCTAGGAGACGGTTTATATGCCCCAATCAGAGGTCCCCTTTTTGTCCTCTATGGGGTAATCCCTCTCTCCCTTAACTCAGGTCTATCCCGGATCCACAACTTTGGGCCCGCTATGGCATTAAGATGTTAAAAGACGTGTTCCAGGGGGGGTCTTTTCTCTCATTTCAAGCTCTTGTGGGAAAAATTTCCCTTCCAGTTTGGATGCAGTTTAGGTATTACCAGCTGCGACATGCAATTAAAGCACAGTTCCCACTACCTCCCAATCTTAAAATGGATTCTATTGAGGAATTACTGGCACAGGAATCCCTCGATAAGATTATGTTTACACTGTACTTCACCCTTATTCAAAAGGAGTCACCAAAAATGGAAGCTCTGTGGAATAAATGGAATGCAGACTTACCTGGCTTGGATAGAGAGGCCTGGGGGGAATGTTTTGAGGATAGCTCTAGGTTAGTCATCTCATCTAGGGACAGGTTGGTCCAAGCTAAGTTTTTACACAGAGTATACTACACGCCCCAGAGATTGCACGGAATATATCCGCTATGCTCCCCAAATTGTCCAAGGTGTCATTCAGCGGACAGTACCTTTTTTCACGTGTTCTGGACCTGCCCTCGACTATTGAGGTATTGGGCAGAGGTGGGTGAGGCAATTAATATTCGTCTTCAATTGTCTGTTGCTGTGACACCGGAGTTGGCCCTACTGGGCATTCAGGACGATGAGCAGAGGCCAAGATATACTAAGATACTGATCTCATTATTGTTTTTCTACGCTAAAAAAGAAATTTTGTTGAAATGGACTTCGCATTTGCCCCCCACGATACGATCGTGGGAGGACTCTGTGAATTCAATTTTACCGTTATATAAGTTAACATACATGAGCAGAGGGTGCCCTAAGAAGTACGAGCGGATTTGGAGGCCATGGACAGACCCCACATATAGCATAGATCCCGGCTGATGAGGCTGGCAATTGTAGTAGTCATTCTCAGGAAAGGTTTGGTGTGCATCCCCTATCTCCCCCCCTTCCCTCCCCCTACTACCCTTTCCCCTTCCCCCCTCCCCACTGCCTCCCCTTTTTTCCTTTTTTATTTTTATTTTCACTAGGAATTAAGGGAATTATTGAGTGACTACTGGGCTACACAGGTTGCATGCTATTTTGTGTTACTACACTGATATGGTTATATCTCTGTATGATTCTGTGAATATGTATGTACTACTCAAACAATTGTTTCGCACCAAATTCATGTAATTTTTCCATCTTTTCCAATAAAGACCAACCTTGTTGTTAAAAAAGAGTATCTGTGAGGGGTTGCAGTGTTGTGGCACCAGCACCAGTGCCCAAGGCCCAATTTTTCAGCCCCTGTTTAACAGGGGCGTGTAATTTAAATTTTTGATGCAATACTTTGCAGCAGGGCTCATTCTTGCGCTCCAACTAGAGTATCTGTGAGGGGTTGCAGTGTTGTGGCACCAGTGCCTAAGGCCAAATTTTTCTGCCCCTGTTCAACAGGGACATGTAATTACAATTCTTGATCTAATATTTCACAGCAGGGCCCATTCCTGCACCCACCAAGAGTAACTGTGAGGGCTTACAGTGTTGTGACAACACCACCACCACCACCACCAAAGGCCCAATTATTCTGCCCCTGTTCAACGGGTGCATGTAATTACAATTCTTGATATAATATTTCACAGCAGGGCCCAATCCAGCGCCTGCCAAGAGTAACTGTGAGGACTTACAGTGTTATGGCACCAGCACCAGCACCACCACCACCAAAGGCCCAATTTTTCTACCACTGTTCAACAATGGCATGTAATTACAATTCTTGATCTAATATTTCACAGCAGGGCCCGTTCCTGCGCCCACCAAGGGCTTACAGTGTTGTGTCAACACCAACACCTAAGGCCCAAATTTCTGCAGAGTATATAGGGCAGGCCCCTACTTTCAAACATCCAACTTACAAATGACTCCTACTTGCAAACGGAAGGAGACAACAGGAAATGAGATTAAATCTACCCCTAGGAAGGGAAATTCTCTCCTGTAAGAGTTAATATGGGAAAAAGTGTCTCCACTGATGCTTTATCACCAATCCTTGTTTCACTAAAAACCCCAAAATTTCAAAAAACATTTGTCATTGGGACAGAAAGTGAGGTGAAATCTTCTGAAGAGGTGCACAGACAGCAAAACAAATGTTACAGGGGTGATAAACCTTCCCTATGCTTTCCAAAAAGCTTAAAAATAATTTTTTTGGGCTGGAGCTACACTTTAAAAATGTACCAGTTCAAAATTACAAACAGATTCTACTTAACAACTAACCTACAGTCCCTGTCTTGTTTACCCCGCATGTATACTGCTGTTCAGAGTATATGGGGCCTAGGGGCCCCAAGCCTTTGCTTTTTTAATTTGGGTGCGGGGTTCCCCTTAATATCCATACAAGACCCAAAGTGCCTGGTAATGGACTGGGGGTGCCCATGCCGTTTGTCTCACTGATTTTTATCCATATTGCCGGGACCTGACATTATATTAATGCCGCAAGCAGTTTTAAATGACTTTTATTCTTTTAAAAATTTCATTTTGTGCAGGGACTGTTCTAAGCATGCGCCGCTTTACAGGCATACTATAGACACCCCCCAGGTATGATATTTAAAGGAATATTTCACTTTTTTTTTTTTACACCATAAGCATCATTAAAATCACTGCTCCCGAAAAAACTGACGTTTTTGAAACTTTTTTTTGCATTGATATATGTCCCCTGGGACATTTTGGTCCCCAAACCCTTTTTAGGACAATAACTTGCATATTAGCCTTTAAAATTAGCACTTTTGATTTTGAACTTTCCAGTCCCATAGACTTCAATGGGTTCGCACAAACTTTCGGTTCGTTTGCAGGTTCTGGTGCGAACCGGACCTGGGGGGGGGGGGTGTTCGGCTCATCCCTACTAGCCAGCCTGCAAAAAAAACAAATTGACCCTGTCTAAAAGTTTGTGTTAAAAACATTGGGTTTTGCTTGCACAACTTTGCAAATACATACAGTACATAGGTCGCAGTGCCAATGTCAAGGGACCTCTGTATATACTAATGCCCTAACTCTAGAGCCTATATAGTATGAGCACAAATATCAATGAATGGATTAAGGGCAGGTGTGCCTGGAGGGAGCTCCTTCCTCCTTAAAGGCACAGGGATGGGGCGCACGTGACGCCTAGCAATAGCACAATAGCAGTGAAGGCATCCAGTGCGTCCCTGCACCCAATTCAACCACCAAAGAATAACCTCCTGTTTTTAATGCAAACTTTTAGACAGGGCCAATTTGACACCTTTGCTGCCATAGTGCTATGTGCTGGGTGTTCAATGTGCCCCTGAACCTTTAAGGTTGGGTGGGCTCCTTCCAGGCTCACCTGCCCTCTACCTACCCATTAAAATGCATGTGCTTACATTGTGGAGACTCTCAGAAGTTAGAGTTAGGACTACACAAAACAGGGTGCCTTGACAGGGCCTGTAGATTATGCATGTATTTGTAAATGTGTTCAGACTAAACCCCTGTTCTTAACGAATATTGTTAGACAGGTCAATTTGGTTGGTTGGTAAGTTTTAGCTTGGAAATCTATTTGTATTTATCTTCAAAAACATATCCCAAGGATGGGTGTACCATGCTCAGCATCAGTGCTGCTGGATATTGGGAGTCCTCAAGTTGCAAAATAAGGAGGTGAATCATGATAATAATAGATAAACAAAAGTTCCAAATTTATTGAAATCAATGTCATATCATAAAGGTTGTGATATGATTTTGAATTAGATTAAATTACTTTAAATTATTGTAAGCTACATTTTCTCTTTTTGTCTGGCTGAATTGTTCACCTCCCTTAGATGGTGCAAGTGGAAGATCAGCTGTTTACCGCTAAATACAGCTTAGAATTATGGTGCCAATTAGCAGGGTCATCTCTAATACTAATTGGACCCTGGGCAAAATTTTCTTGGGCCCCCTCCTCCTCCATACAGTTTCGCTCTCCACCTGCTCTGAGTCATACAATAAATAGCAGCTAGACTCAAAATCTGATTACCGCATCAGATCAGGCTGCGATTGAAATTGGTTGCCAAAGGTTACAGAGTATCATTACCGCTCACTGACTGGTTGCTAGAGGTTACAGCACACATTACGGTTCACTGATTAGTTGCTAGAGGTTACAGCACATGATTTCTGCTTGTTGATTGGTTGCTAGGGATTACTGTACATCAATACTGCTCACTGATTGGTTGCTAGAGGTTACTGCACATCATTACGTCTTACTTATTGGTTGCTAGAGGTTACAGTACATAATCTCCTCACTGCCTGCACACCATGGACTGGGGAGGTGAGGTTGACCCATTAATAGACAGAAAACTCCTAGGGATCCTAGGACTCCTGGGATCAGTGGCAGTGCTGGGGGGAGGGGAGGGTATGATCAATGGCAATGCTGATCCTTTATTGTTAAAGAGCTTACAGATTCCAGTAAGCCCCTCACCTGCAGAACAGAAAAAAATATTTACAAAAAGTTGTCACTAAATGATATATTGCTCACACAGGCCATGGGCCTATGTGGAATTGCACCCCAAAATACATTCAGCTGCTTCTCCTGAGTATGGGGATACCACATGTGTGGGACTTTTTGGGAGCCTAGCCGCGTACGGGGCCCCGAAAACCAATCACTGCCTTCAGGATTTCTAAGGGTGTACATTTTTGATTTTACTCCTCACTACCTATCACAGTTTTGAAGGCCATAAAATGCCCAGATGGCATAAAACCCCCCAAATGACCCCATTTTGGAAAGTAGACACCCCAAGCTATTTTCTTTGAGGCATGTTGAGTCCATGGAATGTTTTATATTTTGACACAAGTTGCGGGAAAGTGACAATTTTTTTTTTTTTTTGCACAAAGTTGTCACTAAATGATATATTGCTCACACAGGCCATGGGCATATGTGGAATTGCACCCCAAAATACATTTAGCTACTTCTCCTGAGTACCGGGATATCACATGTGTGGGACTTTTTGGGAGCCTAGCTGCGTACGGGGCCCCGAAAACCAATCACCGCCTTCAGGATTTCTAAGGGTGTAAATTTTTGATTTCACTCTTCACTGCCTATCACAGTTTCGGAGGCCATGGAATGCCCAGGTGGCACAACCCCCCCCCCTAAATGACCCCATTTTGGAAAGTAGACACCCCAAGCTATTTGCTGAGAGGCATGGTGAGTATTTTGCAGCTCTCATTTGTTTTTGAAAATAAAGAAAGACAAGAAAAAATGTTTTTTTTTCTTTTTTCAATTTTCAAAACTTTGTGACAAAAAGTGAGGTCTGCAAAATACTCACCATACCTCTCAGCAAATAGCTTGGGATGTCTACTTTCCAAAATTGGGTCATTTGGGTTTTTTTTTGCCACCTGGGCATTCCATGGCCTCCAAAACTGTGATAGTGGCAGTGAGGAGTGAAATCAAAAATTTACGGCCTTAGAAAGCCTGAAGGCGGTGCCTGGTTTTCGGGGTCCCGTACGCGGCTAGGCTCCCAAAAAGTCTCACACATGTGGTATCCTAGTACTCAGGAGAAGCAACAGAATGTATTTTGGGGTGTAATTTCACATATTCCCATGGCATGTTTGAGCAATATATCATTTAGTGACAACTTTGTGCAAAAAAAATAAAATAAATTGTCTCTTTCCCGCAACTTGTGTCACAATATAAAATATTCCATGGACTCGACATGACTCTCAGCAAATAGCTTGGGGTGTCTACTTTCCAAAATGGGGTCATTTGGGGGGGTTTGAACTGTCCTGGCATTTTATGCACAACATTTAGAAGCTTATGTCACACATCACCCACTCTTCTAACCACTTGAAGACAAAAAGCCCTTTCTGACACTTTTTGATTACATGAAAAAATTATTTTTTTTTGCAAGAAAATTACTTTGAACCCCCACACATTATATATTTTTTTTAAAGCAAATGCCCTACAGATTAAAATGGTGGGTGTTTCATTTTTTTTTTCACACAGTATTTGCGGGGAAAAAACACACTTTTTTAAATTTTAATGCACTAAAACACACTACATTGTCCAAATGTTTGATGAAATAAAAAAGATGATCTTAGGCCGAGTACATGGATACCAAACATGACATGCTTTAAAATTGCGCACAAACGTGCAGTGGCGACAAACTAAATACATTTTTAAAAGCCTTTAAAAGCCTTTACAGGTTACCACTTTAGATTTAAAGAGGAGGTCTACTGCTAAAATTACTGCCCTCGATCTGACCTTCGCGGTGATACCTCACATGCATGGTGCAATTGCTGTTTACATTTGACGCCAGACCGACGCTTGCGTTCGACCCTAGATCTCTCCTCTGCCCTCAAAGCATCTGACCACACCAAGATCGGTGTGATAAAATGCTTTCCCAATGGCGCTGTTTACATCCGGCGAAATCTAAGTCATAAAATGCTCGTAGCTTCTGGTTTCTTAGGCCATAGAGATGTTTGGAGCCACTCTGGTCTCTGATCAGCTCTATGGTCAGCTGGCTGAATCACGGGCTGCATTCTCAGGTTCCCTGTTGAGACAGGAGAGCCAGAGAAAAACACGGAAGACGGTGGGGGGGCATTCCCTCCCACTGCTTGTAAAAGCAGTCTAGAGGCTAATTAGCTGCTAGGATTGCTTTTACATGAAAGCTGACCGCTGGCTGAAAAGAATGATACCAAGATGATACCTAAACCTGCAGGCATCATTCTGGTATAACCATTCAAAGTCGTGAATTGCGTACCTGAAGACAAAAAAATGGTTAACAATAAAGCACAGTAAACGGTAAAGTATAAAAAATTGCATACCTGAAAAGCAAACATGATAAAACATAATAACAATAAAACATTGCAGAATAGAATACAGTAAAAAAGAGCAGAACAATAGAGAGAGATCAGAGAGAGAGAGAACAATAAAACGACAACTATTTTTTTTTTATTTTATATTTTTGTATGTTTTTTTTTTTTTTTACACTTTTTTTTTGTAACTGTAACTTTTATAACTGTTACAGGTTCGGGTCTCTCAAAATGCGATGGCATCTTGGGAGACCCGGTGAAAGTGTGCCTAATCTGTGCAATGCTGTACCCTACGCTAATACTCAACTAGTGAATGGTAGCTTTCAAAACATTCACCAATGCAAAAACCAGGATTGTCAGGACAGAAGGGACAATAATAGCGGGTGTCACGCCTATATCCGCGCTTGCTGCAGACACAACATTTTTTGGGGGGGTTCGTTGGGTAGGGGTACTCGGGAGGACATAAAGAAAAAGCCGACTGCATTTGGTTGGGGATGTGAATGGGGGAAGTACGGGCGCTGCAGAAGTGGTGGGTTCCCAATTAGGATTGGCGAATGCAGCAGGAAGGGCATTATGGGCACGATGGGCCTGTGTTTGTCTTTTTGGTGGCAGCGGGACACTACTTGTGCTTGCCACCTCACCAGCTTGAACTGCACTTATGGGACTCGCCACGTCACCAAGTGTTACTGCAGTGCTGGTTTGACTACAACCGGGGTGTACTAGGCCGCTGGCGCTTGCCAGTTCACCAAAACGCTACCAAAAAAAGTGTTAGCGATCGCAGGGATCAGGCCTGACTCTGCGAATGCTGCAGTTATGCGTTTAGTGTTTTGTAAGTGACAGTGATCGATCGATACTGCACTTGGGTGGGCTGGGCTGGGCCGGGCGGAGGGGCAAAACGCAGGTGCTAGCAGGTATCTGGGCTGATCCCACAAACACTGCGTTTGTGGGAACCCTAAACTGCTGGGGACGCTAGTATAGATCTGGTCGGATCAGATATTGATCCGATCAGATACTATACCACTAAGGGAGGTGTACGGTGCGTGCGTGGGTGTTAGCGGTACTGGCGCTAATCTGACGCTGCCTGGGGCTGGTGCTTGCCAGTTCACCAAAACGCTACCAAAAAAACTGTTAGCGATCGCAGGGATCAGGCCTGACTCTGCAAAAAGCTGCAGTTATGCATTTAGTGTTTTGTAAGTGACAGTGATCGATCGATACTGCACTTGGGTGGGCTGGGCTGGGCTGGGCCGGGCGGAGGGGCAAAACGCAGGTGCTAGCAGGTATCTGGGCTGATCCCGCTAACACTGCGTTTTTGGGAACCCTAAACTGCTGGGGACACTAGTATAGATCTGATCGGATCAGATATTGATCCGTACAGATACTATACCACTAAGGGAGGTGTATGCTACATGCGTGGGTGTTAGCGGTACTGGCGCTAATCTGACGCTGCCTAGGGCTGGTGCTTGCCAGTTCACCAAAACGCTACCAAGAAAACTGTTAGCGATCGCAGGGATCAGGCCTGACTCTGCGAACGCTGCAGTTATGCGTTTAGTGTTTTGTAAGTGACAGTGATCGATCGATACTGCACTTGGGTGGGCTGGGCCGGGCCGGGCGGAGGGGAAAAACGCAGGTGCTAGCAGGTATCTGGGCTGATCCCGCTAACACTGCGTTTCTGGGAACCCTAAACTGCTGGGGACGCTAGTATATATCTGATCGGATCAGATATTGATCCGTTCAGATACTATACCACTAAGGGAGGCGTATGCTGCGTGCGTGGGTGTTAGCGGTACTGGCGCTAATCTGACGCTGCCTGGGGCGACACATATCACCGCCGGGCGATCAGGGGGCTAAACCTTTATTCGGTAATAAACGGCGGGTATTAAAAAATAAACGAACTAACCAGCGTCAACCGTAGCGGTTATACGGTGATCAGTGGTGAAAGGGTTAACTAGGGGGCAATCAAGGGGTTAAAACATTTATTAGGTAGTATATGGGGGTCCCTGACGCTATAAAACGCTGACGGCGAACCTAAATATTTACGTCCCTAACTATCGTCACCAGTGACACTAATACAGCGATCAGAAAAATGATCGCTTAGTGACACTGGTGACGGGGGGTGATCAAGGGGTTAAAACTTTATTAGGGGGGTTAGGGGGGTACCCTAGACCTACAGGGGGCTAATACTCACTGCCCTACCACTTCTAACTGTCACAAACTGACACCATGCAGTAATCAGAAAAAAAAAATACTGCTTGGTGTCAGTTTGACAGGGAGGGGTGATTGGGGGGGGGGGTTGGGGGACGATCGGGGGGGGGTGTCGGGGGTGTAAAGTATGCCTGGCATGTTCTACTGTGTGTGTTTGTGTTGGTGCACTCACATGTCTTCTCTCCTCGGCGCCGGAACGGAAACTGCCGAGCCAAGGAGAGATGACATCACATCCTCTGCCTGTGTGAAACTACACACAGGCAGGGGAGGATTCCCATTGGCTGGGAGCAATCGCGAGGGGGGGGCCACGATTGGATGGCCTCTCCCTCGCCTCTCAACGCTCCTAGACAAATGCCGGCTGGCACCGGGGGGGATCCGATCGGACCCCCACCCGCGGGAGGCAGATCACGTACGGGTACGTGATTCTGCCTGCCCGTGCCATTCTGCCGACGTATATCGGCGTTAGGCGGTCGGCAAGTGGTTAAGGAGGAACCACATGTTACTTTTTTATGTAAGGGTCCCCCATTAACATATATACTAAAATCTCATCTAGGATAAGGCTTCATGCACATGAGACGCCGGTGCAAACTCTGCTGAACACATGTTTTTAAAAGCTGAAACCAGCATTTAGAAATGCCTGTTTTGCCGCGTTTGCATACCGCGTTTAGCGGCGTTTTACCGCGTTTGCATCTAGAAGCGTTTAGTTAAGATAACAGACCCTCCCCAAGCTCAGAAAGCATGATAAATTTTAACTGTTGCAGAGCAGAGAATGAAATTTTGCAACCCGACTTTGGGGCCCTGTATCTCGGAGCCACTTGGTAGGAACCCCAACTTTGGGTATGTTGTAGTGCTAGTTCCACTGTGTTTGCATACCATTTGGGGTTCCTAGCACCAAGTGGCCCCGAGATATGGGGCCCCAAAATCGGGTCGCAAAATGTCATTCTCTGCTGTAGAAAAGTGCTTGAAACTTTGCGACCCGAATTTGGGGTCCCGTATCTCGGGGCAACTTGGTGCTAGGAACCCCAACTTTGGATATGTTGTAGTGCTGTTTCCACTGTGTTTGCATACCTAATACGGGGCCCCAAACTTGGGTAGCAAAATGTCATTCTCTGCTGCAGTTTACCATCATATTTCTGTGTTTTCTGATCCAAAAAATAGGGTTCCTTTAAAAACACTTATAAAAACGCAAATGCTGCTAAACGCGGTACCGGTGTTTAGCCGCGTATAGTCGTGTTTGGCTTCTGAAACGTAGAAAACTTTTGCGTCTGAACCCATTTTTTAGCTTCTGGAAAAACAAGGTTAAACGCAACTGCCTAAAAACGCCAAACAACAAGACTGTGCACATGGACACATAGGATAACATTGAATGAGTTCAGGGGCAGTTGAAAAACGTGTCCAATTGCCTCTGAACGCATGTTTAACAGCGTCTCGTGTGCATGAGGCCTAAGAGTCTGGTATAGATAATTGAATCATTAGCCAGTTTGTTTACAAACAGAATGAAGTAATTGGGAGCTGTAATTTTATTAGCAATTTAAAAACACCTTTTACTTTTCAAATGTCAGTGTAGCACACCTCATGTAGAAGCTGCAGATAAACAGGGATCCCCTACTCTTTTTTTCCCTTAATAAATGAAATAATAATTTAAAAACTGCATCTTGGATTTACTCAGGTTATCTTTGTGTAATGTTAAAATTAGTTTGATGATCTGAATCATTTAAGTATGAGATATTTGCAAAAAAAATAAGAAAGGGGGCAAATACTTTTTCACACAACTTTATATATACACACACAGACTTCTCGTCAACATTCCACCTGCACACACTTGGCCTCTCTCTTGCTCAGCCTCTGCTGGTTTACTCCTAAGGGAACTTGACAGACTCCTTGTCAGTTCAGTAGTGGCCCTTTACAGGCAGGAACCCACAGGCCCTTAACAGTAGCACAAGTGGAGTGACAAAGCATGTAACTTTCTCTTCTGCTTCCTTTGAGGTCACTGATCCCAGCACCACCTCTTCAGGAAATATCAGCCCACTTAGCTGCAGCTGCCTCTCTAAACCAGTCCACCCAGCTGACTCTCTGGTGATCTCTCAGGGGAAAGGTAGAAGACTTAAAGGAGTTGTAAACCCTCATGTTTTTTCACCTTAATGCATCCAAAAAACTTCTGACAATGACCAGCCTCCCAGCCCCCCATTTTACTTACCTGAGCCCATTCGTTCCTGCGGCGGAGACACGCTCTATCTCTCTACCCGTTGTCTTGGCTCTTGAATGGATAGATTGATAGCAGCGCAGACATTGGCTCCCACTGCTGTCAACCTTGGGGTGCATGGCAACGCCTCTCTGCCTCGAGGGGGCGGCACTATGCGCTCCAGACACCGCGGTCCCGAGTGGGTAGCTACCGCGCATGAACAGTCGTAATGACGCAGTGCGCATGCGCAGGCGTCCAGCGCCATGTTTAGATCCCTGGGTCAATGCAACAGACCAACACTGCCAGGGACGATGGAATCTGTATAGAGGGGATCTACACAAACAGGATTTAACAGGTACAGTGAGGGTGACATTGGGGGTCATTTACTAAGATGAATGTGCTGCGCCGGTTCATACCTTAATTGGCACGCCGGATAAATCCTTAATTGAGCGTGTGAACCAGTGCACGCACAGCAGTACCTGGCCGCGAGAATGTTTCCAGCGCAATCCCATCACGCTGGTTCTCGGCCAGGTACATCTTGCGCTCACTGCAATAGGAAAAACACATCTTCCTATTAAAGCGGCGCAAGAAAAACAGGCATGGGTTCCCCCTCCTGGGGTCTACCAGGCCCTGGTATGGATTGTAAGGGGAACCCCCTACGCCAAAAAAATGGCGTGGGAGTCCCCCCCAAAATCCATACCAGACCCTTATCCAAGCACGCAGCCCGGCTGGTCAGGAAGGGGGGTGGGGATGAGCGAGCGCCCCCCCCTCCTGAACTGTACCAGGCCGCATGCCCTCTACATGCGAGATGGGTACTTTGGGGAAGGGGGGCGTGCTGCGGGCCCCCCCACCCCAAAGCACCTTGTCCCCATGTTGATCCCATCATGCTCCGGGACTATGCCGTCATAAGAGGCGGGGTCACCCAGTGACATCACAAGGTGACCACGCCCCATGCCTATATAGGTCGCCGCACACCTCGCAGACAGCATTACAGCGGGAGAGAGCGTCGTGTCAACATCAGAAGAAGAGAAGCACGGAGAAGACTACGACATAGAAGAAGAAAAAGACCAGGCCCCCGCTAACAAAAGAGCTGGAAGAAGATAGTGGGGGGATCTGGCAGAAGATACCGGAGAAGAACCGGACAGCGACAGAAAAACTGGACAGCGGCAGAAGACCGTGCCCCCGCCAGCAAAAGAGCTGGAAGAAGATAGCGGGGGAGTCCGGCAGAATATACTGGAGAAGAACCGGACAGCGGCAGAAGACCGGGCCCTCGCTAGCAAAATCGCTGGAAGAAGATAGTGGGGGAGTCTGGCAGAAGATACCTGGAGAAGAACCGGACAGCAGCAGAAGACTGGGCCCCCCGCTAGCAAAAGAGCCGGAAGAAGATAGCGGGGGAGTCCGGCAGAAGATACAATGGGAGAAGAGGCCGGATAGCGCAGAGAAGAACCGGACACCGGATGAAGATGCGGAGAAGAGGCTGGAGAGCGCAGAAGACCCCTGAAGACGGAAGAAGACCCCCGAAGTCAGAAGAAGACCCCCGGAGCTGCCTAATAAATTACTTTAAAAACCTGTGTAGTGTGTTTTTATCCTTGACACTTTTCTCCCCCAGGTGAATGGGTACCATGTACCCCATACTCATTCACGTAGGGTGGGGGGGCCAGGATCTGGGGGCCCCCTTATTAAAGGGGGCTCCCAGATTCTGATAAGCCCCCCACCCGCAGACCCTGACAACCAACGGCCAGGGTTGTCGGGAAGAGGCACTTGTCCTCATCAACATGGGGACAAGGTGCTTTGGGGTGGGGGGGCCCACAGCCCACCCCCCTTCCACAAAGTACCAATCCCCCATGTTGAGGGCATGCGGCCTGGTATGGTTCAGCAGGGGGGGCGCTTGCTCATCCCCACCTTCTTTCCTGACTGGCCGGGCTGCGTGCTCGGATAAGGGTCTGGTATGGATTTTGGGGGGACTCCCATGCCGTTTTTTCGGCGTAGGGGGTTCCCCTTAAGATCCATAACAGACCGAAGGGCCTGGTATGCTCTTGGAGGGGAACTCATGCCGTTTTTTTATGTAAAATTTGGCGTGGAGTTCTCCCTCAAGATTCATACCACAGTGCCTGGCATTGGCGGGGATCCAAGTCAGATCCCCGTGCTTGTCGCTCATTGGGAAAGGAAAAAACATTTTTTCCTTTCCCGATGAGCAAGCCAGCTTGGCACTGCTATCTGCAGCTGACACTTATGTGCGGATAGCTGCGCTAAATCGCTCCTGGATGCAGTCAATTCTATTAATTCTATCCACATCAAAACCGCATGTAATCAAAACGCAGTGTGTGAAGGGGGCCATAGGAACGCATTGTGTGCGTTTAGCTGCGGTAGAAAACGCAGCTAAAAGCACAATTCTGTCCGTCCGTGTGAAAGGATAAGGCCCCTTTCCCACTGGTGCGTTTTTTCAGGCGCTAAAAATAGAACGTGAAAAATGCCCTAAAGAAGTGGCTCCATTCACTCCAGTGTGAACCGGGCTTTCACACTGGAAGCGGTGCGCTAGCAGGACAGTAAGGCCCCTTTCACACTGGGGTGGTGGGGGCGTCTGCGGTAACGCGGCGCTAATTTTAGCGCCGCTTTACTGTCTCAGCTGCCTTATTCGGTTGCTAGCAGGGGCGGTTTTAACCCCCCTGCTAGTGGCCAAAAAGGTGTTAAATACACCCATAAAACGCAGCCGGAGCGGCATTTTGCCGGCAGTATCACAGCGCTGCCCCATCGATTTCAATGGGGAGGAGCGGTGAGTTCACCGCTCCAAAGAAGCTGCTGGCAGGACTTTTTGTGACACCCTGCCAGCGCACCGCTCCAGTGTGAAAGCCCTCAATGGAGTGAATAGAGCTGCTTCTTTAGGGCATTTTTCAGATGCTATTTTTAGCGCTGTAGCGCCTAAAAATGCCCCAGTGTGAAAGGGGCCCAAAAAAAAGGCCTGCTAGCAGCACCTTTGGAGCAGTGTATAAACCGCTCTTGCCCATTGAAATCAATGGGACAGCGCGGCTATACTACCGGCAAAATGCCGCTGTGATGGTGTTTTGCGGGCGGATTTATATAAACCCCTTTTTGGCCGCTAGTGGGAGTTAAAACCGCTAGCGGCCGAATACCGCCAGTAAAGCGGCACTAAAAATAGCGCAGTTTTACTGCTGCTGCCTGCACCGCCCCAGTGTGAAAGGGGCCTAAGGCTCCTTTCACATGCATGGACCTTTCAGGTCCGCCTCGGACCTGCAGACCTGAACGGACACTCCATAGACCTCTATGGAGGGTCGGATGTCAGTGGTGACATGTCCGCTGACATCCGACCCACTCCAAAAAGTGTAACGGAGGAAAAACCTATTTTTACATCCGTCTGCGGATCGGATCGGGTGACGACGGACTCTATGGACCATCATCATCCGATCCCCCATAGAGAAGAGCGGCACTCTGACAGGTCCGTCCCTGCACAGTGTGCAGAGACAGACCTGTCATCTGCCTGCTGAGCGGGGATCCACGGAGCGATCCCCCACTGAGCAGAGTGGGCTCCGTACATGGACACGTCCGTGTGAAAGAACCCTAAGGCCAACGCCCTTTGTACAAAAATCCACGGGAAAGTTTGTACAAAGTCCCATCGTGTGTATGAGGCTTAAACACCAGAAATTCAAGTTTTCATATCTTTAAAGATCACCATACACTGGCCAATCAGTTAGATCTTCCATGAATTAGATTCAGTGCAAGAGCCTGTTTGGTTTTCTATAATTAGAAGTAATTCTTACAGTGCATCTTCCTATTACCACTTTAGCCTAATGCTCTCTTTCCACTATTTCAACCCCAAAGTTGCATGATTTACAATGTGCTTTTTCAGCTTGTTTTCCACTATTGCAACTTGTCATGCCACTAGGGACCGAAAAGTTGGATCACAAGTTCTACCCCGTGATTTACGAGTACCATTCATATGTGTGCAACTTCAAGTCACAGCAACTTCAAAGTAGTCCCTGCACTACTTTGGTCCCACTTTGATGTGACTTGAGGTCCATAGACCTCAAAAATACACAGGCATTGCTTCAAGTTTCGGCAAAAAGTTGCAGGAAACTTGCGGCAAAAAACACGCAACTTAAACGGGTTCGGCCTTACTTCGATCTGTGATCACCCGA
Organism: Lithobates clamitans; assembly: GCA_037952925.1. Taxonomy (NCBI): domain Eukaryota; kingdom Metazoa; phylum Chordata; class Amphibia; order Anura; family Ranidae; genus Lithobates; species Lithobates clamitans. The sequence goes on from JBBGZY010000285.1 coordinate 3,769,123, forward strand.
GTCTCAGTGACTCAGTGTGCCCTGCAGGGAGCAAACGGGGAGACCGCCCTATGACAGCCTCCCAGAAATTCAGATCCACGCTGTGGCCGTCGTTTGGCTATAGCACAGACACCAAGTGGTTAATAGAAAAACAGATGCAGATTTCTAGGACTGGCCAAAAATAATGTTTAGATTCAAAGGCAACTGATGACTTTCTATTAAAGGTCTAAATGGGCCATTAACATGCATCACAATTGAACTTAGGAATGTGTCTTTGCAAAGTTAAACTAATTAAAATCCTTTCTTATTTTTGCTTGGGGATAGACTGCAGAGGGATTAGAAGTTTTGTCAGGTGTCTACACCCCTGATAGGGTGAAGACACCTCCCAAATTTTGCCAATTTCTCATTCAAAATTATTCACTTCCTGTCACATAGCCAAACAGGAAGTGAGGGTAAAACCCTACCAATGTATGTCCTTGGGGACACACAGGTCAATCTAAATAGTTTCCCCATTCGGGAAATTGCACTCTAGAATTTTGCCTTTCTTATGTATCTTGGGGTTTATTTACTAAAAGGTAAATCCACTTTGCACTACAAGTGGACCTAGAAGTGCAGTTGCTGGAGATCCGAGGGGAACAAGCAAGGAAAAGAAAAAAAAAACAGCATCTTTGCCTCTAAATGATTGGATGATAAAATCACCAGTACTACCCCTCAGATTTTCATCAACTACACTTGTATTGCAGAAAGGATTTGCCTTTAATAAACCCAAAAATACCTAATAATTAATTTGGAATATGAACAAAGTGCTAGAGTGCAATTTGCATAGTGGGGGCACTAGCTAGATTAACCTGTGTGTCCCCAAATATTGTTAGGGTTTTACTCTCACTTCCTGTTTGGCTATGTGACAGGAAGCAAAGCCAATTTTAAGAAAAGGGACACAAAGCCCAACCATAAAAAATAAATAAATAAATAAAAAAATAAAAAATCTTAATTTCCCTTAAATGTCCACAATTAGAATAGGATTGTCTTGAGGACTGAGGCTGAAAACCACTGCTCAAAAAACGGAAAATTGTATCATACTTACCGTAATTTTCCTTTCCTGGTGCCTATCCATGGCAGCATACTAGTGATAGAGCTCCGCCTCGACTCCTCCCTCAGGACTAGTGAATAGCATAAATTAAAGGCATAGTCCCTCCCCCAACATTCTCTGTAAAATAGAATACCGAGGGTGGGAGCGTATGCTGCCATGGATAGGCACCAGGAAAGGAAAATTACGGTAAGTATGATACAATTTTCCGTTTTCCTGGTGCCTCCATGGCAGCATACTAGTGATAAATAACTAGCTGACACGGGTGGGATAATGCTTAACAATAAATGTTTAATTAGAATGGGACATTGCAGCCTGAACTGCCCTCCTCCCGAACTCAACCGTTGTGAGAGCTCCTGGATCAATATGGTAGTGTCTGAGGAAAGTATTGCGAGAAGACCAGGTGGCGGCCCTGCACACCGTCTCTAATGAAACATTAGCCCTTGCTGCCCAGGAGCTTGAGACTGCCCTTGTAGAATGAGCATTCACTCGGGATGGAGGTTCCATATTCTTCATCCTGTAGGCCTTCTGGATTAACTTTACCACCCAAGATGCCAGAGTTCTGATGGAAGCTTCTTTGCCCCTGTATTTACCGAATGGAACAATCAAAAGTCTTTCCGAGTTCCTGAAGGATCTAGTGGCCTCTAGGTAGGCTCTGAGCACTCTGGATATGTCCAGCTCGTGACATGATTCCGAATCCGCTTCAGCAAATACTGGTAGTGCCCAAGGCTCCAAAAGGTGGCTTGGAGTAGCGACCTTAGGTGTGAACCCCCGAAGGGGATGAAGCTCCACTCTATCGTGGAAGAAAGAGATGTGGTCCTCACCTATCCCTAAAGAGTGGAGTTCTGAGATCCTTCTGCCAGATGTAATGGCTAGCAGGAAAACCGTCTTTAGTGTTAGGTTCCATATTGCCACTTGTTCCACTGGGGCAAAGGGATGGTCAGAGAGGACTTCAAGGACCAGGGGTAAATCTCATTTGGGAAAAGACCGTCTGACAGGTAGGCGAATCTTTAACACTCCTCTGAGGAAAGTGACTACTAAAGGCTCTTCTGCCCATCTTTTATTTGTTGCGGCAGAAATTGCTGCTACTTGCACTTTGAGGGAACTTAGGCCAAGACCCAGATCAAGTCCTGTCTGGAGGAAACCTAGAACATCTGATGTAGAAGGAAGGATTGGATCAAACTCATTTGATCAAATGACAAGAACTTGTCCCATATTTTTGAATATATAGCATTGGTTGCTGGCTTCCTAGCTCATAGGAGGGTTGTTATGACCCCTGGGGAACATCCTAGGGACTCGATCCTTCGCCTCTCAACCTCCACATTCGAAGATTCAGCTTCTGAGGGTTTGGATGAACTAAACCGCCCTGCGTCAGAAGTTGAGGGAAAGGAGGGATCCTGATTGGAGAGCTCACACTGAGACGCATAGCTAGAGGAAACCAGGGTCTCTTCGGCCAATATGGAAGTACTGCCAGTACCTGGACTGTCTCTCTGAGAAGCCTCAGGAAGAACTTGAATATTGATGGCCGGGGGGAAGGCATACGCGGTGGTGAACCTCCAGAAGCATGACAGGGCATCTACTTCCTCGGCTTGCATATACAGCAGGCGAGAGAAGAATCTGGTCAGTTTGGCATTCTCCAGAGTGGCAAATAGGTCTACCTGAGGAGGATCCTAGAGGTTGGCAATCTGAAGGAAGACCTGGGGATGAAGAGCCCACTCATTGTTCTCCAAGAAGTTCCTTGACAGCGTGTCTGCTTCCTTGTTCAACCTTCCCAGGAGATACATCGCCTGAGGTCTAAGATGTTCTTCTCTGCCCAGAGCATAATCTGCTCTACTTCCATGAGGAGTGATCTGCTGCGAGTGCCCCCCTGCCTCTGCAGATACGCGACAGCTTCCCTGTTGTCCAGGCGTAAAAGTACTCTCTGGCCTCTGATCTGAGATGCCAATGCAGTCAGTGCCAAGAGCGCTGCTCTCATCTCCAGGATGTTGGATACTACTCCCTGGTTTGAACAGGACCATCTCCCCTGTATCCTGGTTTCCCCGCAATGGGCTCCCCAGCCTTGTCCACTTGCGTTGGACGTAACTGTGATCCAGGAGAGGGAACCCAGATGACGAGGTTTGGAGAGGTTTTCCGGAAGGGTCCACCAATGAAGACTCCTGCGCATTGCTTCCGTCAGCAGAATTGTCTGAGAGAGTTGTTGTTTCTTCCACTGCGCCAAGAAACCCATCTGGAAATACCTCAAGTGCCAATGGGCCCAAGGAATCATTGGTATACAGGCAGACATCGTGCCAATGAGGCTCAGGCATTGCGAGGCCGTTAGGTACAGGCTTGCAATGGTTTTGACCATCTTCTGGATGATGATCCTCATCTTCAGAGATGGTAATGATACTGTCCCCTCCTGGGTGTTGAACATTGCACCTAGATAGATCATCCGCTGTGTAGGTGCAAGCTGACTCTTTTCTAAGTTTATCAACCATCCTAGTTCTCTCAGGGACTGGAGAAGAATGTCTCGGGATATATACAAACTGATCCGGACTGCTTGCTAGGAGGAGGATGTCATCTAAATAGTGGTATATCCTCAAACACCTCTCCCGCAGGGGAACCAGAGCGGATATTAGAATCTTGGTGAATACCCTTGGGGAGGTGCACAGACAGAAGGGCAGGGCTTGAAACTGCAGGTGGGTCTGGCCTACTGCAAATCTGAGATACTTCTGAAAGGCAGGTAGAATTGGCACGTGTAGGTACGCATCCTGCAGGTCGACTGAAATCATCCAATCTGTTGGCTGCACTGCCTGAATAATTGTTTGTAGAGACTCCATCTTGAAGCTTTCAGGGTGTATGCCTGTTGAGCCTTTTTAGACCTATCACAGGCCTCCATCCACCCATTCTCTTTGGGACCAGAAACAGAGTGGAATAGAAGCCTGCGAAGCGATCTGCCAAGGGAACCGGCACAGCTGCTCCCTGAAGCTGGAGTGACCATACGAAGTGTCTTAGGGCTTGAGCCTTCAGCGGAGAGGATGGAATTTCTGTTCTCTTGAAAGAATTTTGAGGTGGGGGATGAGAGAAACTCCAAAAGTGCCCCCATTGGATTGTTGACAGGACCCAGGGATCCTGGCATTTGTTGGCCCAGACTGGAAAAAAGAACTTTAGCCTGGCTCCCACCGGGAGTGTCTGGGCTAATCTGGCGTCAAAAGGATTGCTTCTTCTCATGTGGAGTCGGAGGGGCCTTCGACTTTCTGCCCAAAAAGGATGCCTGAGTGCCCCTCCAGGGTCTTCTGCTGTCTCTGGACTGCCTTGATTGTCTAAAATCCCTAGGATTTGACTGGCAGAACCTAGAAGAACCCCCTCTGGATCTCCACATCCTTCTGTCTTGGGGAAGCATACCTGACTTTCCTCCTGACAACCTAGATATGGCTTTATCCATCTTGTCTCCAAACAATGCCTTCCCGTCGAACGGGATTTTGCACCAATTTTGCTTGGAAGCTAAATCCGCCGTCCTGGGTTTCAACCACAAGGCCTTTTTCGCCATTACTGAGTGCAGCATAGATCTTGCTGAACACCTAATCGTGTCTATAGCTGCTACTCCGACGAAGTCTGCTGACAACCTAATTTCCTCCAAGGCTTTAATTATGTCCTCCTTGGGGACGTCCTGGCGCAGAGCCATTTCAATGTTATCCGTCCAAGCTCTAATGGCATTAGACACGGAGGTGAGGGTGATCGCTGGCTTACATGCTGCTCCTGCAGCTAAATAGCTCCTCTTGAGGTCCAGATCGATTCGTCGGTCAAGAGGGTCCTTGAGAGAAGCGGAATCTTCCATAGGCAGGGTGATATTTTTTGCGAGTCGCACCACTGATGCGTCTACCACAGGCATGGAGTTTAATGACTGCGTTCCTGACTCCGGTAAGGGATACAGCTTATTGAAACGGCCCAATGACAGCTTTTTATCAGTCTTTGAACACTCATTTTGAATGATTTGACTAATTTCGCCCATCAAAGGGAAGAAAGCCTGTTCCCTTTTAAGGAATGGGAAGTAGCTTTTTGCTTCCTGGGGAGGTTCTTCAGCATCCTCCCAGGCTATTGCAGCTCTGACTGCCTGGATGAATGGTTTTAACAATGAATGGCTGAAGCCAGAAGGATCTGACTCATCTGACGTATCCCCCGAGGGGTCTTCAGGTGGGGAATCTCTGGCCGGTCGGCCTGAGGGAGGTAGAGGAGGACCGGGAAGATTAAGTTCAACATCCTGAGCCTGGGACGTCTGCGGGACTGGCTGAGCGGGAACCAAAGCCACAAGCTCAGAGAAGGAGTCCTTCATAGTTCTTTTGAGCAGGTCCACAACCTGTTGATTTTCTAACTCGCGGCTGGACGCATAGTCCGCAAAACAGTCCTTGCAAATTACTTTGTTTGGCAGCGCACTAGCCCCACAAGTCCAGCACTTCTTCTTCATATAGGATCTAGGAGAGGGGAACCTGTCCCGTCTTCTGGATCTTGATCTACGTCGCGAAGAATGGGACTCATGTCCTGAAGAGCGGGACCGGTGGCGTGAAGAACGAGATCTGCGACTTGGGCTGTCGTCATCGCGGTGCCTTGAGGATTTTTCGGTCCTCTTGGAGTGGGCAGGGCTATGATTTTAAGAAAAAATCATATCAGGCCAGCGAGCGCACTTTTTTTTTTTTTTTTTTTATACTCACGTATAGGTGGTCCCATACCTAACGGAAGTGTGAGGATCATTGTTGCAAGATGAATGGCTCATTGCGGAGTTGGGCATAAGGATCATCTGCGGAAATATAGCAAGAAAGGGAAGGACAGAAAAGAAGTTTTTTTTTTTTTTTTTTTTTAAAGACACATTACCCGTTTTGTTCTTTTTTTTTTTTTTTTTTTTTTTAAATACTTACCACAGAGCAGCTTTTAGACAAACCTAACAGGGCACAGCCGAGGAGACTCTGACTGCTAGCCCTTAAAGCTGACCTTAAATACCCTAAGGGTGGGTGGGGTAGTCCCATGAACTCCCAGTCTCTCTCTCTTCTTTTTTTTTTTTTTTTTTAAACTCTAGAAGAAAAGGGCAAAAACTGGCCCTTTTTCCAGCAATAAAAATGGCCGCCGAGGCGCCGAGAGACCGCGTATGCGCCCACGCATGCGCAGTAGAGCCGATGCCGGGAAGCCGAGAAAACCCCCGCCCAACGACGGCTATCTAGCTCCCTGGATCGCGCATGCGCAGTACGGCAGAGGGGACGCCGGCCGCGCTGTCTCTACCTGCAAGGAAGGTATATAGAACCAAAACTAGGCACCCGCAGCAATAGGACGACGGATGTCTATCTTAAGGGCAGCAGCGTGGAAATATGAAGGTAAACAAAAGAACATCTTACTCCCTCTTATTATCTATATATTTTCTTTCAAAGAGAAGAAAGGGAAGGAAACAGAAAGGGAAGAGGGGAGGGGAAAAGATATATGTTTCTTTCTTTCTTTTTTAAAATGAGAAATGGAATAAAATGAAAAATCACAGGCCTGGAATGGAGCTGATCCTTTTGCGACTCCTTTGCCTTCATCGTAGGATATGGTGGCAGACTGCGTTCCTGTGAGGAAACTCTGCAAGAAGACCCCAACAGATCCACAGAGGGGTTCCCAGTCTTATCAGCACTGTGAGCGGCCCAAGAACAGGGACTGCGCACGGGAAAGGCTAAACCCGACGCTGCCAAAGGCAGAGGTATGGACATACTGCTACTCTTCACCAGCACAAGAGGTATGAGGAAAAAAGGAGAATGTTGGGGGAGGGACTATGCCTTTAATTTATGCTATTCACTAGTCCTGAGGGAGGAGTCGAGGCGGAGCTCTATCACTAGTATGCTGCCATGGAGGCAGCAGGAAAGAAAATGTAATACTTACTACTCTGAAATGTTACTTTCCTGGTCACTATCCATGGCAGCATACACACAATCCATGCATGTGCTACCATGAAGGTACCAGGAAAGTAACTTAAAATTAAAAAAAAAAAAAAAAAAAAAGAGATTTGTCTAAGACATGCCAATCAGACTAGTTAAGCTGCAGCTGGGAAATCCGTTGCATGAAAAAAACACACATAAAACCTAAAAAATTTGAAACAATTTTATTGGTCCAAAAAAACAGGACTTGGAAAAGCAGCAAGGAAAGCAAAATACACACATGTATGTTAATTTGAGAAACTAACAGAAAACGTTTGAGGTTTGACCCTTTTGCAGTGTAAATTAACAGGAGTTAAAAGGAGTGCACCCACACATGGACATCTATGAAGGATAAAAACAACATTAGGCACAACATCTTGAGAAAGCATTTTTTTAAAAAATGCAGCACAGACAGTTAAATCAAAGTGAACATCGTAAAAACAACAAAAATTGCCAACATAAAAAATATTTCATGGTAAAATAACCACCCCCCAAAAAAAAAACAACAAACCAAAGTAACAAACAAATTGCATAAAAACACATCTGTTTTGCAACAACATAATAAACAAAATACAAATAAAAAATACATGTGTTAGAAACTCGATAAGGACACCCAAATGTACTCTGTTGCCGGCCCCCCACACACACACAATCTTGGCTTTTTTCAGGGCAAGTAAAGAATGCTATCTGCAAGCTTTATATAACATAGGTTTGTGTGCTAATAATGCACAATCCATGAAACTCAGAAAATGCAAGTTGACCCAATGTAGAGAGAACTTCAAAGTGAGTACACCCGTTAAGGATGTCCTTAAATTACTAACCCAAAAAACACACTCTGAGCATGCCCAGAAACAGTAATGTTCACACACAAAAAGCACCACCAAAAAAAAACAAAGTCCCTGAGCATGCCCAGAACAACCCAAATGCAGCTAGCACAAAATAAGCCACCCCCTTGTCCAAAATTAAGCACATCATCCAGCATGCACCAAAATTACAGATGGGACAAAACACCCCCCCCAGTCCAGGGGGGCAACTAAAGAGACTAACATGTGCAAAAGTTATACAACAAATACCATTGTAGTCTAAGGGAACTGACTTGGCAATTTTACTAGTCCCCACTTGGCTGGCTTATCTTCTAGTTATTGGCCTTAAAATGGGTATGGGGCCCAGGTCCCACCCTAAGGGACATATATCAATGTCACCAATTGGACAACCACAAAAACGAAACAAGGAGAAATGCCTTTAAATATGCCAAATTACTTAAGGGTCAGTTCACACCAATGCAGTCCAGTGCATATTTTATGCATCAAAAATGCATGGAAATTCTGTTATATGGTTTTCAATGGCATAGTTCACACCAGTGCTTGCAGATCCAGTGTGTTCCAGTTCCAGAAAAAAAGTAGAACATGCTGCATTTTTTCTGCACTGGACTGTACTGGAAAGCTGTAAAACACCTAAAAAACGCACTGGAACGCACTTGTCCTTATTTAAGATTAAGAAAAAAGAGAGGAGAAAAAAAGCACTCCACTCTCTCAGGTCTGGTATGGATTTTAAGGGGAACCCCGTGCCAAAATTAAAAAAAAATGGTGTGGGGTTCCCCCAAAAATCCATACCAGACCCTTATCCGAGCATGCAACCTGGCAGGCAGCAGGAAAAGAGGGGGAACGAGAGAGCGCCCCCCCACCTGAACCGTACCAGGCCACATGCCCTCAACATTGGGAGGGTGCTTTGGGGTTCCCCATAAAGCACCTTGTCCCCATGTTGATGAGGACAAGGGCCTCATCCCCACAACCCTTGCCCGGCGGTTGTGGGGGTCTGCGGGCGGGGGGCTTATAGGAATCTGGAAGCCCCCTTTAACAAGGGGACCCCCAGATCCTGCCCCCCCATGTGAAATGGTAAGGGCCTACCATTTCACAAAAAAAGTGTAAAAAATGTTAAAAATGACAAAAGACAGTTTTTGACAATTCCTTTATTTAAATGCTTCTTCTTTCCATCTTCTATCTCCTTTCTTCTATCTTCTATCTTCCTTCGATTTCTTCCTCCATCTTCTTCTTCCTCCGATCCTCTGCTTCTTGCTCCGGTGTTCTCGTCCGGCATCTTCCTCCGCGGCGTCTTCTTCCCTTCTTCGTTCTCAGGCCACTCCGCATCCATGATGGGAGACTCCCGCTGTGTGATGCTTCTCGTCTTCTGACGGTTCTTAAATAACGCAGAGCGGGGCCACCCGGTGATCCCGTCCCCCTCTGATGCATGGGGACTTCCCCAAGGCTTTCCCGTGATGTCAAAGGGGGTGGATTTTTAGGGGGACCCCACGCCATTTTTATTTATTTTGGCGGGGGTTCCACTTAAAATCCATACCAGACCTGAAGGGCCTGGTATGGATTTTGAGGGGCACCCCACACCATTTTTTTTTTTTTGGCGTGGGGTTCCCCTTAATATCCCAACCAGACCTGAAGGGCATGGTATTGAATTTTGGGGGAACCCCACGCTTTTGTTTTCTTAATTTAGTTTTTTTTCTTAATGCGGTTTGTATCAATGAACTCTTATGTGTATTGCCGGACCGACATTTCATTATAGCCGCGAAGTGAACCAGCGTTTAAAAAAAAAAAAAAAAGTGTAGAGGTTCAAATGCATTTACGTTGCTTGACATTTACTAAGAATTTGCTGACGCACTGAACCAACGCATTTGAACAAGCGCAAATGCCATTTGAGCATACACAGTGCATAAATTCACCTCCCACAGTCCTAAATGTATTTGCCGGCGCAGCCGGCTTGTCAGAAAAAGTTACTTTCTCATCCTAATTTGGGCATATTTTTGACTCGGGCAGTTAGTACTACACTTCCTCACATCACCCCACATCACCCCTATAATATTGGCACTTCCAGCTTGATTAAATTTTAAGTTAAAGATGCCGTGCGCCATGTCTATAGTGGCGTACTGATCGCCTCTTCCTGTGCGCCGGGAAGAGAATAGCAAATGGGGGATCGCGCTGTGTTACCGGCGCAAATATTTTGTAAATACAAAAATGTCATTTGCGCATCTCATGGCGCAAACGCTTCGTAAATCAGCCCAATTGTTTCATCCAATGCTGATGCATTGGACATAACCCTGTGTAGGTTATGAAGCTCTGTCTATATTGACTTAGTGCTGGCATATATTTTTTAGGAATAAGGGGGATATTACCTACTATCTGACTATATTTTTGGATAAAGAAGGGCTGCATAAAGGCCAAGACATCCTTGATATCCATCATACTGAATAGATGGTAAATCTTTGGATCTTTATCTGGATATTGATGTTGGAAATGTTCATTGCAATATGTGGCTATGCCATATTAAGTATATGGACAGGTACATTATTTAAAGTATGATTTCACAGCAAGAGACTGACCAATTTGTCTGTTCTTCCCTTTCTGTTCTTTCCTGTATTTGTATGCAGCTCATCTAACTACCCTGCTGTAGTCTGCACATCATCTTTATACATGACCAACTAGTACGTGGAGGGCTCTTGTAAGATACTCCGCCCTCTGAACTAGGGGGAAGTGTCAGGAGGCCACCATTTGGCGCCATCCTCTACAGTGTTCTATTTTTTTCTGCTCGCATAGCGCAGTATACATTGTACCAATTTCTTGCTTACTCTTTGGTAGGTGTCCTGCTCACAGTTGTTTGTCTATATTCCATGTATTTGCCACCATCCTTAAAACACTGCTATGATGTTTTTTCGTTTTCTTTATTTTTGTCTTCATTAGATAAATATTTGACTATACATTCGCCTATACAATACCCTGACGGAGGGCTTGAAACCAGAAACGCGTCGGGTACTGGATTCTTATCGGAACTTGAAGAGTACCACAATTCATATACATTTGCATACTTGCTATATATTTATGCTATGTAGTGTTCTGTTTGTGTTTTGAGTTATGTTATGGTTATTAATTGATCATCTCATGTGTGAAGTGATCTAATTTTACATATATTAATGAACATTTTTTATTTTATATTAGTGGTGTTGCTGCCTTTAACTGCTTGCTGCCCGCCCACCGTCAAATGACGGCGGAGCGGTGCAGCTCTTGTTCTGGGACGCTGTCATATGATCCCGGCCGCTCCATGTTGCTAGGACACGGCGTGACCCTGATCTGTGTAAAGAGCCGCGTCTGCGGCTCTTTAACCATGTGATTGGCTGTGTCCAATCACAGCCGGTCACATGTAAACAAGGAAATGCTGGTAATTGGCTCTCCTCGCCTCACACTGACGGAGTGTGAGGAGAGGAGAGAGCTGATCAGCAGCATCTCCTCACAGGGGGACATCTAGGGATGTAATCAGCCATTCAGTGTCACAAAACAGTCCCCAACAATGCCAGCATATAGTGCCAATCAGTGGCAGCAATTAGTGCCCACCACTGCCCACAAGTGCTACCAATCAGTGTCCATTAGCGAGGCAAGTCAGTGCTGGCAATCAGTGCTGCCCATCAATGCCCATAACCGCTGTCGATCAATGCCCATCATTGTCTCCCATCAGTGCCACCCATCAATGCCCATCAGTGCCCATCTGTACCACCTATCCATGCCACCTATCCGTGCTGCCTATTAGTGCCCACCAGTGCCACCTATCAGTGTCCACCAGTGCTGCCTATTAGTGCCCATCAGTGCCACCCAAGAGTGCCCATCAGTGCTGCCTATCAGTGCTCATCAGTGCCACATATCAGTGCCCATAAGTGTGGCATATGAGTGCCTCCTCATCAGTGCCACCTCATCAGTGCCATAAGTGCCGCCTCATCAGTGCCCATAAGTGCCACCTCATAAATGCCCACCAGTTCAGCCTATCAGTGCCCATCAGTGCCACCTCATCAGCGCACATCAGTGAAGGTGAAAAATTACCGTATTTATCGGCATATAACACGGACTTTTTTCCCCTGAAAATCAGGGGAAAATCGTGGGTGCGTGTTATAGGCCGATCCCCGCCGATTTCTGTGTCATCGGAGCGATCGCGGCAATTGCCGCGGTCGCCGCCGACATACACAGCCGTGGGTAGATTCAAAAATGGCGCCGAGACTGCAGGGAGCCGAGATACACATACTCGAGTGTTCTCGGCTTTTTCCGGCGCCGCCGTCACGCCCAGTCCCGCCCCTGGACCTGTGTTATGTCCATCATAGGGCGGGACTGGGCGTGACTGTGAGCGGCGCCGAAAAAAGCCGAGAACACTTGGGTATGTGTATCTCTGCTCTTGTCGGATCCGAGATACACATACCCGAGTGTTCTCGGCTTTTTTCGGCGCCGCTCACAGTCACGCCCAGTCCCGCCCTATGATGGACATAACACAGGTCCAGGGGCGGGACTGGGCGTGACGGCGGCGCCGGAAAAAGCCGAGAACACTCGGGTATGTGTATCTCGGCTCCCTGCAGTCTCGGCGCCATTTTTGAATCTACATTGAGTGCACAAAGCTGCACTGACATGGCTGGACTGGGGCAAACCTGCACTAACGAAGCTGCACTGGGGCAAGGCTGCACTGGGGCAAGGCTGCACTGGGGCAAAGCTGCACTGGGGCAAAGCTGCACTAACAAGGCTGCACTGACAAGACTGCACTGGGGCAAGGCTGCACTGACACTGAAAAGGCTGCAGATGGACAGATAAGGCTGCATTGATGGGCATTTTAATGTAAGTTTTTTTTCCTTAAACTTCCCTCCTAAAAATTTTTTTTCCTTAAAATTCTCTCCTAAACTTGGGGTGCGTGTTATACGCCGGTGCGTGTTATACACCGATAAATACGGTACTTAGTTACAAAATTTACTGACAGAAAAAAAGTAAAAAACATTTTTTTTTTAAATTGTTGGTCTTTTTTTTTTGTAAGAAATAAAAAAAAACAGCAGTGATTAAATACCACCAAAAGAAAGCTATATTTGTGTGAAGAGAGTGATAAAAAATTGTTTTTGGTACAGTGTAGCATGACCGCGCAATTGTCATTCAAAGTGAGACAGCTCTAAAAGCTGAAAAATGGCCTGGGCAGGAAGGGGGTGTACGTGCCTGGTATTCAAGTGGTTAAAATCACATTCAGGGGTGTCTTTCCTTTTTTCCACACAACAGGGATGTGGCAGCAATCTACCACTTTCTGAGAGGGTGAAAACATATTCATATATCAATCAAATCCAATGACCCGGGCACCGGGGGGTGGGGACGAGTCCTGCATTCTGTGTGAATTGAGCGCACCCGTACGGGTGTCTACCTTAGGAGAGCTTTCTCCAACATGGACATTTGATGCGGGGAGGAGTTACCAGCGCCACCAGGGGACCCCAGAAAAGGAAGACTGGGGCCACTCTGTGCAAAACGAACTTCACAGTGGAGGTAAGTATAATATGTTTGTTATTTAAAAAAAAAACAAAAAAAAAATAAAACTAGGGTTTACAACCCCTTTAAGCTCATTGCTGTTTTCAAGGGAGACTGGTTACATGTGGCCCCACTCCCTACATGTTGGCTCCCCACTCCCCACCAGTGTTGAATTACTCTGTCCTCCCTTCACTCCTATGCCTCCAGGAAAGCCTCCTCCCTTGTGTCTTTGGTAGGATCCTTCAAGCACCCAAGCCCCAGTCCAAGCAGGACACCCCCCCAGACTAGGTACCCTTCAGGGCCACTGACAGCTTCCTCAACACTGCATCTCCATCTTACACCCGACTGCCCCTGCTGGTATGGCCCATGTCTATTTATAGGGTAGCCTCTGTCCCCTGCCAGTTCACTACTGGGGATTGGCCAAGGACCCACAAATATTCATGGCAGCCGCTCCTAACCTCCACCCTCTAATTCTAGAAGGTTCTCCAACCTTTTAGACCAAGGGGAGGCACCAGAGAGAGCTGCCAGGATGAATCATCCAGGCCCGGCCTCTAATAACCCTCACCCGATTTAGTGGCTCAGGTTATTCCTTTGCCTACTCTATCAATACTAGTAGCACACACTAGAGGGTGACACACCAGTATTACTGTTGTAGGTTATATACATCACACAGATGCACCACTTCACAAGCAGGGTCAGGACATTTCAATGGCATGTTTTTAATGGAGTTTGGCAATGTTTAATGTATAACTTTAAAAAATAGCTGCTCCCAGCCAAACAATTTTTTTTTACATTTTCTTTTGGTACATGTCCCTCGGGGCAATAGCCAGCACCCATGTCATTTGTTTGACAATCATTTGCCTATTGGCTGGTTTAGAAAATGGCCAGAACTGGTTTTTAACATTCTGCTCACATTTATTTCAGTGGGGTTTGGATTCAGCACCCAAACTTTACATATATTCACTGGACCCCGCTCAAGCCCAAAATCTCAGGTGTCTTTTGCGCATTACTATTAATGGGGGAGAGCATCCAGTAGCATACCTCTGCCCTGCAGAGAGGAACTAATCAATGTTAAAGGGATTTTCTGGCAATAAAATAGGCACTGACGTCATTGAGTTATCACCGTTTGGGCAAATGGTTTTGAATGATTACAGATCATTCTCCTCTAGTGGATGCCTGGGGAAAAGAAAACAAGGGTCCCAAGATGGTTTCTGGCACTGCAAGACTTTGCATTTTTATTTTTTTTTAGTTTCTGTCAGAAAATTTTTTAAATAAGTAATTTTTCTCATTCACTGATGAGCACTGATAGGCTGCACTGATGGGCACTAATAGGTGGCATTATGGGCACTGATAGGCGGCACATATGGGCAATGATAGGAGGCACTGATGGGTGGCATGGAAAGGCAACACTGACTTGCATCACTGATGGGCACAAATTGGCATCACTGATGGGCAAAGATTGGTGTCACTGATGGGCACAGACTGGCATCACTGCTGAGCATGTTGGGGCTGCACTGATAATCAGGGCACTGATAATCAGTGCCCTGATTATCTTTACAGGTCTCCTGTGAGGAGATGCCACTGACCGGCTTTCCTCTCCCCACACTGTCAATGTGAGGCGAGACGAGCCGATTACCGGCACTTCCATGTTTACATGTGATCGGCCGTGATTGGACAAAGTCACCGGCTCTTTCCTGAGATCGGGGTCCTGACTTGTCCTATGGAGACAGCACGCCCATGATCACCATACTGTGTGCCCCTGTGGGTGTGTGATCGCAGTGAGACTGGGCAACGTCATATGACGTCGGCCCAGAACATGAGAGGATCCCGCCTGCCATCATTTGTCTATACAGAGGGTGGGAGGCAGTTAAAGCTGAGCTCCAGGCAGATATAAAAATTGAAGTGCTGCAAATTATTGCAGCTCTGATACATCTTTTGTTTTTTTATTTTTTTTATTTATGCAAGCAATTATGTACCTGTATTTGTACTAGCCCTTCAGTCCCTGTACAGCAGAGCATAGCCTGGGTAAAGGAGAAGCACCTGAGGAAGCCAACCAGTTGTACTGAAGTGCAAGGAGCATGATGATAGAAGGAGAGAGCAGGGTGGCAGGGAAATTAGCTCATCATTTTGCTACTTCCCATTTTACCCACAGGGTTGGGTGGGGGGAGATCTGTAATGCCGCGTACACACGAGCAGACTTTACGGCAGACTTTGCCTGGCGGACTTTTCGACGGACTTTATGACGGACTTTCTGAATGAACGGACTTGCCTACACACAATCAACCAAAGTCCGTCGAATTCGTACGTGATGACGTACGACCGGACTAAAATAAGGAAGTTCATAGCCAGTAGCCAATAGCGGCCCTAGCGTGGCTTTTTGTCTGTCGAAAGAGCATACAGATGAGCGGACTTTTCGACTGGACTCGAGTCCGTTGGATAGATTTGAAACATGTTCGTCCAACTTTTCAGAAAACAAAGTCCGCTGGAGCCCACACCCGATCGAATTGTCCGACGAAATGCCGTCCGCCGGGCAAAGTCTGCCGTAAAGTCCACTCATGTTTACGCGGCATCAGGGCCGGTGCTACCACTAGGCGGACAAGGCAGCCGCCTAGGGCGCACTGCTGCCTAGGGCGCAGCCATGGCCTGTCACCTCCTCATCCCTGCTGGATGTAACCTATGGAGCCACTGTCCCTGTGTGGCGGGTCTGCAGGAGTGTGTACTGGAGGTCCGGAGGAGGTGAGGGAATGTCTGTTGCTGGGGATCATGCAGGGGCGCGGGGAGGGATGTATCACATGCAGTACACTGACTGATCCCTCCCCCGACTCCCCCAGCTGCAGAGCTGTTCGGCAGATCAGGGCTCTGATTGATGCTGAGGAGCTGGCCCGCCTCCTTCATTGTCACTAGTCGGGACTCGTGAGGGGGTGTGGCCAGCCAAGGGGTCATCCTGCCTGTCACTGGGGGGCAGGGGGCGGAGCGGCCAGCCTCAGGGATGATCACACGGTCCTTCTGGGCAGAGCAACATGGAGGTAAAAAAAGGCTCTAAAAATGCTGTTTTGTTTTTATGCAGCCACTGGGTTGAAAAGTGCTCTGCCCGATATCTCAGTCAGGACAGTGCTACAGGAAAGACTAGATGTCATCTTGATCTTTGTCAACTTTATTATTTCTATCTTTAGACTTTTGCACATAAGTAAAAAAGTTCTGTTATCTGACAAAGATCAAGATAATATCTGTTTTTTTCCTGTAGCACTGTCCTGACTGTGAGATATTGGGCAGAGCAGTTTTCAACCCAATTGCACCCAGTCCTCTGCCCTGCTGTCACCCAGCCCTCTGCTGTCACCCATCCTCTGCCTGCTGTTACCCAGTCCTCTGCCTGCTGTCACCCAGCCCTCTGGTGTCACCCAGCCCTCTGCTGTCACCCATCCTCTGCCTGCTGTCACCCAGTCCTCGGCCTGCTGTCGCCCAGCCCTCTGCTGTCACCCATCCTCTGCCTGCTGTCGCCCAGCCCTCTGCTGTCACCCATCCTCTGCCTGCTGTCACCCAGTCCTCTGCCCTGCTGTCACCCAGTCCTCTGCCCTGCTGTCACCCAGTCCTCTGCCTGCTGTCACCCAGTCCTCTGCCTGCTGTCGCCCAGCCCTCTGCTGTCACCCATCCTCTGCCTGCTGTCACCCAGTCCTCTGCCTGCTGTCACCCAGTCCTCTGCCCTGCTGTCACCCAGCCCTCTGCTGTCACCCAGCCCTCTGCTGTCACCCAGACCTCTGCCTTCTGTCACCCAGCCCTCTGCTGTCACCCAGCCCTCTGCTGTCACCCAGACCTCTGCCTTCTGTCACCCAGCCCTCTGCTGTCACCCAGTCCTCTGCCTGCTGTCACCCAGTCCTCTGCCTGCTGTCACCCAGCCCTATGCCCTGCTGTCACCCAGCTCTCTGCTGTCACCCAGTCCTCTGCCCTGCTGTCACCCAGCTCTCTGCTGTCACCCAGTCCTCTGCCTTCTGTCACCCAGTCCTCTACCTGCTGTCACCCAGTCCTCTGCCTTCTGTCACCCAGCCCTCTGGTGTCACCTAGCCCTCTGCTGTCACCCATCCTCTGCCCGCTGTCACCCAGTCCTCTGCCTGCTGTCACCCAGCCCTATGCCCTGCTGTCACCCTGCTCTCTGCTGTCATCCAGCCCTCTGCCTGCTGTCACCCAGTCCTCTGCCCTGCTGTCACCCAGTCCTCTGCCCTGCTGTCACCCAGTCCTCTGCCTGCTGTCACTAAGCCCTCTGCTGTCACCCAGTCCCCTGTTGTCGCCCAGTCCTCTGCCCTGCGTTCACCCAGTCCCCTGCTGTCACCCAGTCCTCTGCTGTCACCCAGCCCCCTGCTGTCACCCAGCCCTCTGCTGTCACCCAGTCCCGTTGTCGCCCAGTTCTCTGCCCTGTGTTCACCCAGTCCTGTGCCTGCTGTCACCAAGTCCTCTGCTCTGCTGTCACCCAGTCCTCTGCTGTCACCCAGTCCTCTGCTGTCACCCAGTCCCCTGTTGTCGCCCAGTCCTCTGCCCTGCTGTCACCCAGCCCTGTGCTGTCACCCAGTCCCCTGCTGTCACGAGCCCTCTGCTGTCACCCAGTCCCCTGTTGTCGCCCAGTCCTCTGCCCTGCTGTCACCGAGCCCTCTGCTGTTGCCCATTTCTCTAAAAAAAGAATTTGAAATGTTGGAAACTATGCTCGCTGTGTACGGCAGTTCAATGAGGGGGCAACAAACATTACAGGGGGTATAGACAGGGCCGGTGCTAGACTGTTTTGCTCCCTTTCTATACCATATAGAGATATAGAAATTATATTTTAGCAGTACAGAAGTTTTTTTTTTTTCTGGGGGGGGGCGCAAGTAGCTGGACTCGCCTAGGGTGCAAAATAGTCTAGCACCGGCCCTGCGCGGCATTACTGATCTACAGCAGCAAAAGATCAGGCCCCCCTGCCCTCAAAAATAGGGCTTTACTATGTACAAGAGCTATGTATTGGATATGTATTCTGGATGGACAGAAATGTAAAACCTTTGGCAGGTAAAACAGCCCATATGTGTATTTCATCTGTGTTTTTAACTGTGTGCCTGGAGTTCAGCTTTAAAATAATAGATATTTATTTTTATGTTTGATTCAAGTTCATCTTCATATTGGTGTAGCTGTACACTAAAACATTTAAAAAGGACAAACTGTGTGACCCACACCTAAGGTGAATGTGGTTAAGTTAATTGGCTCAAACGCTCTTTTGTCAAATTCATTATTATGCACATACCTCAAGTTCAGAACCAAACAGCACATTGTGTTGAAGGGCTATTATCCCTTCTAATGGCAGTAAATCATTTTTCTTCACCTTAAATGAGTAAGTTATTGCAGCAGTATAGCTTTTCCCAGCTGATAGTCATAAGCGTTATTTTGAAAGTATCCTGTTAATTATGTAGATAGAGTTGCTAAATGTACTTTTAGTTCAGTTTAGTCACTCCATTTATGTTCCTGCAGAAGAAGTCATTATTTACTGGTTTAACCTACAAATTATGCAGATTTTAAGGAAATTGCTATTCATATATTGCTTCAATAGCTTTGCAGTGTTGAGTTTATGGCGTAAAAATGCATGGCAAAATTTAAGAAATGAAAGAGATCATTAACACTTACATGATTCAGTGATCAAAGATGAACAGGTTTTAAATAAGTATGCTTACTTCTATTACAGAGAAACCCAACCTGGCTGTCTAGTGATTCGGACACTTGCCAGAAGGTCTGCTGTAGCTTGTTGTTGGCTGTCAAACCCGTGTATGCCATTTTTATTAAATCATTTGTTAACCCAAAAAAAAAAGTCCATTTAAAGCATGTTATACAGCACAGTGCTTGTGCTGTGTAATTTGGCCCCCTGTAACATCTGTAATACCTGGCTGAACCTGTCTGGCTATACGCTCCCCTCTGTAAACTGACCACGGTAATCATGGCTGCTGAGCTCTGACACCATGGTCAGTTTACATGCCTTCATCACCCGCAGCCCACCTGTCCTTCTATGTGCTCCTCTGTCCTCCTCCCTCCTCCCCTCCTTGCCTGTCTGCCCCTGTGTCAGTTTAAAAGGTTATATAAGGTCCTCTGTGTTCTAATAACAAGTGCTCCTGTCTGTGTGCTTTATTAAAAAAATGCCTCCTTTACCATATATCACAGCGGTTCCCCGTGATCATGTGACAGACGTCTCTCTCTCTCTCTCTCTCTCTCTCTCTCTCTCTCGCTTGGCTTACTGTACATACAAGCATCTTTCAAGTCTTATGGATTTAGTATCATTTTTGGTCAATTCTGTATATGGCCTAATGCTACCATCAAAAAAGTTTTATATTGTTTATACTTTGTAATAAATTTATATTTTATCATCATCCACTGTGTATGTGCTTACCTCAGTGACAGTGACATATCCAGGAAAGTCCCATCACCTTATGGGGGAGTGGTGCTCTCTCTAATTTTGTTTTAATCAATTTCTCAGGGATGTGCATATGACAGTCTGTCCCTAGAACTAGTCCAACAATTTCCAAAATATATAGTCTCTCTCGCTCTTCTCCTCCTCGCGTCTTGGCTGATGTCAGTGGGGGAATCTCGGCCCCGCCCGCTGCATCTGTCAGCCGGACAAAGAGCAGACACGTCCGGTAACGTGATCGTGGGGAACCTCTGTGAAACAAGGTAAAGGAGGCTTTTTTTTTAATAAAAACACACAAACAGGGGCACTTGCCATTAGAACACAGAGGGGCTTATATAAAGTTTTGGAAGTGGGTTAACAACCGCTTTAAACAAATACTTCTTAAAGCGTATCAATTGTTACAGAATATGGACTGGTGCCACAAAATACCTAAAACTACTTTCTGTCAAATCCATTTATTAGTACAAGGGAAGTCTCTCTCCCAACCCTGTCAACCATAGCAACATATGCCCATTAGATAGTGAAATGCTACTATAGATGGGCCAAAGAACCCCCTGTTCGGTTCACAGCAGAACTTTCGAACATCGCAAAAGTTCATAACTGAATTACGAATCCCATTGAAGTCTGTGGGACCCAAATTGGAAAATCAAATGTGACTATTTTGAAGGCTTATATGCAAGTAATTGGGCATACAATGGTTATGGGGGTCTGGGTACTGCCCTAAGGGACATGCATCAAGTAAAACAAAGTTTGTAAAAAACATTATTTTTAAATGAACAGTCATTTACTGATGCTTAAAGGGAAACCATCAAAATGAGAAATAACAACAAAATATTCCCTTAAATATAGTGCCTGGGAGGTCCCAATAGTCTGTCTGTAATGTGGTACATCTGTACCATGTATAGAGCCTGCTGCAGCAATAATGACATTTACAGTATAAAGGTAAAAAAATGACATTTTCCATTCAAGCTTTCTTTATTTTTATAAACAACGGCTTGGGGAGCCAGGCTGTATGATGAGGCCACAATTTAGTGCACTCAGAACAAGATTAGAGATTTTTTGGATAGAAGTAACAGGTGTGGAAAAATTGGGCTTTGGGTTTTAGTGGTGCCTTCACACTGTAACCCTATAGAGCAGGGATATGCAATTAGTGGACCTCCAGCTGTTGCAGAACTACAAGTCCCATGAGGCATAGCAAGACTCTGACAGCCACAAGCATGACACCGAGAGGCAGAGGCATGATGGGACTTGTAGTTTTGCAACAGCTGGAGGTTCGCTAATTGCATATCCCTGCTATAGAGGTACTTTTGATGAAAGCAAGAATTGGCCTTGCTGTCAAAAATTGAAATTATATGCACATGACACACAGGTGCAGATAAATTGGTCTTTGGGTCTCGGTGGTGTCTTCACACCATAACCCTATTGAGGTGCTCTTGATGAAAGCAAGAAATGGCCTTGCTGTCAAAAATTTAAATTTGATGCCCCGCTCAAACAGTTGTGGAAAAATTGGTCTTTGGGTGTCAGTAGTGCTTTCACACCGTAACCCTATTGAGGTACTCTTGTTGAAATCAAGAATTGGCCTTGCTGTCAAAAATATGCACCTGTCAAACAGGTGGGTAAAATAGGTCCTTGGGTGTTAATTGTGCCCATGAAACCAAAAAATTCTTCCAGATGAAATCAACACCCACAAAGCTGGGCAGCCTAGACAGTCTTTCAGATATTCGAGATAAATAAGGTAGTTAATCAGTGACATCAACATCAGGGGCTTGATGGCTGCTGCTTATCCAGGACTGATTCATTTCGATAAATGTCAGATGGTCCATGGAGTCTGTGGACAGATGTGCTCTCCTATATGTCACAAAACCTCTGGTAGAACTGAATGCCATTCAGAAAGCACACTGGATGCAGGGCAGCCCAGCAGATCTATTGCATACTGGGCAAGTTCTGGCCAGTGGTCTATTCTCATGACCCAGCAACCGGGTGGATCATCAACTGGAAAGCTCTGCATATCTGTTTTCCCCCCTAGATAATCTCCCACCATATGATAAAGATGCTGCTGATGTAATGTGGAAGCTGACAGCCCTGGGCACTGAGGATAGAAAATAATTTTAAAAGGCATCACTGAGGCGGGAAAGACATTGCATAAACTCCTCTTTAAGGTGTCCCTCTGTGGGGATGTGATGAGTTCAGAGACTTTCCTTTTGTAACAGTGGTCGAGGAGGGTTGCCAACCAATAGTGATCCTTCTCTTTGATGCAAAGTATTCTTCGCTGTGTTTTCGCAGGCTTTTAAGAATGAGGGAGCACATGCATTGCAAGTTTGCAGAGTCATGGGAATCAGACTCCTTGGGGTCACTGAGGATTACAGTATCTGGAACTGCCTCCTCCCAGCCACCTACCACTCCTAAGGGTTCTGGGCATGGAAAGCCATTTGTTAAGGGTTGACGTATGTCTTGCTCTGCTTCAATGCCTCCAAAGCTGGCAGGATTCTCCTCCTCCCTCTCCTTGTGCGTTCTGTGGTGGAGCAAGAATGGTGTCTGCATAAAGCAGGCCTTGAGAGGAAAGGAAGTTCTCCTCTTCTTTCTGCTGGTCTGCCTCGATTGCCCTGTCCATAATGACATGCATAGTCTGCTCCAGCAGAAACCCAACTGGGATTGTGTCACTGATGCATGCAGTGCTATGGCACACCATCCTTGTGGCCTCCTCAAATGGTGACAGTACAGTGCATGTATCCTTTATAAGCAACCATTGGTGTGGGAAAAAAGCCAAGCTGGCCTGAGCCTGTTAGTGTGCCATACTCACACAGGTACTCACTGTCAGTTGCAGCATTGCCAAAGTCGAGTTCCACCTGGTGGGCATGACACAAATCAGGCAATTTATGGACAGGTGGAATTTCCACTGAATTTCAGCCAACCAAGCACTGGCTGTGCATGACCACCTGAAATGGCTACAGACTATTCTGGCCAGGCATGACACGTGTGTCAACTTTCCTGTGTGCCATTATTGCACACCAACATTCCTGGCTCCAGCTGACATGGCGTGAACCACCTCTGGGCCTGCCCCTGCAGAGCTGCCAGAATCTCTGCTCCAGTGTGGCTCCTGTGCCCTAGACAGATGTATATGGAAAAAAAAAATTTGGTTTGGACAAGAGAGTCCCCGGAAAGCAAAAAGGGAAGGGTCAACCACGGCCTAGGGTACAAAAATGTATAATACGCTTTATTGAAAATTAGGGGGGGTATATATCATACAAATACAAAGATTTAGAATATATGCAAGGAAAACAATGTGTCCTATTAAACACAGTGCATCTCACTATACCAAACCAAAAAATGTGTTAAAAACATGCTGCAGCAATAAATAAAAATGCTGAGCGCTCATGCAGGCAAAAAGACATAGTCCTCATTAATCCAGGGGGCAGAGAAAGGTAGCACAATAATATAGCTTTTAATTTACTAGATAAATGGTGAAAAAATCAAATATTGGCATGTATTGAAGAGCATGTCCTCTAATCTAGTAATATAGGGGGCTTTCTATGAGATTTTTACACTTGTGGCACCGCAGTTTATAGCCTACTACATGCACAACCAATGCAATACAGCGTACTGGATTTCCACCTGAACAGCTGACTGATCATGTGACCACACACCACGAGGAACTTTCTCCTGGAGCGTTCACAACACAGCTACACACTGGGCAACACTGTGATCGGCCTGAGAGCCACTGTATGCTCAGCAGACAGACTGCAGAGACTGACGCCTGAAGCGGTGAGAGCTCAGCTGGGCACTTATATTGTTATCTATTTCCAGCCTCTCTATCTGCTGCCGCTCCTCCTTCCATTGATGGAAGGCTGATTACTAGGGATGAGCTTCGAGTTCAAGTCAAACTCATGTTCGACTCGAACATGGGCTGTTCGCAAGTTCGCCGAACAGCGAACAATTTGGGTTTTCGGTGCAAATTCGAATGCCGCGGAACACCCTTTAAAAGTCTATGGGAGAAATCAAAAGTGATAATTTTAACCACTTAAGGACCGCCTCACGCCGATGTACGTCGGTAAGGCGGCACGGGCAGGCAAAATCACGTACATGTACGTGATTTGCCTCCCGCAGGTGGGGGGTCCGATCGGACCCCCCCGGTGCCCGAGGCGGTCCCGTTTTGTCCCCCGGCGATCGGAGGTGAGGGGGAGGCCATCCGTTTGTGGCCCCCCCCTCGCGATCGCCGCCGACCAATCAGATCACTTCCTTTGCTGCTGTTTGCTAAACAGCAGCAAAGGAAATGATGTCATCTCTCCTCGGCTCGGTATTCCGTTGCAGCGCCGAAGAGAGAAGACTTCACTGTGAGTGCACCAACACTACACAACACAGTAGAACATGCCAGGCACACAAAACACCCCGATCCCCCCCCGATCGCCCCCCGATCCCCCCCCAATCACCCCCCCCCCCCTGTCACAAACTGACACCAGCAGTTTTTTTTTCTGATTACTGCATTGGTGTCAGTTTGTGACAGTTACAGTTTTGGGACAGTGAATATTAGCCCCCTTTAGGTCTAGGATACCCCCCTAACCCCCCCTAATAAAGTTTTAACCCCTTGATCACCCCCTGTCGCCAGTGTCACTAAGCGATCATTTTTCTGATCGCTGTATTAGTGTCGCTGGTGACGCTAGTTAGTGAGGTAAATATTTAGGTTCGCCGTCAGCGTTTTATAGCGACAGGGACCCCCATATACTACCTAATAAATGTTTTAACCCCTTGATTGCCCCCTAGTTAACCCTTTCACCACTGATCACCGTATAACCGTTACGGTTGACGCTGGTTAGTTCGTTTATTTTTTATAGTGTCAGGGAACCCGCCGTTTATTACCGAATAAAGGTTTAGCCCCCGATCGCCCGGCGGTGATATGCGTCGCCCCAGGCAGCATCAGATTAGCGCCAGTACCGCTAACATCCACGCACGCAGCATACGCCTCCCTTAGTGGTATAGTATCTGAACAGATCAATATCTGATCCGATCAGATCTATACTAGCGTCCCCAGCAGTTTAGGGTTCCCAAAAACGCAGTGTTAGCGGGATTAGCCCAGATACCTGCTAGCACCTGCGTTTTGTCCCTCCGCCCGTCCCAGCCCAAGTGCAGTATCGATCGATCACTGTCACTTACAAGGCACTAAACGCATAACTGCAGCGTTCGCAGAGTCAGGCCTGATCCCTGCGATCACTAACAGTTTTTTTGGTAGCATTTTGGTGAACTGGCAAGCACCAGCCCCAGGCAGCGTCAGGTTAGCGCCAGTAGCGCTAACACCCACGCACGCACCGTACACCTCCCTTAGTGGTATAGTATCTGATCGGATCAATATCTGGTCCGATCAGATCTATACTAGCGTCCCCAGCAGTTTAGGGTTCCCAAAAATGCAGTGTTAGCGGGATCAGCCCAGATACCTGCTAGCACCTGCGTTTTGCCCCTCCGCCCAGCCCAGCCCACCCAAGTCGATCGATCACTGTCACTTACAAAACACTAAACGCATAACTGCAGCGTTCGCAGAGCCAGGCCTGATCCCTGCGATCGCTAACAGTTTTTTTTGTAGCGTTTTGGTGAACTGGCAAGCACCAGCGGCCTAGTACACCCCGGTCGTAGTCAAACCAGCACTGCAGTAACACTTGGTGACGTGGCAAGTCCCATAAGTGCAGTTCAAGCTGGTGAGGTGGCAAGCACAAGTAGTGTCCCGCTGCCACCAAGAAGAAGACAAACACAGGCCCGTCATGCCCATAATGCCCTTCCTGCTGCATTCGCCAATCCTAATTGGGAACCCACCGCTTCTGCAGCGCCCATACTTCCCCCATTTACATCCCCAACCAAATGCAGTTGGCTGCATGACAGGCATTTTCTTTATGTCCTCCCGAGTACCCCTACCCAACGAACCCCCCCCAAAAAAGATGTCGTGTCTGCAGCAAGCGCGGATATAGGCGTGACACCCGCTATTATTGTCCCTCCTGTCCTGGAACCGGTTACCGTTATAAAAGTTAGTTACAAAAAAAGTGTAAAAAAAAAAATATATATAAAATAAAAAAAAATTGTTGTCGTTTTATTGTTCTCTCTCTCTCTCTCTCTCTCTCTCTCTCTCTCTCTCTCTCTCTATTCTCTCTCTCTATTGTTCTGCTCTTTTTTACTGTATTCTATTCTGCAATGTTTTATTGTTATTATGTTTTATCATGTTTGTTTTTCAGGTATGTAATTATTTATACTTTACCGTTTACTGTGCTTTATTGTTAGCCATTTTTTTGTCTTCAGGTACGCCATTCACGACTTTGAGTGGTTATACCAGAATGATGCCTGCAGGTTTAGGTATCATCTTGGTATCATTCTTTTCAGCCAGCGGTCGGCTTTCATGTAAAAGCAATCCTAGTGGCTAATTAGCCTCTAGACTGCCTTTACAAGCCGTGGGAGGGAATGCCCCCCCCACTGTCTTCCGTGTTTTTCTCTGGCTCTCCTGTCTCAACAGGGAACTTGAGAATGCAGCCGGTGATTCAGCCAGCTGACCATAGAGCTGATCAGAGACAAGAGTGGCTCCACACATCTCTATGGCCTAAGAAACCGGAAGCTACGAGCATTTTATGACTTAGATTTCGCCGGATGTAAATAGCGCCATTGGGAAATTGGGGAAGCATTTTATAACACCGATCTTGATGTGGTCAGATGCTTTGAGGGCAGAGGAGAGATCTAGGGTCTAATAGACCCCAATTTATTCAAAAAAGAGTACCTGTCACTACCTATTGCTAAAAAAAAAAAATGAAAGGAACAGTTTAAAAATAAGATAAAAAAGCAAAAAAAAAAAAAAGAAAAAAAAAAAAAAAAGCACCCCTGTCGCCCCCTGCTCTTGCGCTAAGGCAAACGCAAGCGGCGGTCTGTCGTCAAACGTAAACAGCAATTGCACCATGCATGTGAGGTATCACCGCGAAGGTCAGATCGAGGGCAGTAATTTTAGCAGTAGACCTCCTCTGCAAATCTAAAGTGGTAACCTGTAAAGGCTTTTAAAGGCTTTTAAAAATGTATTTATTTTGTTGCCACTGCACGTTTGTGCGCAATTGTAAAGCATGTCATGTTTGGTATCCATGTACTCGGCCTAAGATCATCTTTTTTATTTCATCAAACATTTGGGCACTATAGTGTGTTTTAGTGCATTAAAATTTAAAAAAGTGGTTTTCGGGGCCCCGTACGCGGCTAGGCTCCCAAAAAGTCCCACACATGTGGTATCCCCATACTCAGGAGAAGCAGCTAAATGTATTTTGGGGTGCAATTCCACATATGCCCATGGCCTGTGTGAGCAATATATCATTTAGTGACAACTTTGTGCAAAAAAAAAAAAAAAGTGTCACATTCCCGCAACTTGTGTCAAAATATAAAATATTCCATGGACTCAATATGCCTCTCAGCAAATAGCTTGGGGTGTCTACTTTCCAAAATGGGGTCATTTGGGGGGGGGGGGTTGTGCCACCTGGGCATTTTATGGCCTCCGAAACTGTGATAGGCAGTGAAGAGTGAAATCAAAAATTTACACCCTTAGAAATCCTGAAGGCGGTGATTGGTTTTCGAGGTCCCGTACGCGGCTAGGCTCCCAAAAAGTCCCACACATGTGGTATCCCCGTACTCAGGAGAAGCAGCTGAATGTATTTTGGGGTGCAATTCCACATAGGCCCATGGCCTGTGTGAGCAATATATCATTTAGTGAAAACTTTTTGTAAATATTTTTTTTTTTTTGTCATTATTCAATCACTTGGGACAAAAAAATAAATATTCAATGGGTTCAACATGCCTATAAGCAATTTCCTTGGGGTGTCTACTTTCCAAAATGGGGTCATTTGTGGGGGTTTTGTACTGCCCTGCCATTTTAGCACCTCAAAAATTGACATAGGCAGTCATAAACTAAAAGCTGTGTAAATTCCAGAAAATGTACCCTAGTTTGTAGACGCTATAACTTTTGCGCAAACCAATAAATATACGCTTATTGACATTTTTTTTTACCAAAGACATGTGGCCAAATACATTTTGGCCTAAATGTATGACTAAAATTGAGTTTATTGGATTTTTTTTATAACAAAAAGTAGAAAATATCATTTTTTTTCAAAATTTTCGGTCTTTTTCCGTTTATAGCGCAAAAAATAAAAACTGCAGAGGTGATCAAATACCATCAAAAGAAATCTCTATTTGTGGGAAGAAAAGGACGCAAATTTCGTTTGGGTACAGCATTGCATGACCGCGCAATTAAAAGTTAAAGCGACGCAGTGCCAAATTGGAAAAAGACCTCTGGTCCTTAGGCAGCATAATGGTCCGGGGCTCAAGTGGTTAAAGGCTTATATGCATGGTATTGTCATAAAAAGTGTTTGGGAACCTGGGTTTTGCCCCAGGGGACATGGATCAATGCAAAAAAAAGTTTTAAAAACGGCCGTTTTTTCGGTAACAGTGATTTTAATAATGCTTAAAGTCAAACAATAAAAGTGTAATATTCCTTTAAATTTCGTACCTGGGGGGTGTCTATAGTATGCCTGTAAAGGGGCGCATGTTTCCCGTGTTTAGAACAGCCTGACAGCAAAATGACATTTCAAAGGAAAAAAAGTCATTTAAAACTACTCGCGGCTATTAATGCATTGCCGGTCCGACAATACACATAGACGTTCATTGATAAAAACGGCATGGGAATTCCCACAGGGGAACCCCGAACCAAAATTTTTTAAAAAAATGACGTGGGGGGTCCCCCTAAATTCCATACCAGGCCCTTTAGGTCTGGTATGGATATTAGGGGAACCCCAGCCGAAATAAAAAAAAACGGCGTGGGGTCCCCCCAAAAATCCATAACAGACCCTTATCCGTGCACGCAACCTGGCAGGCCGCAGGAAAATAGGGGGGGGCGAGAGAGCACCCCCCTCATCCTGAACTGTACCAGCCCACATGCCCTCAACATTGGGAGGGTGCTTTGGGGTAGCCCCTCAAAACACCTTATCCCCATGTTGATGAGGACAAGGGCCTCATCCCCACAACCCTGGCCGGTGGTTGTGGGGGTCTGCGGGCGGAGGGCTTATCGGAATCTGGAAGCCCCCTTTAACAAGGGGACCCCCAGATCCCGGCCCTCCCTCCTGTGTGAAATGGTAAGGGGGTACAAAAGTACCCCTACCATTTCACTAAAAAACTGTCAAAAATGTTAAAAATGACAAGAGACAGTTTTTGACAATTCCTTTATTTAAATGCTTCTTCTTTCTTCTTTCTTCTATCTTCCTTCATCTTCTTCTTCTCTGGTTCTTCTGGTTCTTCCTCCGGTGTTCTCGTCCAGCATCTCCTCTGCGGCGTCGGCATCTTCTTCCCTTCTCCTCGGGCCGCTCCACATCTATGATGGCATGGAGGGAGGCTCCCGCTCTTCTCTTCATCTTCTTCTCTTCATTTTCTTCTCTTCATCTTCTTGTCTTCATCTTCTTTTCAGGCCGCTCCGCAAACATGATGGCATGGAGGGAGGCTCCCGCTGTGTGACGCTTCTCCTCTTCTGACGGTTCTTAAATAATGGGGGGGCGGGGCCACCCGGTGACCCCGCTCCCCTCTGACGCACGGTGACATGACAGGACTTCCCTGTGGCATTCCACGTGATGCCACAGGGAAGTCCCGTCAAGTCACCGTGTGTCAGAGGGGGCGGGGTCACCCCACCCCCACCCCCCCTTATTTAAGAACCGTCAGAAGAGGAGAAGCGTCACACAGCGGGAGCCTCCCTCCATGCCATCATGGATGCGGAGTGGGCCGAAAAGAAGATGAAGACAAGAAGAAGAAGATGAAGAAGATGAAGAGGAAAAGATGAAGAGAAGAAGATGAAGAGAAGAGCGGGAGCCTCCCTCCATGCCATCATGGATGCGCAGCGGCCCGAGGAGAAGAAGGGAAGAAGACGCCGACGCCGCGGAGGAGATGCTGGACGAGAACACTGGAGGAAGAACCAGAAGAACCAGAAGAACCAGAAGAAGAAGAAGATGAAGTAAGACAGAAGATAGATACTTTTGTACCCCCTTACCATTTCACACAGGGGGGAGGGCCAGGATCTGGGGGTCCCCTTGTTAGATTCTGATAAGCCCCCCGCCCGCAGACCCCCACAACCACCGGCCAGGGTTTGGGGATGAGGCCCTTGTCCTCATCAACATGGGGACAAGGTGTTTTGGGGGGCTACCCCAAAGCACCCCCCCAATGTTCAGGGCATGTGGCCTGGTACGGTTCTGGAGGGGGGACGCTCTCTCGTACCCCCCCTCTTTTCCTGTGGCCTGCCAGTTTGCGTGCTCGGATAAAGGTCTGGTATGGATTTTTGGGGGGACCCCACGCTGTTTTTTTTTTTAAATATTGGCACGGGGTTCCCCTTAATATCCATACCAGACCTGAAGGGCCCCCACGTCATTTTTTTTTATAATTTTGGCCAGGGTTCCCCTTAATATCCATACCAGACCTGAAGGGCCTGGTATGGAATTTAGGGGGACCCCCCACATAATTTTTTTTTTAATTTTGGTTCGGGGTTCCCCTGTGGGGAATTCCCATGCCGTTCTTATCAATGAACTTCTATGTGTATTGTCGAACCGGCAATGCATTAATAGCCGCAAGTAGTTTTAAATGACTTTTTTTCCTTTGAAATGTCATTTTGCTGTCAGACTGTTCTAAACACGGGAAACATGCGCCCCTTTACAGTCATACTATAGACACCCCCCAGATACGAAATTTAAAGGGATATTACACTTTTATTGTTTCACTTTAAGCATTATTAAAATCACTGCTCCCGAAACAATGGACGTTCTCATGTTCTAGTGGGAACCAAAATGGGGGGGGGTGTTCGGCTCATCCCTACTGATTACTATAGGAGAGTTTGGTGAACTGTGGAAAGTATGTTTTGCTTCGGTCTGCTTATGGGTGCAATTTATGTCATTTAAAGATCCTCCACTCTATAGTCAGAGTCAATTTGTTGGATAAAATGACATTTGCCAATGAGCTGGATGTATTAAACAATTAGTATGCTGTTTTTTTCACCTGGGGACTGCTGGCCAACAAATAAGCCCTGTATACTAAGGTTTCTAATGACTTTCTGAGATTTTCCTGTGAAGCATGTAGTTTCTGCAATATGAACTGACTGAGCTGCATGAAGAGTTTTCCTGCTGTGGATACATTTGGTTTAATCCTTATATTATCCTTATTAAATTCTTATATTATCATTGCTGACACTCTTCAATACATGCCAATATTTGATTGGCTTGCTGAGATTTTCCTATGAAGCATGTAGTTAATGCAATATGGACTGACTGAGTTGCATGAAGAGTTTTCCTGCTGTGGATACATTTGGTTTAATCCTTATATTATCATTGCGGACACTCTTCAATACATTCTAATATTTGATTTTTCACCATTTATCCAGTAAATTAAAAGCTATATTATTGTGCTACCTTTCTCTGCCCCCTGGATTAATGAGGACTATGTCTTTTTGCCTGCATGAGCGCTCTGCATTTTTATTTATTGCTGCAGCATGTTTTTAACACATTTTTTGGTTTGGTATAGTGAGATGCACTGCGTTTATTAGGACACATTGTTTTCCTTGCATATATTCTAAATCTTTGTATTTGTATCATATACACCCCCCCTAATTTTCAATAAAGCCTATTATACATTTTGTACCCTAAGCCTTGGTTGACCCTTCCCTTTTTGCTTTCTGGGGACTCTCTTGTCCACACCAAAATTTATTTTTCCATATAGCTCCCTTTGCTATATCGGGCAGGTATCCCATCTCATTATGACAAACCGGCTGGTACTGTACCTACCTGGTGAGGTTGGATTCTTGGACTGTTTTACCCCCCATTTTTGCCCTAGACAGACCAGCTGAAGTACTGCATGCCACCTTTCAGCCTGACTCATTGAATAGCCCCTTGAATGCCTAGGGGGTACTTGTAGTTCATGGGACAATTCTGCAGAGGAGGGAATGGAGGAGGAGGAGGTGGAGGTGGAGCTGACAAATCTTGCATCATCACCACTAGCTGTATGGAGACGTGGTGGCACAACAAGCTGCAGCACTTAGCCCTGTCCTGAATCCTTCTGAGTTGCAAGCAGAGTTACCCAGTATGCTGTGAACTAAATATATCATCCCTGTCCATGCTTGCTGGACCACGTGCAGAAATGTGGACCTTGCAGGTGACTGCCTTGCCCAATGATGCTACAACTTTGCTTTCCACATGATGGTAGAGAGCTGCAATAGCCTTACGTGAAAAGAAATAGTGACTGGGAACCTGCCATTGTGGTACAGCACATTCTGCAAATTCATGGAAGGGGGCAGAATCCACCAGATGAAAAGGCAGGAGTTGTGAATCCAGCAGCTTTGACAAGCATGAATTTAGACGCTGGGCATGTGAGTGGCAATGACTGTATTTTTTTTTTTGCTACAGCAGATGAAATTTGCCTGCTGTAGTCTATATCTGGTGGTGTGCTACCTGCAGACATGCTGCAAGGACCCAGAACACCCTTTGCCATACAATCATCCCTGTCAGTAGAGGCTGCTGAGAGATCATGAGGTATAGCGGGGGGTAGACAGGAGAGGTGAGGAGTAAGGAGGAGCAGAATTGCATCCCTTTTGTGTGACTTTCAGGTGATCTTTCCAACTGGCTGAGTGGTGAGAGGTTGCATGCCTTTTCAAGCATGTGGTACCCAAATAGCTGGTGTTTTTGCCACCCTGATGGGCTTGAGGCAAAATTTGCAATTGTAACAGTGCGATCGGCTGCACATGTGCTAAAAAGGCCCAAACAGCTGAGCTGTGGGAAGTGGGCCAGGAGATAACAGCTCAACAATCTGGTGTAATAGGGTAGCTGCTCTCTATTTTTCCATGATGGCTGCTTGTTTGAGGCTGTGCCTCACCCTCACTTTCCTCCTCTGCTCTATCCGGCACACAAGTCGCGTCAGTGACCTCATCATCCCCTTCATCTTCATTATCACTGGAAACAACTCGGTAATACACTACAGCTGGGGGAAAATTAATGCCAAATTGTTGTTTACCAGCATTCTCCCCTCTTTGTAGGGTCATGTCCCTACCTTCCTCAACCTTAGAACCAAGATCAAAAGGGTAACAGTAACTATCAGCGGAAATACAGTGCAAATATAAACAATCACAACTCATATATCATTAGTCCATTGTGAAGTCAGAAATTCAGTGATTAATAGTTTTTCAGATAAAATAATAAAATAATAAGATAGTGGCAGGGCAACGGCGGCTGCTGTCCTCAGAGAGCTGACTGTGTAGAGGAAAACGAAAGGGAGAACACAGGAAGCGCCACCTGAGTGTATTATTAGAAGCAGCTTTAATGGCAAGCTAACAAGGTAACACTTACAAGAAGTAAGAACATAAAAGGCTCATCTGTATGGGTATGTGTAGTCTGTCTGGAGGTCCCTGGATCCGGATCCGGTCACTGTGTGTAGTTGTGTAATGGTCCGGTCGCTCAGCACGTCCTGTGGCCACCAGGAGGGAGCCGGAACTGGCGTCTGACACTCGTGGATGACATCACAGGTCACAGGAGGGGTTGTCTTTTTGAAATAGACGCATGAGTGCTGCCAGCATTGCTGCAGAGGTTGAAGGGGTGGGGGGTCAGCATGTCAGTGCTCAGACCATAGCCGCGCACTGCATCAAATTGGTTTGCATGGCTGACGTCCTAGAAGGAAGCCTCTTCTAAAGATGATTCACAAGAAGGCCCACAAACAGTTTGCTGAAGACAAGCAGACTAAGGACATTGATTACTGGAAGCATGTCCTGTGGTCCGATGAGACCAATATAAACTTATTTGGTTCAGATGGTATCAAGCGTGTGTGGCAGCAACCAGGTGATGAGTACAAAGACAAGTGTCTCTTGCCTACAGTGAAGCATGGTGGTGGGAGTGGCATGGTCTGGGGCCTCATGAGTGCTGCCGGCACTGGGGAGCTAGAGTTCATTGAGGGAACCATGAATGCCAACATGTACTGTGACATACTGAAGCAGAGCATGATCCCCTCCCTTTGGAAACTGGGCTGGGAGGCAGTATGCCAACATGATAATGACCCCAAACACACCTCCAAGATGACCACTGCCTTGCTAAAAAAAACTGTAAAGGTTAATAAATTCGCTGTATCAAACCACAGAGTGATGCTGTGGATACAGTAACTGTATGCAGTGCCACATCCTATAATTGTCAATTGCAACAAAGAGAAGAGGGGGCTTGGACTTTTACTTTTGAGGGTAAAGGTGATGAACTGGCCAAGCATGTCTCCAGACCTAAACACTATTGAGCATCTGTGAGGCATCCTCAAATGGAAGGTGGAGGAGCGCAAGGTCTCTAACATCCACCAGCTCCGTGATGTCATCATGGAGGAGTGGAAGAGGACTCCAGTGGAAACCTGTGAAGCTCTGATAAACTCAGTGCCCAAGATGGTTAAGGCAGTGCTGGAAAATAATGGTGGCCACACAAAATATTGAAACTTGGGGCCCAATTTGGACATTTTCACTTAGGGGTGTACTCAATTTTGTTCCCAGCGGTTTAGGCATTAATGACTGTGTTGAGTTATTTTGACGGGACAGCAAATTTACACTGTTATACAAGCTGTACACTCACTACTTTACATTGTAGCAAAGTGTCATTTCTTCAGTGTTGTCACATGAAAGATATAATAAAATATTTACAAAAATGTGAGGGGTGTACTTACTTTTGTGAGGTACTGTATATACTGCGTTAAACGTCCAGTAATGCACGGATACATACTGCGTTAAATGTCCAGTAATGCACGGATATATACTGCGTTAAATGTGCAGTAACGCACGGCTAAATACTGTGTTAAACATGCAGTAATGCACAGATATATACTGCGTCAAATGTGCAGTGACGCACTGATATATACTGCGTTAAACATACAGTAATGCACTGATATAAAGTATACTGCGTTAAATGTCCAGTAATGCACAGATATATATTGCGTTAAACATGCAGTAGCGCACGGATATATACTGCGTTAAACGTACAGTAAAGCAAGGATATATACTTCAATAAATGTGCAGTAATGCAAGGATATATATTGCGTTAAACCTGCAGTAATGCATGGATATATACTGCATTAAATGAGCAGTGGCACACTGATATATACTGCGTTAAATGTACAGTAACATACTGATATATTCTGTGTTAAACGTGTAGTAATGCACGAAGATATATACTGCATTAAACATACAGTAACATACTGATACATACTGTGTTAGACGTCCTGTAATGCGCGGATATCTACTGCGTTAATTGTACAGTAATGTATGGATATATACTGTGTTAAACATGCAGTAATGCACGGATATATACGGTACTGCGTTAAATGTGCAGTAATGCACTGATACATACAACATTAAACATACAGCAACGCAATGATATATACTGCATTAAATGTGCAGTGACGCAGTGATATATACTGCGTTAAATGTGCAGTGATGCACTGATGTATACTGCTTTAAACATACAGTAACGCACTGTACGTTTAGAAATGCACTGTTATATACTGTGTTAAATGTACAGAAACGCACTGATATATTCTGCGTTAAATGTGTAGTATGTACGAAGATGTATACTGCGTTAAACATACAGTAATGCACTGATATACAGTGGGGCAAAAAAGTATTTAGTCAGCCACCAATTGTGCAAGTTCTCTCACTTAAAAAGATGAGAGAGGCCTGTAATTGTCATCATAGGTATACCTCAACTATGAGAGACAAAATGTGGAAACAAATCCAGACAATCACATTGTCTGATTTTTGAAAGAATTTATTTGCAAATTATGGTGGAAAATAAGTATTTGGTCACCTACAAACAAGCAAGATTTCTGGCTCTCACAGACCTGTATCTTCTTCTTTAAGAGGCTTCTCTGTCCTCCACTCATTACCTGTATCAATGGCACCTGTTTGAACTTGTTATCAGTATAAAAGACACCTGTCCACAAACTCAAACAGTCACACTCCAAACTCCACTACGGTGAAGACCCAAGAGCTGTCGAAGGACACCAGAAACAAAATTGTAGACCTGCACCAGGCTGGGAAGACTGAATCTGCAATAGGCAAGTAGCTTGGTGTGAAGAAATCAACTGTGGAAGCAATAATTAGAAAATGGAAGACATACAAGACCACTGATAATCTCCCTCGATCTGGGGCTCCATGCAGGATCTCACTCCGTGGGGTTAAAATGATCACAAGAACGGTGAGCAAAAATCCAAGAACCACACGGAGGGACCAAGTGGATGACCTGCAGAGAGCTGGGACCAACGTAACAAAGGCTACCATCAGTAACACACTGCGTCGCCAGGGACTCAGATCCTGCAGTGCCAGACGTGTCCCCCTGCTTAACCACTTACTAACCGGCCTATAGCCAAATGACGGCTACAGGGCGGTTTGTTATCTCTGGGAGGGCGTCCAGGGACATCCTCCCGGAGAATCGTTCCCGCGCGCCCGCCGGGGCGCGCACACGGGAACATCCGTGCTCGTCGTGTTCACGGGACCCGGCGCTACATGGATCGCGGTACAGGGCCAGTGACAGCGGCCCTTTACCACATGATCGCTCCGTCCAATGACGGAGCGATCACAAATATCAACAAAAAAACTCAAACAGGGTCATGACAAGTTCACTGCTCTCCTCTCCTCACACCGATGCAGCGTGAGAGGAGAGGAGAGCAGATCGTGTGCTAACTGTGAGTTGTGACATTGTAGCAGTGCCCAGCAGTGCCCCAATAGTGCCCAAATAGTGCCATAACAGTTCCATCTGTCATTATCTGTCACTATCTGTCACCTGTACCACCTGTGCCACCAGTGCCACCTCTGTGCCACACCAGTGCCACCTCTGTGCCACACCAGTGCCACCAGAGCCACACCAGTACCACCAGAGCCACACCAGTGCCACTACAGTGCACACCAGTGCCACACCAGTGCCACACCAGTGCCACCTGTGCCCATCAGTGCCACCTGTGTCCGTCAGTGCCACCTGTGCCCGTCAGTGCCACCTGTGCCCGTCAGTACTCATCTGTGCCTTTGCAGTGCCGCCAGTGCCCGCCAGTGCCCACCAGTACCGCCTGTGCCCACCAGTGCCGCCTGTGCCCACCAGTGCCACCTGTGTGCTAATCAGTGCCACCAGAGCCACACCAGTGCCACTACAGTGCACATCAGTGCCACCTGTGCCCATCAGTGCCACCTGCGCCACTGCAGTGCCACATCAGTGCCGTCTGTGCCCACCAGCACCAGTGCCCCTGTGCCCACCAGTGCAGCCTGTACCCACCAGTGCCGCCTGTGCCCACCAGTGCCCACCAGTGCCACCTGTGCCAACCAGTGCCACCTGTGCCCACCAGTTTCACCACAGTGCTCTGCAGTGCAGCCTCATCAGCCACCAGTATGGCAAAGAAATATTTTACTACCGAGGAGGCCTACCAGCATCTAAGCATGACAGATGAGAGCAGCGGGGAGCTCACTGGGTCTCAGTCCGATTCAGATTCGGATTCGACCTATGAACCTGTGATAAGCAGCGGTTCTGGTACAGAATCTAAAGAGGAATGTGTGCCCGTGAAAAGAAGGCGTTCTGGCGTGGAGCAGCAGCCTACTACCAGCAGCGCAGGGCCGTCCACCTCGAGAGCAGGGCCGTCCACCTCGAGAGCAGGGTCGTCCACCTCGAGAGCAGTACCGTCCACCTCGAGAGCAGTACCATCCACCTCGAGAGCAGTGCCGTCCACCTCGAGAGCAGTGCTGTCCACCTCGAGAGCAGAGCCACTACAACAAAGGCCAGGCACCAGTAGAGTGTCATCTCAGCCCCAAAGGGATAGGGGCCATGCCAGCCTTCCCTATGCCCTTCAAAACCTCCTGTGGCTTCCCCCTAATTCCGGAGCAGCAAATATCCTCCCTTTCTCCGCCCAGCCAGGTGTCCAGGTGAACACCGATGATTTTGCCATGATTGATTTTTTCCATTTGGTTTTCACTGAAGACTTACTATCGTCCATTGTGGCCCAGTGCAACCTCTACGCACAGCAGCACATAGTAAGCAACCCTGGCTCTAGTTACGCCCGTCCCTTTGAGTGGGGAGAACTAACCGTAGAGGAATTCAAAATTTTCTTAGGCCTAATGTTTACTATGGGACTCACAAAAAAAAACAATTGTACTCCTATTGGTCTACCAAACCCATCCACCACATGCCACTCTTCTCATCCCTTATGCCAAGATCCAGATACCTAATGATCATGCGGTTCCTTCACTATAATGACAACACCCAGTGCCCTCCCCGAAATGACCCAGCTTTTGACAAACTATTTAAAATTCGGCCACTCCTAAATTATTTCTCTGAAAAAGTTCCCCAGTTATACACCCCCGAACAGAATATTTCTGTGGATGAGTCCCTTGTAAAATTCTCGGCTCGGCATCAAACAGTTCATCCCCAGCAAAAGGGCCCGATATGGGGTAAAAATGTACAAACTTTGCGACCGAGCCCCTGGGTACATCTACGCCTTCCGGGTGTATGAAGGGAAGGACTCCCAACTTCATCCCCCTGAATGCCCAGAGTACATTGGAGCCAGCGGAAGAGTGGTCTGGGATCTGGTCTATCCACTGCTTGGAAAGGGATACCATCTTTATGTGGATAATTTTTATACCAGCTTGCCCCTCTTCTGCAATCTTCACCGGAGAGACACCCCAGCATGTGGTACAGTAAGAGCCAATAGAAAGGGCTTCCCGCAAAAACTGGTCAACGAAAGGCTACGCCGAGGGGAGACGGCATCTTTGCGGAACCAGGAGTTATTGGCTGTCAAGTGGAGGGACAGACGAAACGTCCACATGCTGACGACAATCCATAATGACACCTACGTGGAAGTCCCAAGAAGAAACGGCCCAGTCCAGAAACCAGCTTGCATTTACGATTATAATCTGTTTATGGGGGGAGTGGACTTCAACGATCAGATGATTGAACCCTACCTTCCCACAAGAAAATCCCGCCACTGGTATAAAAAAGTGTCCATTTATTTTTTCAGTTTGGCCATGTATAACACTTATGTTATTTACCAAAAAACCACAGAGAACCCCGTATCCTATCTCCACTACCAAGAAGTTATTTCTGCCCTTTTGTACCCTGAAAGCCCACCAGAAACTATTCGCTCTGATTCCGTGAGCAGACTCCACGAGCGCCACTTTCCTGACAAAATCCCCCCCCGTGAAACAGGCCGCAGACGTCAAAAGAAATGCCGGGTGTGCTCCAGTCAAGGAATTAGAAGAGACACCACGTATTATTGTCCCGATTGTCCTTCCCAACCAGGCCTCTGTATAGTTGGATGTTTCCGCCGTTACCATACTTCTCTACATTATTAGGGAAGTATGGTAAATGTAATTCTAATTTCCTGTCATTTTCCTCCACCCCCCTTATGCCACTGCACTGAAATGTACATACCTCTGCCTTCTCCGGAACCGACCCTGGCCTGTTATATGACCAAGCTTCTGCCTAACGCTAAACATACTTCTGCCTTCTCCGGAACTGACCCTGGCCTGTTATACGACCACGCTTCTGCCCAACGTTAAACTGTACCTACCTCTGCCTGCTCTGGAACTGACCCTGGACTGTTATATGACCACGCTTCTGCCGAACGCTAAACTGTACTTACCTCTGCCTGCTCTGGAACTGACCCTGGACTGTTTGACCACGTTTTTTGCCTGCCTCTTGGATTGATCTTTTACCCTGCTGTGCTAGTGGGAACACAGGGGTCTCACATATGTGAGGGGCTCCAGAAATGTTTTTCTGGATGAAGAAAACTGATTTTTTAGTTTTCTCATTACCGGATTAGGGTCTGGAGACTCGGAGGCTTCAAAGAGATTTGGGTGGGAGAAGCCTCTACCCCTGTCCCCATTCTTTCCTGGCATGCTACTTGGATCGTGTTCCTGCTTACTTCCAGGACCAATATTTTGGCACTGCTGGCAACGTCTCTACTTGCACTGACCCTGGACTGTATATGGACAGTATCCCTGCCTGTACTGACTATGGACAATATTCATGGATCAGGGCTCTCCTCCTGTGGACAATTGCACTACTAAAGTCACAGGTAATCTTTTGT
The DNA here is from genome assembly GCA_037952925.1 of Lithobates clamitans. NCBI lineage: Eukaryota > Metazoa > Chordata > Amphibia > Anura > Ranidae > Lithobates > Lithobates clamitans. Next base: position 3,808,930 of record JBBGZY010000285.1, read on the forward strand.
TTACCCTTTACTCAGCAGAATGTATTTTAGGGTGTAATTCCTGGCATGTTCATGCTATGTGTTAGAAATATAAAGGGCCTTCAAAAATGTGATAGATTGTAAGGAAATTGGATGTGTAATTTATGTCCCTAGAACACCTGATGGTGCTTCTTGGATGTTGGGCCTCTATGTGGCCAGGCTGTGTAAAAGTCTCACACATGTGGTATCGCCATACTCAGGAGGAGTAGCAGAATACATTTTGCGGTGTCATTTTTGCTATGTACATGCTATGTGTTGGAAATATCTTATAAATGGACAACTTTGTGTAAAAAAAAAATGCGTTTTCATTTTTTTCCACATTTTCCAAAAACTTCTGGAAAAAAAGGAACCATTCCAAAGACTCATTATGCCTCATAGATTATACGCTGGGGTGTTTGCTTTCCAAAATGGGGTCACTTTGTGGGCGTTTCCATTGTCCTGGTGCTCCAGGGCCTTCAAAAGTGTAATAGGTGGTTGAGAGATTAGATGTGTAATTTATGCTCCTAGAACGCATGAAGTTGCTACTTCAATGTTGGGACTCTGTATGTGGCCAGGCTGTGTAAAAGTCTCACACATGTGGTATCGCCATACTCAGGAGGAGTAGCAGAATACATTTTGGGGTGTCATTTGTGGTCTGTACATGCCATGTGAGAGAAATAACCTGTTATAATGACAATTTGGAGTGAAAAAAAATAAAAATAAAAAAAAAACTTCATTTTGCAAAGAATTGTGGGAAAAAAATGACAACTTAAAAAAACTAAATGTGCCTTGTACTAACTACCTTGGAATGTCTACTTTCTAAAAAGGGGTCATTTGGGGGGTATTTGTACTTTACTGGCTTGTTAGGGTCTCAAGAAATGAGGTAGGCTGTCAGTACATCAGGTTAGATCAAAATGATACATTTTCAGTGAGTGGCACCATAGCTTGTAGACCCTATAACTTTCACACAGACTAAATAATACCCACTAATTTGGGTTATTTTTACCAAAGATATGTAGCAGTATACATTTTTGGCCAAATTCATGAAGAAAAATTACTTATTTGCAAAAAATTGTAATAGAAATGAAGAAAAATGCATTTTTTTTACAAAATTTCCGGTCTTTTTTCATTTATAGCACAAAAAATAAAAAACCCAGAGGTGATCAAATACCACCAAAAGAAAGCTCTATTTGTGTGAAAAAAAGGACGAAAATTTCATATGGGTACAGTGTTGCATGACTGAGTATTTGTCATTCAAATTGTGAGAGCACTGAAAGCTGAAAATTGGTCTGGTTATTAAAGGGGTTTAAGTGCCCAGTGGTCAAGTGGTTAAGCCAGTACATGTCCGAGCCCATCTGAGGTTTGCTAGAGAGCATTTGGATGATCCAGAAGAGGATTGGGAGAATGTCATATGGTCAGATGAAACCAAAGTAGAACTGTTTGGTAGAAACACAACTTGTCGTGTTTGGAGGAGAGCCAATGCTGAGTTGCAACCAAAGAACACCATACCTACTGTGAAGCATGGGGGTGGCAACATCATGCTTTGGGGCTGTTTCTCTGCAAAGGGAACAGGATGACTGATCCGTGTACATGAAAGAATGAATGGGGCCATGTATAGTGAGATTTTGAGTGCAAGCCTCCTCATCAGCAAGGGCATTGAGGATGAAACATGGCTGGGTCTTTCAGCATGACAATGGTCCCAAACACACTGCCCGGGCAACGAAGGAGTGGCTTCATAAGAAGCATTTCAAGGTCTTGGAGTGGCCTAGCCAGTCTCCAGATTTCAACCCCATAGAAAACCTTTGTAGGGAGTTGAAAGTCCGTGTTGCCCAGCCACAGCCCCAAAACATCACTGCTCTAGAGGAGATCTGCATGGATGAATGGACCAACATACCAGCAACAGTGCGTGACAACCTTGTGAAGACTTACAGAAAACGTTTGACCGCTGTCATTACCAACAAAGGATATATAACAAAGTATTGAGATGAACTTTTGATATTGACAAAATACTTATTTTCCACCATAATTTGCAAATAAATTCTTTCAAAAATCAGACAATGTTATTGTCTGGATTTGTTTCCACATTTTATCTCTCATAGTTGAGGTATACCTATGATAACAATTACAGGCCTCTCTCATCTTTTTAAGTGGGAGAACTTGCACAATTGGTGACTGACTAAATACTTTTTTGCCCCACTGTATACTGCGTTAAATGTCCAGTAATGCACGGATATATACTGCGTTAAACGCGCAGTAACGCATGGATATATACTGTGTTAAATATGCAGTAATGCGCGAATATATACTGCGTCAAATGTGCAGTGACACACTGATATATACTGCGTCAAACATACAGTAGCGCACAAATATATACTGCGTTAAATGTGCAGTAATGCACGGATATATACTGCGTTAAACCTGCAGTAACGCACGGATAAATACTGCGTTAAATGTGCAGTATTGCACTGATATATACTACGTTAAACGTACAGATATGCACTGATGTATACCGAGTTAAACATGCAGTAATGCACGGATATATACTACGTTAAAGGTGCAGTAATTATTATATACTATTATAAACGATTATATACTTTGTTAAACGTACAGTAACGCACTGTACATTTAATAATGCACTGATATATACTGAGTTAATTGTGCAGCAGCGCACTGATATGTACTGCGTTAAACGTGCAGTAATGCACTGATATATACTGGTGTTAAACATGCAGTAACGCACGGATATATACTGCGTTAAACATCCAGTAATGCATGGATACATACTGCGTTAAACATGCAGTAATTCACTGATATTTACTGCATTAAATGTGCAGTAACGCACTGATATATACTGCAGGAATCCTGCCCTGACACTAAGGTAAAAAGAAATGGTCACACTACACTCATAATACTGACACTAAAGTAAAACTGTATGGTCACACTACACTTAAACTGAACTATCACTAGATTCACACTAAACTTATATTCTACACTGACAATTGAAGCACCATAGCACACTAACTCGCTAGTAGAGATGAGCTTCGAGTTGAAGTTGAACTCATGCTTGACTCGAACATCGGCTGTTCGCCAGTTTGCCGAACAGCGAACAATTTGGGGTGTTCGCGGCAAATTCGAAAGCCGCAGAACACCCTTTAAAAGTCTTTGGGAGAATTCAAAAGTGCTAATTTTAAAGGCTTATATGCATGGTATTGTCATAAAAAGTGTTTGGGGACCTGGGTCCTGCCCCAGGGGACATGTATCAATGCAAAAAAAGTTTTAAAAACGGCCATTCTTTCAGGAGCCGTGATTTTAATAATGCTTAAAGTCAAACAATAAAAGTGTAATATTCCTTTAAATTTCGTACCTGGGGGATGTCTATAGTATGTTTCCCGTGTTTAGAACAGTCTGACAGCAAAATGACATTTCAAAGGAAAAAAAAGTCATTTAAAACTACTCGCGGCTATTAATGAATTGCCGGTCCGACATTACACATAAAAGTTCATTGCTAAAAACTGCATGGGATTTCCCCACAACCAAAATTTAAAAAAAAAACTGGTGTGGGGGTCCCCCTAAATTCCATACCAGGCCCTTCAGGTCTGGTATGGATATTAAGGGGAACCCCGGCCGAAATTTAAAAAAAAAGGCGTGGGGTCCCCCCAAAATTCCATACCAGACCCTTATCTGAGAACGTAACCAATCCGAATGGTCGAGAGAGCGCCCTGCCTCCTGAACCGTACCAGGCCACATGCCCTCAACATTGGGAGGGTGCTTTGGGGTTGCCCCTCAAAGCACCTTGTCCCCATGTTGGTGAGGACAAGGGCCTCATCCCCACAACCCTTGGCCGGTGGTTGTGGGGGTCTGCGGGCGGGGGGCTTATCAGAATCTGGAAGCCCCCTTTAACAAGGGGACCCCCAGATCCTGCCCCCCCGTGTGAAATGGTAAGGGGGTACAAAAGTACCCCTACCATTTCACAAAAAACTGTCAAAAATGACAAGAGACAGTTTTTGACAATTCCTTTATTTAAAGTCTTCTTTTTTCCATCTTCTATCTTCTTTCTTCTTTCTTCTATCTTCCTTCGTTTTTTTCCTCCATCTTTTTCTTCCTCCGATCCTCTGCTTCTTTCTCCGGTGTTCTCATGCAGCATCTCCCTCCACGGCAAGATGAAGACAAGAAGATGAAGACAAGAAGATGAAGAGAGGAAGATGAAGAGAAAAAGATGAAGAGAGAAGCGTCACACAGCGGGAGCCTTCCATCCCATCATGGATGCGGAGTGGCCCGAAAAGAAGATGAAGAGAAGAAGATGAAGAGAAGAAGATGCCGCGGACGGAGATGCCGGACGAGAACACCAGAGAAAGAAGCAGAGGATTGGAGGAAGAAGATGGAGGAAAAAACCGAAGCAAGATGGAAGAAAGAAGATAGAAGATGGAAAAAAGAAGACTTTAAATAAAGGAATTGCCAAAAACTGTCTCTTGTCATTTTTAACATTTTTGACAGTTTTTTGTGAAATGGTAGGGGTACTTTTGTACCCCCTTACCATTTCACACAGGGGGGGCAGGATCTGGAGGTCCCCTTGTTAAAGGGGGCTTCCAGATTCCGATAAGCCCCCCACCCGCAGACCCCCACAACCACTGGCCAAGGGTTGTGGGGATGAGGCCCTTGTCCTCACCAACATGGGGACAAGGTGCTTTGGGGGGCTACCCCAAAGCACCCTCCCAATGTTGAGGGCATGTGGCCTGGTACGGTTCAGGAGGCGGGGCGCTCTCTCGTCCATTCGGATAAGGGTCTGTAATAGATTTTTGGGGGAACCCCACGCCATTTTTTTTTAAATTTTGGCGCGGGGTTCCCCTTAAAATCCATACCAGACCTGAAGGGTCTGGTATGAATTTTGAGGGGGACCCCTACATCATTTTTAAAAAAAATTTTGGCGTGGGGTTCCCCTTAATATCTATACCAGACCTGAAGGCCCTGGTATGGAATTTAGGGGGACCCCCACGCCAGTTTTTAAAAAAATTTTGGTTCGGGGTTCCCCTGTGGGGAATTCCCATGCCGTTTTTATCAATGAACTTTTATGTGTATTGTCGGACCGGCAATTCATTAATAGCCACGAGTAGTTTTTAATGACTTTTTTTCCTTTGAAATGTCATTTTGCTGTCAGACTGTTCTAAACACGGTAAACATGAGCCCCTTTACAGGCATACTATAGACACCCCCCAGGTCCCCAAACCCTTTTTAGGACAATACCTTGCAAATTATCCTTTTAAATGAGCACTTTTGATTTTAAACGTTCGAGTCCCATAGACTTCAATGGGGTTCTAACGTTCGTGCAAAGTTTTGGTTTGTTCGCAAGTTCTGGTGCGAACCGAACCGGGGGGTGTTCGGCTCATCCCTACTCGCTAGCAGCACTGAACAGAGCCCTGTTCTATCTCTCCCCATGCCAATATCACACTGAAAATGGCCGCTATGGGGAGAATACCTTACATCGCTTTACATTTTGGCCACTGGTGGTGCATGCGTGCCCACAGTATGTGCCCAGAGCTGATGAGAGTGCCTGGCGGGGATGATGACCGCTGGGCACCCAGGATCACTCGTGACTGAGCGAGAACTAGGATCTGTGTGTGTGTAAGCACGCAAATCCCGGTTCTTTGAGGGGAGTAGAGACAGATCATGTGTTCATACTAAGTATGAACACCGATCTTTCTCTCCTCCTAGACAGTCCTATCCTTCCTACAGTTAGAACACACCTTGGGAACATAGTTAACCCCTTGATTGCCCTCTAGTGTTAACCCCTTCCCTGCCAGTGACATTTACACAGTAATCAGTGCATTTTTATAGTACTGATCACTGTATAATTTTCAATAGTCCCAAAAATGTGTCAGAAGTGTCCAATTTGTACAACACATGCAATAGCCCCTCAGTATTTGTAAATAGAGATATGTGGCACTAACTCAATGTGCATTAATGTGATGAAATAAATATAATCCAATTCTTCAAGTAAAGTGCATATGCATAAAGAGCAAAATCACATAAATAAAGTGACTAAACATCCATTAAATACATAAGAAGTGACATCAGATAAATAACAGTGAAAATTCATGAAATATGACATCAAATAAATAAACAAATCCAAATGAAGGTGAATAAATCCAAAAATAGTCTAAAAGTGCATCAAGATGAAAAAAATCACAAATTTAGAAAAAAATGAAAAAAATCGCATGAGATAAAAAAGTTGCATGCAATAACAAAAATCGCATAAAATGCAGAAACGTTATAAAAATAGCCACAAGTCGACCCAATTCATGTAATACAGTTTCAACGTGAACAAAGTGAGTCTTCATAAAACAGTTTGTGCAAAAAAAAAAATGAAAAAGTGCAAGTGCAAACGATGATAGGTGACAGATTCCTCTGAATAACCGTACTCCGTGGTGCACCACACGTCTCCCCTAGCCTCTCACCTCTAGCAAAGACCCCTAGGGTCAAGTCGAGTCTGCAATCAGGAAGTGAATGGAACACCATCAATCGATCAGTCTCCTCCGATCGTCACAGGTCTGGCAAATCTCCAATGGAAGGCCTCAAGTTCAGCAAGTTGGGTGGAGGCATGCAATAGAAAGGAGTATCCCCATTGTGCAGTATTCAAAACAGGTTTATTCAAAACAACATAGTAACTTACATGTACAGCATAAAATGAACAGCACAGATCCCAGTACTTCCGGTCTCAACCGCGGCTGGAAGTGATTGGAAGAAAAATGCATGTCAGGACTGTATAGATAAACTGATCAAGGGAAAGACAGGACCTGTCCTCAGGGGTTTTATGGACTCAATGAAGAAGGAGATGAAACAGACTTTATAATCCTTTAAACCCAGAGAGCATGAAACTAGCACAGTACCTGTGCTAGGTAGATAGTCCTTGTCCAGGCAAGGGTAGCCCAGGAGCAGGGAGTACTGGAGGAGCTGGAGGAGAGCTCAGAGTCAGCCTCAGATTCGGAGGAAGGGGAGATTAAAGAGGAAAAACTCAGCAAGGTCCAAAGATTTCTTTTTCCTTCAGAAGAAACAGAGGAATTATTAAAGGCTATATACGACACCCTGGAGCTGAAAGAACCAGAAAACCAGAAAACCAGTCTGTACATAACCTTTTATATGCAGGCCTTTAGCCTAAGCAGACCAGAACCTTTCCGGTGCATAGGTCCCTAAAAGAGACAGTACTTAAAGAATGGAAGAATCCGGAAAAGAGAGTCTTCTTCCCTAAGAATCTGAAGAGAAGGTTTCCCTTCAAGGAGGAAGATACAAAGTTGTGGGAAAAGTGTCCCAGACTAGACGCTTCCCTATCTAAAGTTTTGAAAAGTTCAGAGCTCTCCTTTGAGGACACAGGCACCCTAAGGGAGCCAATGGAGAGAAAGGTGAAGGGTATTTAAAGAAAGCATGGGAAGCCTGCTCCGCTAAATTTAAACCAACCCTAGCTACTACATGTGTAGCTCGTACCCTTGATTTGTGGCTAAAACATCTCTGCACTCTTCTAGAGTCAGACACTTCCAAGGAAGAGATTTTGGACGCCCTACCAACTCTAAATAAGGAAATAAGGCAGTAGCCTATATAGCAGATGCATCCACGGAGTCTGTAAGGTTCTCGGCCAGGTCTACAGCATTGATTAATGAAGCCAGGAGAGCTATCCTTAGGGAGGTGACACAGTGTCAAAGACCAAGCTCTGTTCCCTCCTCTCTTCTGGAGATTTGCTCTTTTGGTAAAGAGCTAGAATCTTTTCCAGAGAGGCCAGTCGATAAAAAGAAGGGGTTTCCTTTCCCCAAAAAAAAACAACAACAAAAAGGAATGTTTGTCTCTTCCAGAGGTCAGGTGGAAAGAACTATCAGGGGGACAGATGGCAGCGTAACAAGGGTCTTGCAGCTACGCAAGACCAGAAAAGAGGGTGGCAGTTCAGGAGGGGAAGGGGCAGAGGTGGCTTCCTTTTCAAACCCTCCCAGCCTAAAGTCCCTTCCCAGTGACTCAGTCGGCCATGTGGGGGGAAAGTTGGGGTCATTCCTCCCACAGTGGCAGGCCATTTCCAGCAACAGCTTTATACTGGATCTGATCAAGTCCGGGTACAGGATAGAGGTAGTGGGCTGCCCCCCTCAAAAATTCCACCCAACAATTTCCGCCGATCATCAGCTATTTCTACCCTTCTACAGAGTTTGCTGGAGGAGAAGGTGATAAGCTTCATTCCTCCAACTCTAAGAAAAGGGGGGTTTTATTCTCATGTTTTTCTGATAAAAAAGCCATCAGGAAAATTTCAAATCATTTTGAACCTAAAGCAAATGAACATGTTTGTAAAGTACAAACAATTCAAAATGGAGTCAATATACACTACCAGAGATTTGTTAACCCCTGGGGTCTTCATGGTCTCATTAGACCTAAGAAACGCCTATCTTCATGTCCCATTCAAAGGGAGTCCAAGCAATACCTCAGGTTTGCAGTGAAGAATGGGTTCAAGACCCTCTATTTTCAGTTCAATGCTCTGGCCTCTGGATTGGCGTCAGCACCACACATCTTCACAAAGATTCTGGCAGAAGCTCTGTGGCCCCTAAGATCGGAGGGGATTCACATAATCCCCCACCTGGGCGACCTGCTGATCTTTGCAGACTCAGCAGAGGAAGTGAAACAGAACCTTAACAAAACTATCAGATACCTTCAGCAGCTGGGGTGGCTGGTAAATCAGGAGAAGTCACAGTTAATACTTACTCAAAGTATAGTGTTCCTATGATACTTAATAGAGTCGCGTACATTCAAAAATTTTCTGACAAAAGAAAAAGTGGCAACAATAATTGCAGAGGTGAGCAGCTTCTGCGCATGTGTGTTGATCTCAATCCAAGGTATAATAAGGGTCCTTGGTTTGATGTCAGCAGCCATCCCAGGAGTCCAGTGGGCCCGATTCCATACTCGAGCGCTTCATGCTTTCTCTCTGGGATGGAAGAAAGGAATCTCTTCAGAGGCAAATAGAGATCCCACAGGAAGTAAAACTCTCAATCAAGTGGTGGTTGATCCCCACAAATCTCTCTGCAGGTCGACTTTGGTCCCAACACAACCCTCTGATGGTTACCATGGACGCCAGCAGTCAGGGGTGCGGAGCCCCCTCAGGTGCACAGATGGCCCAAGGGGTCTGGAACCGGCAGGAAGTCACCCTCTCCTCCAATGCAAGGGAGCTGAGAGCAGTTCTAAAAGCTCTAGTAGCCTTTGGTCTGACTCTGATGGGAAGACACATGCAGGTCCTTTCGGACATTATTACCACCGTAAGCTACATCAACAAGCAGGGAAGTACAAGGGTGGCAGGCCTTATGAGGATATCAGAAGAAATCCTTCAATGGGCGGAGGCAAATCTTCTCTGTTGGATGTCCTAAGCAGGGAGGTTCTGTCTCAGACAGAATGGTGCTTGAATCTAACAGTGTTCGAACAGATCGTGCAGAAGTGGGGAGTCCCATCGATAGACCTCTTTGCTACAAGGCAGAAGAGGCAGGTGGAATAATTTTTCTCCCTCCAGAGAGACCATCTCAGTCTAGGCCTAAATGCCCTATTCCAATCCTGGGAAGAAAGCCTGGTGTATGCATTTGCCCTCATTCTGAAGATCATCCAGAAGATAAGAGTGTTGAGCACAAAGGTTATCCTGATCGCACCATTCTGGCCTAAGAGGTCTTGGTTCTCAGGACTACTAATGCCGCGTACACACGGTCGGACTTTTCGTCTACAAAAGTCCGACGGACGCCGACGGACTAAAGCTGGCTGACAATGCGATCGTGTGTGGGCTTCCCCGGACTTTTAGCGGACTTTCACCGGACTTTTCCAGCCACAAATCTGACGGACTTTAGATTTGAAACATGCTTCAAATCTTTACATCGTAACTACGCCAGACCCAGAAATCCGCTCGTCTGTGTGCTAGTCCGACGGGCAAAAACCCACGCTAGGGCAGCTATTGGCTACTGGCTATCAACTTCCTTATTTTAGTCCGGTGTACGTCATCACGTACGAATCCGTCGGACTTTTGTGTGATCGTTTGTAGGCAAGTCCGTTCGTAAGAAAGTCTGGCGCAAGTCCGCCAAAAGTCCGCCAAAAGTCTGTCGAAAATCTGTCGGACAGGCTGTCGGACTTTTGTAGCCGAAAAGTCCGACCGTGTGTACACGGCATAAGACTCAGCATCACGGAGCCTTGGAGACTGCCTTACAGGACAGACCTCATTTATCAGAAAGAGGTGAATCATCCAGAAGTGAGCCCTCTTTCTCTGACGGCCTAGCTACTGAGAGGGAGCTGTTAGAGTGGAGAGGGTTATGAGCAAAAGTAATCAATACCATCCTTAGCAGCCCGAAGCCGTCCACTAACACAATTTACAATAAAATCTGGAAGAAATTTGGGGCTTGGTGCATGCTCAACAAGAGTGTCAGGGGCTATGATCCTGGCAGTCCTAGATTTCCTCCAAACTGGAGCAGACCTAAATCTTGCGGTCAGTACCCTCAAGGTGCAGTTATCGGCTCTGTCTAGCTTTTTAAATCAAATACTGGCAGAAGAGCCCTTGGTCAAGAGTTTTCTTATTCCATTAGCCGTAAGCGAGTCCCCAAGTCAAGGTTCCCTTCCTGGGACTTATCCACTGTGTTGCAAAGTCTTTGTAAAACACAGTTTGAGCCACTAGAGGAACTGCCTAAAAGCTGTTAACCTTAAAAACAGTGATTTTGGTGGCCCTAGTCTAGGAGGGTTAGTGAGATACAGGTGCTCTCAGTGGCTGAGCCTTTCTGCATCATTTTGCAAGACAAAATTATTTCTCTCTCTTGACCTGGCATTTCTCCCCATCTAACTTCTATAGATCAGAAAAGATAATGATACCTTCATTTTGCAGAGATCCTAAAAATGACAAGGAGGCTGGATTTAATAAAATAGATGTCAAGAGATGCTTAAATGCTTACATAGAGCGCACCAAGGAATGGTGATGTTCCACCAGCTTGTTTGTGTTGTTTGTGGTTGCAAACAAGGGTAAAAGGGCATCTAAAAATACTATCACAAGCTGGATGAAGTCAGCCATCACGGACTCATAAAATTCAACATCCTTGACACCACCGTAATAAATGCTCATTCCACAAAAGCGGTTTCCACTTCTTGGGCTGAAAGGGCAGAAGCGTCTCCCCTCCAGATTTGCAAGGTCACAACCTGGTTCAGTTTCCAGACCTTCGTAAAGCATTACAGACTGGACCTGCTTGCCAGCCAAGACCATTCTTTCGACAGGAAAGTGCTGCAGGCTGTGCCCCCCCAATCAGGTAGTCCTATTTTGTCCTCTCTGTAAGCCATCCTGGAAGATTATTTGGAAAAACAGTGTTATTATCTGTTAACTACTTTTTCCAGGAACCTTCCAGGATGGCGTCAGTTCCCTCCCTACTTTGTTTGTGGATTAGCAATGTAAAACATAAAATGAAGCTACGCTAAATGAGAGGGTTTACCCACTTCAGCCCTGGAAGATTTGGCTGCTCAATGACCAGGCCATTTTTTTTGCTATACGGCACTGCGTCGCTTTAACTTACAATTGCACAGTCGTGCGACGCTGTACCCAAACAAAATTGAGGTCCTTTTTTCCCACAAATAGAGCTTTCTTTTGGTTGTGTTTGATCACCTCTGCGTTTTTTAATTTTTTGCGCTATAAACAAAAGAAGAGCGACAATTTTGAAAAAAACACAATATCTTTTACTTTTTGGCATAATAAATATCCCACATTTTTTTTCAAAATTTTTCCTCAGTTTAGGCCGATATATATTCTTCTATATATTTTTGGTAAAAAAAGAATCACAATAAGCGTATATTGATTGGTTTGCGCAAAAGTTATAGCGTCTACAAAATAGGGGATAGATTTATGGCATTTTTATTATTATTTTTATTTTTTTACTAGTAATGGCGGCAATCTGTGATTTTTATCGGGACTGCGATATTGCGGCGGACAAATTGGACACATTTTATACAGCGATCAGTGCTATAAAAATGCACTGATTACTGTGTAAATGTCACTGGCAGGGAAGGGATTAACACTAGGGGGTGATCAAGGGGTTAACTGTGTTCCCTAGGTGTGTTCTAACTGTAGGGGGATAGGACTGTCTAGGAGGACAGAAAGATCGGTGTTCATACTTAGTAGGAACACACGATCTGTCTCTATTCCTCTGAAAGAACTGGGATTTGTGTGTTTACACACACAGATCCCGGTTCTCACTCTGTCACAAGCAATCGCGGATGCCTGGCGGTCATCGCGCTCGCCGGGCACTTGCATCGCCTCCGGGCACATGCTTCAGGCACGCCGCGTGCCCCCAGTGGCCAAAAGGAAAACCGACGTAAGGTAACATTGATTTGCCCAGCCGAGCCAAACTGCCGCAGTGAAACTGCAGTGTTAATTATTGCTTATTCTGAAGCCTTTGGTTATTTGTTTTTTGTATTTGTTAATACTGAGGGTCTACTGTAAGTGTTGTACTTTTGTAATGTGGATCATGTGTTTCCTGTGCTAGGTGGGAGGGGCCTAGCTCTCTTTAAGCTGTCTTGGAAGATTCCTGGAAAAAGTAGCTAACAATTAATAACACTGTTTTCAGGCCAGTCTGAAGTTAGACTTTAAACTAGGTGTCTGAAAATGTTGCCCTTCATCACTGTCAGTCTATAAATGCCAATATATGTCTAGATCCCTCAATGTCTCTTTCTGTCAAGAAGGTATCGGTGTCAGGGCCAGATAGCATGACTGTCATTACCAATCATTCTATTAATGTGAATCAGTCTAAAATTTCTTGCTTGCCTGGTGTGTAAAAATGATGATTAGGACATCATCCATGTCATTGAGATCGCCTGTCAAAATCAGTCATTCTTTTTTATATTCTAATAGTCCAACTTTGTGTGTCACTGGTAATCAGCCTGTCTGCCAGGTCAGTAAAATACATAATGCGTGTGAGCAGTTTTGCTTGAACAGACTGAAATTTCACAAAAATGCAAAACTTGAACACCATCAACAGTGTATGAATTTGGGTGTGTTGTTCTGTGTACGCCGCACTCCCACCACTAAATGACAGGTTTCAAGCTGGGGTAAAACTCAGGGTGTATCTGCCATGAGGCAAACGAGTTGTTTGCCTTGGGCGGCTTTTTGCAGGGGTTGGCGCCGCCCCAAGGCGATGGCGATATAGCCGAATGACGGCTACAGCATGGTTGTCCAGTTCTGGGAGGGCCTCTTTTGACACCCTCCCAGAACCTACCCGGACACGCCCCTAGCATTATCTGTGATCCCCGTGTCCTTATCTGATCACAGATAGGAGAAAAAAGCCAAACATAGTGGCTCTTTACTATGTGATCAACTATGTCCAATCACAGCTGATCACAGTCTAAACACTCTTTCCGGATATCGTCATTCCTTTCCTCACACTGTCACAGCGTAAGGAGAGGAGAGAGACGGTAACCAGCAAGGGGAAAAGGGGAGACCTTGGCACTGATCATCAGTGTCCTGATTATCAGTTCAGCCCCAATAGTGCCCATCAGTGCTGCCTATTAGTGCCAATCAATGCCCATCAGTGCTGCCAATCAGTGCTGCCTGTCAGTGCCCATCATTGCTGCCGATCATTGTTGCCAATCAGTGCCTCAGAATCAGTGCCCATCAGTGTCACTTATCAGTTCCCATCAGTGTCGCCTATCAGTGCTGTCTAGCAGTGCCCATCAGTGCTGCCTATTAGTGGCCATCAGTGCCACCTATTAATGCCCATCAGTCCTGCCTATCAGTGCCCAATATCAGTGCAGCTTCATCAATGCCTCCTCATTAGTGTCCACTAGTGCTGCCTGATCCCCTGCCCTGCTGACCCCATCCTATGTCCCGCTGACCCCATCCTCTGCTCCATTGACCACATATGTGGCACTTAGACGAATCATGTCTCCGAGTCTGATGGGGAAGCCACAGCTGTTCACTGTGAATGGCTGCAGCTTCCTCATCAGACCCTGAGACAAGAACGGTATACTTCAGCTGGGGTAGGACAAATTTAGATGGGTGGGTGCCCAATTTTGGTTATGACTAGGGCAGCACAAAACCAAAATACACCACTGGTAATATGGATGGGAATCTGGTGTGACATTGATGACCAAATTTGGTCAAAGTCACCTGGGATTCCAAGTAATAAATTTAAATTGCCACTGCTAGGCATCTGTCATTTAGCAGCTTAATCAGGGCTGCCAAACAGTGCTGCATATCAATGCCAATCAGTGCTGCCTATTAGTGCTAATCATTGCTGCCAATCAGTGCCTCCTCATCGGTGCCCATCAGTGTCACCTATCAGTTCCCACTAGTGCCGCCTATCAGTGCCCTTAAGCTGTTCATTTAGTGCCCATCGGTGTTACCTATCAGGTTCGAATCAGTGCCGCCTATCATTGCCCATCAGTGCCACCTGTTAGTGTCCATAAGTGCCTCCTATCAGTGTCCGCCAGTGCCGCCTATTAGTGCCCATCAGTGATGCCTATCAATGCCCATCAGTGCCGCATATTAGTGCAGCTTCATCAGTTCCTCCTCAACAGTGTCCACCAGTGCCACCTTATCCTCTGCCCTGCTGACCCCGTCCTGTGTCCCGCTGACCCCATCCTCTGCTCCACTGACCACATATGTGACACTTGGATGAATCATCAATTAAACAATGGCCTCCCATATCTGAATTATTTGTCCCTCCTATTGGTAATAATAATCAATTTAAACAAGGTGTGCATGCCCACACACCAAGAAACCTTGTGATGACGCCTAAAGAATGTTAGGGCTTTATTAGGTTGAGGTATAGTATACGAGGTTGAGTATATGAGGTTTCAGAATTGTGCTATCACTAATGTTTTTGGTGCACAATCACTTTTTACATGGGGATATATTTGGTGGGGAGGGGGTTTTGATCAGTCCGTTTGAATTCCTATACTCCCTAGATCAGGGATAGGAGTGTTAGTATGCTGCAGCATTGGAAAGACCTTTGGGTCCAGAAAATGTAAGAGCAATAGGGATACTTTTTCATGGGTGTCTTTGAATAGGAAGGGGTTTTTCAGTGCTAGCACAATTCTGATACCTTCTCATACACTCACATACCTCTAATTGCTGCAGTGCAGAATTTTTTTGAATGTACCCCTTCCTATAAGTGAAAACACACATATCCAACAAATCAACCTAATAAAATTCTAACATTTTTTAGGCGTTGTTTTGGTGTGTGGACATGCACATCTTGTTTGAATTGATTTGGACGAATGTCTCAGGGTCTGATAGGGAAGCCACAGTTGTTCACTGTGAATGGCTGCAGATTCATCATACCCTGAGACAAGAGTGATATACCGTGGCTGGCCTGGAAAAAATTTAGATGGGGGGTGCCTGATTTTAGTCTTGCCTAGGGCAGCACAAAATCAAAATACACCAGTGGTAATACTGCCGGGAATCCCGTGAGACATCGATGACCAAATTTGGTCAATGTCACCTAGGATTCCTGACAGTAGATTTAAATTGCCACTGCCAGGCATCTGTATTTAGCAGCTAAGAGTGCAGCATGTACAGAATAGTGATAGCTGATACGGATTACCCCAGTGAATGCTATCATTGACCCTGTACTTACCTCTGTTAAAATTAATAACCCTTACTTTAATGGTCAGTAAGTATATAAGCGGCATCATGCTGGTCGTCATGATGGTTCAGGGAACTTTGTTCCACACAACACATCAGGCATCATACCGCAGGATGAATGTATTTATTGTGACATAATGAACTGTAATGTAGTGTATGCATCGCAGTACAGGGTGAAATGTACCCTGAAGGTATTTTGTTTTTTATACATTTTATATCAATTAAAGTATATTTTTTCAATGAAAAAAAAGTATGTGTTTGCATTTTATTAATTCAGCATGGGTGTGTTCTTTTTCTTTTTTACTTTGAATTCTCGGTGGGAAGCGGTAAGGAATACTTATGTATCTTTGTACTCATTCCCTTGGGAGGGTGCTGGTAATTTGCTGTTGCGCCCATCTTTTTTGTTGCAGATGGAAGTAGGGAAGAAGCCCTTGTCCCTCAAAATTGGAAAGGATGCTTTGCAAAGGGAATGACGCTTTGCCACCCCTCATACAAGGTACCCCCCCAAAGTTGAAAGGTAAAGAGCTGTATGCTTATTTGTATGCAATATAATTATGCATGTTGTATGCCTTTAAGGGCCTCATTTACACTTGTGGTTGGAGGGACATTAACCACTTCAGCCCCGGAAGAATTTACCCCCTTCCTGACCAGAGCACTTTTTGCGAGTGTCGCTTTAACTGACAATTGCGCGGTCATGCGATGTGGCTCTGAAACAAAATTGTCGTCCTTTTTTTCCCACAAATGGAGCTTTCTTTTGGTGGTATTTGATCACCTCTGCGATTTTTATTTTTTGCGCTATAAACAAAATAAGAGCGGCCATTTTGAAAAAAAACGCATTATTTTTTACTTTTTGCTATAATAAATATCCCCAAAAAATATATAAATTTTTTTTTTCCTCAGTTTAGGCCGATATGTATTCTTCTACATATTTTTGGTAAAAAAAACCCACAATAAGCGTTCATTGATTGGTTTGCGCAAACGTTATAGAGTTTACAAAATAGGGGATAGTTTTATGGCATTTTTATTATTAATTTTTCTTTTACTAGTAATGGCGGCGATCAGCGATTTTTATTGTGACTGCGATGTTATGGCGGACATGTCGGACATTTTTGACACATTTTTGGGACCATTGTCATTTATACAGCAATCAGTGCTATAAAAATGCACTGATTCCTGTGTAAATGACACTGGCAGTGAAGGGGTTAACCACTAGGGGGCGGGGAGGGGTTAAGTATGTCCTAGGGGAGTGATTCTAACTGTAGGGGGGATGGGCTGTGCATGTGACGTCACTGATCTGTGCTCCGATAACAGGGAGCAGAGATCCAGTGACACTGTCACTAGGCAGAACGGGGAAATGCTGTTTACAACGGCATCTCCCCGTTCGTCCTCCCCGTGAGGCGATCGTGGGTATGCCCACGGCGATTGAGTCCGCGGGACCCGCGACCCGACTCACGGAGATTGCGGTAGGCGCGTGCCGCCGCCAGCGCGCGTGCGCACACACGGCGGCAAATTCAAAGTAACGTACAGGTACGTTACTTTGCACAGCCGTGCCAATCTGCCAACGTAAATCTACAGGAGTCGGTCGTGAACCGGTTAAAAATGCACGGATAAGCCACGTTTTCAGCACCCCCAATCATCCCCTCTTAAGCTGCAAAGGCAGTGGTCGCATGCAGCGGTTGTCGCAGAGTCTCAGAGCGAGGTCGGAGGAGCAAGACCTTTACCCAGCACTGCCCTGCGTTCCAAGTCCACCCACCTCCTCTCCTTCTCTGGCCGCTGCAGCAGCACCCAGGGAGAGCAACCAGAGCATCTTCAATGTGTCTCCTCCTGACTCCTCCAATCTTCAGTGACATCTCAGTAGCATTCTGCAGTGCTGGCTGGCTTAGATCCATGGCTCGGCTGCCCATCCCGACTCCCGCAGAGCATTGCCCGACTTCTCTTCCTCCAGCCCACGGCCCGAGCCACCCGACTGCCTGAGGGGGGCCCGCCAGCTTGGACCAGAGAACAAAGACCGGCAATCAACCGCTCACCGCACCAGACCTGTCCAGATTAAAAGGTGAGCAAATGGAGCCTGATTGGAGCAGGTCAGGTGACAAGTTGGGGCACTGGGGTTGGGGACAGTACAGTAATAAATGAGGCTGACAAAGTGGAGCCCTGCCATGGGGGGGCAATCAAAAAATTAGGTTGACAAGTGGGGGGCAATATAAAAATTAGGCTGACAAGTGGGGAACAATAATAAAAATAAAGGCTGACAAGTGGGTGGCAATAAAAAAAATGAGGCTGACAAGTGGGGACAATAAAAAATGAGGCTGACAAATGGGGCAATAAAAATATATATGTAGAGAATGTATACCACCTTTCTAAACTGGTGACCACTGTTTGCTTTTGTTTTTCCAAAAATTAGCAAAAAAAAGTATTAAAAATCATCTTTTTTTGGGCTGGCATGAGGGTGTGCGTGTGGGAGGGGGGGGGGTCACCCTACTGAATGTATTCACCCTACTGCAAACACTCCGCAATCTAATGCAATGCACATGGTAGTGGTACATTATGCAGCATTTACAGGGTTAAACAAGTAGTGACATGTGATATCACATCCTTACTGCCTGACAAATTCCTCTGAAAAGCTATCTGAATGCAGATAACTTTTCAGAGGCACGGCAGTTTAGACACATCTAAACTTAGCCTTAGTGCATATTTTGCACTGAATTAGGTATATTAGTACTGTACATAGCAGATGTTCAGGTTTGTGATTTTCTGGATAAATTTTGCATTTTTACAAACACAAAAAGCAACTCTACCCATCAGTAGAAGTCTGTTTGTCAATCAGAATCATCCTGTCAGTCATTCTGTTTCAATCTATGTGTAAGGATTAATTAGTCTGTCTATCAATCTTATTTTGACCGTCTATCAATGCCAATCAGTCTATCTGTGTTTGTAGGCTAATCTATGTTTGGTCATCTATCTGTATTAATATCTATTGTAATAAAAGTGGATGAGATATGGGGATTGTACTGTGCAATAATACAGTATGTAATTTATGCAGATTTCTTTAAAACCATTTGAAATGCTGCAAGTGAGTGATAGCATACACAAAAGTAAAAAAAAAATCATATGTTTTTATAACTTACAAAGCAGTTGGTTAAATTGAAAGATGATGATGAATACAGCAGAAGACGGGAATTGGTTACAACTGCAGATCAGTCCAGTTCAACCAGGGGAATCCATTATGACAGACATGGCATGCCCTTCGTCTCCTGAATCTATGGTCAGAAGGTACTATATCTGAATCTATAAGCAAGGCAAGCCAACCAAACAGTATGGACATTTTGATTAGTTAAATCCATAAATCTGATAAAATGATGCCAGTATTATTGGTTATTATTGTTTAAACTTATACAGAAAACATGATACAAGTGATCTTATTTGTATTAATATGTATAATAACAAAATTTAAAAAAATTCCAGGAGCCTACCATCTCACTGTTGCGGAATTAAGTAGTTATGGTGCAGAGTATTGCAATAAGCACTGGAAGCTTATTGTATGCATTTACTTTCATGGAGAAATATATTACTTGTCTTACAGCATGGAGAAACATGAACAGGAAGCAGGAATATACAAGTACATGCACTCAGATAGACAATACATCCTGTCATATCATAGAAAACATGAACTATACACTATAATACTACAGTGCCACCTGCTGCATAGATAGGTTCAATGCATACAGTATTGACAACTATACATTACATGCTTTTGTTCTTTTCCAACACCCCTTCTTAACAGCATGTTGTTTTTTTAAATTACATTCAGTTTCTTCTGGAAATAACTATGACGTTCCTTCAATAAAGGCTTGAGGAGTGCAGCGGCAGTCATCTCCTCTGACGGGCAGTACTGAATGTCAGTAACACCTTGCTCTTGATTGTCCCTCAGTAGGAGATACTTGATGTTGATGTGTTTGGTCCTAGGACTGACCCTTTCTGATTCCTTAAGCTTTATACAACTCTGGTTTTGTCAGGGAAGTCATCCGCATAGTACAGCTGATGCTCTCAGGCACACACCTGTGCGCAGGCGCCAACAGGGTATTTACAGAACAGCCACAGGCGCATCAGTAAATGCACATGCGCGAGTGCGATTGCGCACCTGTCATCAGAACTGGCGCCAGAAGGCCTATTTAAACAAAATTTTACAGCGCACACAAACATTTACCTCCAGCAAGGCTAGTTTAAAAACACCTAAACATTGTCAAAAAGACATTATCAAAAATATGGGGATTTGGTCACACCATATTGCTATATGGTGCTAAGCCCGCTTACTGCGACAAAGTACCCCATGATTAGTGGGTTCTACACTTCCATAGATTTGGGAGATCCTGCTTCTCTGAACCATGAGAGCTATACACTATTCTAAATGGGAGAATCTTGAGGTCTCCAACTATGACACAAGTGCACTCTAATGAGAGGTACTTAATGAGGGAGTGGGGTGCTCCTATCCCAAAAGAATTTGGTCAGAATCCATACAATAAACAAACAAGATATTTGGGGGGCTCTCATTAAAGATGAAGCTTCTTCTCTCTCTATTTGGATCCCCAGATAGTAGCTAATGTTCCCAAGTTCTTTGATTTCAAAATTTTCTTTCAGCTTGTGATCTATCTCATTGTAATCCCCTTCTTGATCAAAACAGGTTATAATGTCATCAACACAAATAAGGATGTAAATCCATCTGTCTTCTTGATTCCTGAAGTAGAGACAGGGTTCTACTTCTTGAGAATCCCTCTCTCGTAAGCACTTTGTTCACTTTCTCATTCCACACTCTTGCAGATTGTTTAAGAACGTAGATGCTCTTCTAAAGTTTACACACAAGGTTGTCTCCTTGCTCAAACCCTGGTGGTTGCTCCATGTAGAGGTCTTCCTTAATGTCTCCATATAGGAAAGAAGTTTTAGCGTCTAGGTGTTTGACTTGCATGCCCTTCCCGGCTGCAACACTATGACACGCTCTGATGGTGGTGTGTTTTACGACGGGAGTGAATGTTTCATCGTCATCTTCACCAAATTTCTGAGAGTAACCCTTGGCAACTAGTCTGGCTTTGTATTTGTGGATATTCCCTTCTGCATCTGACTTTACTTTGAAAGTCCACTTACTTCCTATGGTTTTACGGATAGGAGGGAGCTCTGTGAGTGTCCAGGTTTTATTTATTTAATTCTTCTTCTGCTGCCTTTCTCCATTTATTGGCTTCATGTTTTGGCAGTTTTTCTATGTCTTCCAAGGATGTTGGTTCAAGTATGTTGTGTGTTTTGACAGTGTATCTCAGCTACTGAGGTGGTATCCCCTTTGTCGTCTGACTTCAGGCAGTTCAGCAGGATCTGGTGGGGAACTTGATTTAGGCATTGTGAGTTCCACCTCTTGTTCTGACTCCTGCTCAGATTCACTTTGGTCGACCTTTTTCTTCTGGTTTGCTCGGTATATTCACTTCACAGTTTTCAGGGATCAGTGTTTCCGGTGATGGGCTCTCATTAACATAAACACTATGGCTTATTGTCACTTTGTCAGTCTTTTGGTGTAGGATTCTGTAACCCTTAGTTTGCTCACTGTAGCCTACTAGAATGCCCTCTATGGCTCTGTTCTTCAGCTTTGATCGCTTTTCACTTGGAATATAGGCATATGCTTTAAATCCAAACACTCTGATGTGCCCTATGCTGGGCTTTGATCCACATTTTTAATGGAGTACTTTTAATGGCTCTTGAGGGTAGTCTGTTCTAGGTAGGTTGCAGTCATAACTGCTTCTCCCCGGCACTTGTGAGGTAGGCTGGCATCCGACCTGGCCATTTCTATTAGAGTGTGATTTTTTTCATTCTGCTATACTGTTTTGTAGAGGAGTGTATGGTGTGGTTGTCTGGTGTACAATCCCTTGTCTTTTCAGATATGAGGCCAATTTTTTGCTTATACACCATTGTCAGTGCATATTATTCCTGGTTTACATTGTAATTTGTTGAAGTTTCTCTGATGTTTCATTCTTCTGTTTCATCAGATAAGTAGTTTTGTACCTGGAATAGTCATCAATGAAAGTCAATAGATATCTGTTCTCGCCTGACGTGGGAGTTTTCATTGGACCACACACGTCACCGTGTATGAGCTGCAGGGTGTGTGTAGTTTTTCTTTGAGATGTGGAATGGGAGCATGCGTGGCTTTTGTTTCAATACAGCACTTGCATTTCATGAGCACTTAGCAAGGCGCTATTGTTAAATCTTCTGATAAACCTCTTTTTATAATGTCCTGTATATCTTCTGGACTTCTGTGTCCCAGCTGCCTGTGCCATAAGTGAATACATTTGCTGTATAGGTCATTACCGTATATATTTGAGTATAAGTCGATCCGAGTATAAGTCGAGGCCCCTAATTTACTACAAAAAACTGTGAAAAACGTATTGACCCGAGTATAAGACGAGGGTGAGAAATGCAGAGGGTCAACAATGCCCATCTGCAGCTGCATGCCTCCCTGTGTCCTGTGCAGCCTACCTGTATCCTGTGCATATGTCCTGTGTCCTGTACATGTGCATGTGTCCTGTGTCATATACATGTGTATGTGTCCTGTGCATGTGTCCTGTACATGTGTATGTGTCCTGTGCATGTGTCCTGTACATGTGCATGTGTCCCTGTGTCCTGTACATGTGTATGTGTCCCTGTGTCCTGTACATGTGTCCTGTACATGTGTATGTGTCCCCGTGTCCTGTGTCCTGTGTCCCTGTGTCCTGTGTCCCTGTATCCTGTGCATGTATCCTGTGTGCATGTGTCCTGTGTGCATGTGTCCTGTGTCCCTGTGCAGCCTACCTGTGTCCTGTGCAGCCTCCCTGTGGCGATCTCCGATCAGCGTGTAATAATACACTTCGGCGGCCATTCCACTGTTCAAAAGCCACGCCTCCTCTTCGTCTGTGATAGGCTGACCGCTGAGTGTTCTGCCTATCACGGACATTCTCTCATTCTCATACCATGGACGAGGATGAGAGAATTTCCGTGATAGGCTGTACACTGACAGCTGTTCAGTCTATCACAGACGAGCAGGAGGCGCTGCTTTTGAAAGCTGGAATAGCCTCTGAACTAATTATCGCACGCCGGCCGCCGTCTGCCTGCATGACATGCTGATCTTGCAGACAGACGGCGGTGACTCGAGTATAATTTGAGAGGGGCACTTTCAGCCCAAAAAAAGGGCTGAAAAATTTGACTTATACTCAAGTATATATGGTATGTCATTATTATGGCTTCTTTTTGGGGGTTTCTGCGTGTGCGCCCCCATGGTTATGGGGCACATGATCATCTCAGCTCCCGGGACAGACCACTCCTATGGCTCCAGTTCTGCTCATACTGCATACCGTCGCTACTTACAGGCACATAAGTACTCAGGGTGGACGACATTGTCATGTCTTGTTCTGATATACTTACCCCAACACTAGGATTAATTCTTACATTATATGTTTTTATAGATACTTTACAACATCCGCCCCTGAAGAAGTGTTTTTACACAGAAACGCGTCGGGCTATAAGGATGTAGCTATGTGCCCTACTAGGATAATATCTGGATATGTCATATTTTTTAACCTTTTGAATTACCAATCAGGCTGCCAGCTGTTATGTGAATCGATCATGCTATATACGATTGCCATGTGTTTACCATGTATACATTTGTGAACATGATGATACTCTTTTTATGCATACGTACAAATATGATAACATTTACTCATTGATTTTCTTATATGAATTTTACTATTGTTATGCATTTATATAATTTTTACTCCAACAATAAAATTTGACTACATTTATCTACCACCTCATTTAAAGTCCCAAATTCCCCCTTTTTTGTCTCATTAAATCCGTGTTAGTGAGCATTTAACCTTTGCCGAGATAATCCATCCACCTTACAGGTGTGGCATATCAAGATGCTGATTAGACAGCATGATTATTGCACAGGTGTGCCTTAGGCTGGCCACAATAAAAGGCCACTCTAAAATGTGCAGTTTTACTGTATTAAGGGGGTTGGGGGTTGGGGGACGGGGGTTGGGGGGGGAGGTCCGAAAACCTAGTAACCCTAGTCAGTATCTGGTGTGACCACCATTTGCCTCACGTAGTGCAGCACATCTCCTTAACATAAAGTTGATCAGGTTGTTGATTGTGGCCTGTGGAATGTTGGTCCATTCCTCTTCAATGGTTGTGTGAAGTTGCTAGATATTGGCAGGAACTGGAACACGCTGTCGAATATGACGATCCAGTGCATCCCAAACGTGCTCAATGGGTGACATGTCCAGTGAGTATGCTGGCCATGCAAGAACTGGGATGTTTTCAGCTTCCAGGAATTGTGTACAGATCCTTGCAACGTGGGGCTGTGCACTATCACGCTACAACATGAGGTTATGGCCGTGGATGAATAGCACAATAATGGGCCTCAGGATCTCACCACGGTATCTCTGTGCAATCAAAATGCCATTAATAAAATGCACCTGTGTTCATTGTTCATAGCATACGCCTGCCCATACCATAACCCCACCATGGGCCACTCAATCCACAATGTTGACATCAGCAAACCACCCACCCACACAATGCCATACATGCTGTCTGCCATCTGCCCTGTACCAGGATTCATCTGTGAAGAGAACACCTCTACAAACTGCCAGACGCCAGTGAATGTGAGCATTTGCCCACTCAAGTCGGTTACAACGATGAACTGCAGTCAGGTCGAGACCCCCATGAGGATGACAAGCATGCAGATGAGCTTCCCTAAGATGGGTTCTGACAGTTTGTGTAGAAATACTTTGATTATGCAAACCGATTATTGCAGCAGCTGTCTGGGTGGCTGGTCTCAGACGATCTTGGAGGTGAAGATGCTGGATGTGGAGGTCCTGGGCTGGTGTGGTTACACGTGGTCTGCGATTGTGAGGCCAGTTGGATGTACTGCCAAATTCTCTGAAACGCCTTTGGAGACAGCTTATGGTAGAGAAATGGACATTCAATTCAAGGGCAACAGCTCTAGTGGACATTCCTGCGGTCAGCATGCCAATTGCACGCTCCCTCAAAACTTAAGACATCTGTGGCATTGTGCTGTGTGATAAAACTACACATTTTAGAGTGGCCTTTTATTGTGGCCAGCCAGCCTAAGGCACACCTGTGCAATAACCATGTTGTCTAAACAGCATCTTGATATGCCACACCTGTGAGATGGATGGATTATCTTGGCAAAGGAGAAGTGCTCACTAACAGATTTAGACAGTTCTGTGAACAATATTTGAGAGAAATAGGCCTTTTTTGTACATAGAAAAAGTTATGCCCCGTACACACGATCGGACATTGATCGGATATTCCGACAACAAAATCCATGGATTTTTTCCGACGGATGTTGGCTCAAACTTGTTTTGCATACACACAGTCGCACAAAGTTGTCAGAATTTCCGATCGCCAAGAACGCAGTCACGTACACCCCGTACGACAAGACTATAAAAGGGCAGTTCAGAACCAAGCGCGGCACCCTTTGGGCTCCTTTTGCTAATCTCGTGTTAGTAAAAGTTTGGTGAGAGATGATTCGCGCTTTTTCAGACTCGTGGTTTTCAGATTGTTTTCTGCTGTTCAGTTTGTGCTTGTGGGTTTGTATCTGGTCTTCAGTGCGTGCAGCGAGTTACGCTCGACTCTGTCATGTTCTTGTTTGTTCGTTTTTCAGGTCGCTCTTCACAGACCTTGCTGTTCTTCAGTGTGCTCTGTTACTTCGTTCTGAGCAGCCAACCGTTTTCTAGCCATGTTGCGTATACGTACTCATCGTAGAGTTCGTGCTGTGCGGGGGCTTGGTGTTGGGGTCCTTACCTTGACACAAGCCCAGTCCATGAACAGGGTGGGGAGGAGTTCATAGACCAAGAATTGGTTGCTCCAGCGTGACCAGTTCTCTCACATGCCTTTGCTCCGTGAGATCCGTGAGAATAATCCGGAACTTTCTCCGGATGACGAACCCCGTATTTCACCGTTTGTTGGCTTTGCTGATCCCCTATATCAGCAGGCAGGATACCTGAATGCGGCAAACCATCACTCCGGAGCAGAGGCTAGTCGCCACCCTGCGGTACATGGTGACGGGGAGAAGCCTACAGTACCTCAAGTTCTCGACAGGTATCTCCCCCAGGCTCTGGGGATCATTATCCCAGAGACCTGTTCTGCCATCATACAGGTCCTGCAGAAGGAGTATATTAGGTTAAGATTTCTTTAACATATCCTTTTTAAGATATCCTTTAACATAACATGTTATTGTATTTAATTTTTACTAATGCAATGTATTTCTTTCCTCATTCCCTAATTCCCTAATATGCTGTGAATGTCCCCTTTGTCCTCATGCATGCTGGATTTTTAGGTCATTTTTTTTTGTCCTTCATGCATATTTGCCTTCACTTACCTCCCCAGCATGGTCTCCTGGGCCTATATTCACCTCATGTAGTCACTTAACAATGTATTTTGTCAGCTCCATAGTAGTGCTTTACCCTAATTACCCCCTAAAATGTGGTAAATTGTGATTTGTGCTTTAAATTCAGGCAGAGTGCCAGAGGCTTTTTTTTGTGTCCCAAAATCATTTGGAACCCTCCCTCCCCCCAAACTGCTAACTCAGCTGATACCAATCCTCTATCTGCTGACTTTGCCAAACCCATATATACTATACCCACCTCTTTAGTGGTCAGATTTATGGATGAATTCCCCAAAGCATGTAGTGCAAGGGCCTGCCTGAATACTTTCAAATGGTAATGTTTAAAGTTTTGGTATCCTATTATCTTGATAGGTAATAGCAGATTGTCAAAATGTGCTTAAATGTGTACAGTGTGTATTTATCTCTTTGTATTATGACACTTCTTACCTGTCCAGTGGGCTGCCAATAGTGTAAGTAAGGAGGGGCTGTCCAAACTAATACACATTATTTAGGCATTCATCTCTCAATGAAGTGGAGAGGGTTACCTGTCCAAAACATATCCCCCCCATAAAATTTTAGAAATGGCCCATGAGAGGGGGGGGGGGATCTGATAGGTGGACCTTATACCTTGGTCTTTAAATACTCCCTAAAATAAATGTTATACTGATATTGGCCAAGAATATTTGTGTCTAATCTGCTTTCCATGTTTATGTGCAAAATGATTAATTTATTTTTCTTGTTTGACTCCACAGTTTCCTTCCAACCCACAGGAATGGCAGACTGTGCCCTCCCACTTTGCCCAGCGGTGGGACTTTCCTAAATGTGGAGGGGCAATTGATGGGAAACACGTCCACATCGTCCCACCACCCAACTTGGGGTCATACTATTACAACTATAAGGGGTTCAATAGTATTGTAATGTTGGCGGTGGTTTCGGCTACTTACAAGTTCCTGTATGTGGACGTGGGGAAGAATGGCCGGATGTCAGATGGTGGAGTCATCGCCCAGACAGAGTTCTACAGGCTTCTCCAGAATGGCAGCCTGGACTTGCCACCTCCAGAAGACAATGCGGAAGGACTTCCATTCGTCTTCATTGCGGATGAAGCGTTTGCGCTGGGGGACCATCTTATGCGGCCATTCCCTATGAGGAACCTCACCCCGTACACAAGGGTTTTTAATTACCAGCTAGCCAGAGCCAGAAGAGTTGTGGAGAACACGTTTGGAATCATGGCCAGCCGGTTCCACCTATTTCTTACACCCATACACATGGCGGAGTATAAACTGAATCACATCATCCTGGCTTGCTGTGTTCTCCACAACTTTTTAAGGACAAATTTTGCCAACTATGCTGCCTCAGTTGGGCCTGAATCCGGAATTCATGTAAATGAACCGACCCTGACGACACTTGAAGCTGGCCGTCCTGGCTTGCCCCCCCTGAGTGCCCACGAGGTCTGTCTAAGTTACCTTGAATACTTTGCCGGTAGGGGGGCCATCGATATGCCAGACAATGTCTGAGAAATTTTTTAAATAAAAAAAAGTTTTAACTACTAAAATATTTGCTGACATTTACTGCTTGTCTTTCTTTTAGCTGACCCTGACTGAAATGTGGGTAGTCCTGAAAATGGCGTGAATGTGTAACATTCGAAAGCACTGTTGGGTGTTATTTACTAAAGGCAAAGACACTTTGCACTACAAGTGCACTTGAGACTGCACTGAAACTGCACTTGTAGTGCAAAGTGGATTTGCCCTTAGGAAATAACCCCTAAGTTTTCGAGCATTGAAACAATAATCCACACATTCTTGATTAGCAATCTTTTTAATACCAGCACAATCACATGTGCATTTATAAAAGGTTTTTAGAACAAACCAACATGTTTGTTGTATAACAATTTTTTGGACACGTTAATAAAAGTAGAAATGTCCATTTAAGGTAAAATAGGCATGTTTAAAACCAACAAGAAATACACAAATCTGGAACTTACAAAGTTCAACTTTGTTATAAATTGAAGGCAATATCAGACATGAGTATTTATAAACTGTGTTTGATATTGCGTTCAGATGGGGTGAAGTCACCACTGGAAAAGCCAAATTTTGAAGATGCACACAAATTGCCGAATGTCAACATGTGCTAGCTGCCATCACGGGGGATCAAGGGACGTGTTTTGGGGGTGCAACCCCTTCCTCTCAGCTACTTTATTATTGAGGAAGGGGTTGCACCCCCAAAACACCTACATTGATCTCCCATGATGGCAGATAGCACATGTTGACACAATGGGGTTGATTTACCAAAGGCCAATAGACTGTGCACCTTGGAAAGTGCAATTGCACTCTGCAAGTGCAGCTGCTCCAGAGCTTAGTAAATGAGGTAAAGCTTCACTTTGCAAAGAATACCCAACCACATGCAAGGAAAATAAAAAAAACAGCATTTTTGCTTGCACATGATTGGTTGACGGAAGTCAGCGGAGCTTCTGTTCATTTACTAAGCTCTTTAGCAACTGCTCTTGCAGTGTGCAACTGCACTTTCCAAAGTGCACAGTCATTTTGTCTTTAGTAAATCAACCCCACTGTGTGCATCTTCAAAATTTGGCTTTTCGAGAATATGTAAAAAAATGTGAGACATTTTTAGATTCCAAAAAACACAAAAAAGGGAAGGGATTTGGAGGTGTTTTAAACTCTCCCTAAAACATCAATGATGTTAATTTTGTTTTGAACATCATTGATGTTTTTCTGGATGTTTTCCAAGTCCCTATTACACCCCATGATCTCCCCGATCAGGATCTGTGCACTTTCACTGGTGAAATGACCTGGATCCACAACATCACGATCACCTAAAAATATAGAAACAAAAACACACCATGTATTATAAATATGCCGGCATCCATCTCTTACCTGAGCCTGTGGTCGCAGACACTCACCTGTTGTGGTGACTATTTCCACCACGTCTCCTTCCTCCTCCTTCTGTTTTTCGGGGATTTCACCTTCTTCATGAGGTGGGGGGTCTATTGTCTCCTCTGATGAGTGGTGCCCTCCGAGTCTTTTCTCTTCTATAAATAGGTATACTTAGCACACAGATATTTCATGGCAGAAATAGGAATATGAAACATTGCTTGGAAGTGGGGTACAATTGTCTGTTTTGGCAGAGTTCAGAGATGAAGAAATATTTTTGTCCTTTGTCAAGCTTGAATACTTACCTGTTTGTACAAGCTTCGCAGATGGAGACACCCCTATAGTATACACTGGAGCACCTGTGTGGGCCCCCTAATAAAAAGGGTGTTCTTGTGTCCCACACTAGTGCTCCAGCGTCCAGATGTGTAAACAGCTGCTGAGTGTCCTCTCCTTACACAGAATCTAGTTTGCATTTCATTCTAGTTACAAACCCATCTACACAACAAAATTATTTTAAGAGAAGTAGGCTAGCAAAAATGTATTCAAATGCATATGGCCAAAACAATGGTATTTTCTAGGCTGAACGAACAATGTTTCATACGAATGAACAATGTGCCCATGAACATGAAAGTTGCCATTTTAAACTGTACAACAGTTAAGAAAAGCACATGGAGCAGCACGAACATAATAAAAATAAAGAATAGGAACACAGCACAACTACTTACTTTTTTGCAGCGCTCTCCTGATCCTCCTGTACTGCTCATGCTCCCTTAATTTGAGGTCCGACCACGGCTTCCTGAGCTGATCCTTGGATCGTCGTACCCCAAAATTCCGGGGGGCAGACTTTTGACCACTTTCACCATTATCTTGGCCTTTCTGACATTGGGGTTGGGGTAAGGTCCATACTTCCTGTCATAGTCGGCCCTCTTCAGGATGTCCACCATCTCCAATAGGGATGAGCCGAACACCCCCCCTGTTCGGTTCGCACCAGAACATGCAAACAGGCAAAAAATTTGTTCGAACACGCAAACGGCATTAAAGTCTATGGGTCAAAAGTGCTAATTTTAAAGGCTTATATGCAAGTTATTGTCATAAAAAGTGTTTGGGGACCTGGGACCTGCCCCAGGGGACATGGACCAATGCAAAAAAAAGTTTTAAAAATGGCCGTTTTTTCAGGAACAGTGATTTTAATAATGATTAAAGTGAAACAATAAAAGTGTAATATCCCTTTAAATTTTGTACCTGGGGGGTGTCTATAGTATGCCTGTAAAGGGGCGCATGTTTCCCGTGTTTAGAACAGTCTGACAGCAAAATGAAATTTCAAAGGAAAAAAAGTCATTTAAAACTACTCGCGGCTATTAATACATTGTCGGTCCGACAATACACATAGAAGTTCATTGATAAAAACGGCATGGGAATTCCCCACAGGGGAACCCCGAACCAAAATTTTAAACAAATGACGTGGGGGGTCCCCCTAAATTCCATACCAGGCCCTTCAGGTCTGGTATGAATATTAAGGGGAACCCCGGCAAAAAAAAAAAAAAAAATGACGTGGTTTCCCCCTCAAAATCTATACCAGACCCTTAAGGTCTGGTATGGATTTTAAGGGGAACCCCACGCCAAAATGTAAAAAAAAAAAAACGGTGTGGGGTCCCCCTAAACATCCATACCAGACCCTTATCCGAGCACGCAACCTGGCAGGCCACAGGAAAAGGGGGGGCGAGAGAGCGCCCCCCCTCCTGAACCGTACCAGGCCACATGCCCTCAACATTGGGAGGGTGCTTTGGTGTAGCCCCCCCAAAACATCTTGACCCCATGTTGATGAGTACAAGGGCCTCATCCCCACAACCCTGGCCAGTGGTTGTGGGGGTCTGCGGGCAGGGGGCTTATCGGAATATGGAAGCCCCCTTTAACAAGGGGACCCCCAGATCCCGGCCCTCCCCCCTGTGTGAAATGGAAAGGGGGTACAAATGTACCCCTACCATTTCACTAAAAAACTGTCAAAAATGTTAAAAATTACAAGAGACAGTTTTTGACAATTCCTTTATTTAAATGCTTCTTCCTTCTTCTATCGTCGTTCTTCCTTCGGTTTCTTCCTCCACCTTCTTCTTCTTCTGGTTCTTCTGGTTCTTCGTCCGGTGTTCTCGTCCAGCATCTTCCTCCGCGGCGTCATCTTCTTCTCTTCATCTTCTTCTCTTCATCTTCTTGTCTTCATCTTCTTGTCTTCATCTTCTTGTCTTCATCTTCTTGTCTTCATCTTCTTTTTGGGCTGCTCTGCATCCATGAAGGCATGGAGGGAGGCTCCCGCTGTGTGATGCTTCTCCTCTTCTGACGGGGTCACCGGGTGGCCCCACCCCCCCATTATTTAAGAACCGTCAGAAGAGGAGAAGCGTCACACAGCGGGAGCCTCCCTCTATGCCATCATGGATGCGGAGCAGCCCAAAAAGAAGATGAAGAGAAGAAGATGAAGAGAAGAAGATGAAGAGAAGAAGATGAAGAGAAGAGCGGGAGCCTCCCTCCATGCCATCATGGATGCGGAGCGGCCCGAGGAGAAGAAGTGAAGAAGACGCCGACGCCGCGGAGGAAGATGCTGGACGAGAACACTGGAGGAGGAACCAGAAGAACCAGAAGAAGAAGAAGAAGATGATGGAGGAAGAAACCGAAGGAAGATAGAAGAAAGAAGAAGCATTTAAATAAAGGAATTGTCAAAAACTGTCTCTTGTCATTTTTAACATTTTTGACAGTTTTTTAGTGAAATGGTACCCCTTACCATTTCACACAGGGGGGAGGGCCAGGATCTGGGGGTCCCCTTGTTAAAGTGGGCTTCCAGATTCCGATAATCCCCCCTTCCTAAGACCCTCACAACCACCAGCCAGGGTTGTGGGGATGAGGCCCTTGTCCTCATCAACATGGGGACAAGGTGTTTTGGGGGGCTACCCCAAAGCACCCTCTCAATGTTGAGGGCATGTGGCCTGGTACGGTTCAGGAGGGGGGGGGGGCGCTCTCTCGTCCCCCTCTTTTCCTGCGGCCTGCCAGGTTGCATGCTCGGATAAGGGTCTGGTATAGATTTTGAGGGGGACCCCACACCGTTTTTTTTTTTTTTTAATTTTGCCCGGGGTTCCCCTTAATATCCATACCAGACCTGAAGGGCCTGGTATGGAATTTAGGGGGACCCCCCATGTCATTTTTAAAAAAAATTTTGGTTCATTGTTCCCCTTTGGGGAATTCCCATGCCGTTTTTTATCAATGAACTTTTATGTGTATTGTCGGACCGGCAATTCATTAATAGCCGCGAGTAGTTTAAATGACTTTTTTTCCTTTGAAATGTCATTTTGCTGTCAGACTGTTCTAAACACGGGAAACATGCGCCCCTTTACAAGCATACTATAGACACCCCCAGGTACGAAATTTAAAGGGATATTACACATTTATTGTTTCTCTTTAAGCATTATTAAAATCACTGCTCCCGAAAAAACAGCAGTTTTTAAAACTTTTTTTTGCATTGATCCATGTCCCCTGGGGCAGGACCCAGGTCCCCAAACAATTTTTATGACAATAACATGAAAATAAGCCTTTAAAATTAGCACTTTTGATTTCTCCCATAGACTTTTAAAGGGTGTTCAAATTCAAATGCCGCGGAACACCCCAAATTGTTCGCTGTTCGGCGAACTTGCGAACAGCCGATGTTCAAGTCGAACATGAGTTCGACTCGAACTCGAAGCTCATCCCTAATCTCCAACGTCTCCCCAAAGGACATATTTGAGGCCTTGAATCATCTCTCCGGGATCGGGATGTTTCTGGCTCTGGGCTTTCCTTCTCCTCGTTGGTGTAATTAGCATGCACCTGCTATGTCTCCGCCATGTGCTCTTCCCCACTGCACCGAACAAGAAGGGGCAGGGAATAGACTAGAAGGAACGTCAGGGGCTGGCGGAGTTTCATGCATGCGCAGTGTATATAAAGCGTATCATGCGTGCGTAGTACGTACGATCTGTGAGCGGAGGAAGGAGTATCGGAGGCACCGATCGTGATAACGAAGGTAAGATTTAAACTTAGGCCTATACTGCTTCTAGATTGAGGCCTATATTGTGACAAGATTAGAAGAGTTTCGCCTGACATTAGGGTTTGTCTTGTGTCTTGCAGATAAAATGGATGGCTTCAATGACCGCAATTTCCTCCCCCTGTTCATAGACAAATACAGAGCTGCCCTGTCTGTGGCAGGTAAAACACACGCAATATAATCATAAACAAAAGAGGCAGGCAGCGCTGGAGAAACTGCTAGAGTTGGTGAAGCTGGTGGTCCCCACGGCAACCATCTCCTATTAAAAAGCCAAAATTGGTGGCCTGAGGAGCACTTATCTTACAGAGCGCAAGAAGGTCACGGATTCCCAGAGATCCGGAGCTGCAGCAGATGACGCTTATGTCCCCAGGTTGTGGAACTATGAAAGACTTTGTTTTCTGTCAGATCAGACTGAAGTCAGGGAATCCCTCTCCACTCTTCCTTCCACTCTTCCTTCCACCCTATCTTCCACCACAGATGAGGCTTCCGATGTCCAACCTGGGACTTCCAGCCAGGAATAAGTGGAGGAGCCCAGCTTGAGCCAGGTATAGCATTGTGCTACAGATTTCTGGTCAATAAATAAATTATGTTTACTAGATGTTATTATTATTGATCACTAATTGCTGATTTAATAAAGTGTTTTACATATCAATGGACAGTAGTGGGCAAAAATAATTGGGACAAGAATGAAAAATGCTGGGCTCAGAATGATAATCTGTTATATATGTTAACATTCAATTTGCAGCAGTCATGAGGTGAAAATTGTGTGTGATTGATGAATAAAAAACTAAAACTATGTCCCTTTTTCATACACAGACCTCAGCCAGGACGAGGCTGTGGAATGTGGCAGCCAGGAGGAGGCGGGGGTTAGTGGCAGCCAGGAGGAGGCGGGGTAAGTGGCAGCCAGGAGAAGGCCGGGCCTAGTAGGAGCCTGACAGAATCGTAGGTTCCTCCCCTCCGCCTTCCAACCAAAAGAACCAAGAAGGGGAGTAACGTGCAGGATTCAGCACTCAGGCTGATTCAGGAGGCTTCTGTGTCCCTCAGAGCCCTCCTCATTCCTGAAGAGGCCTTTGCCTCCATGGCTGCCCCAAAACTACAGGGCATGCAGGAGGGCCAACGCCTCATGTGTGAGGACCTTCTTTATAAAACCTTAACTAAGGGGGTGAGGGACGAAATCACACCCAATACCCACCTGTGTGAGTTGGACAATCCTCCTCCTCCTGCCACAACTCCACCACCACAGACACAGCGTGGAAGGAAGACCAGAGAGTAATGACCTGGGTTCAGTCTGGTCTGGCAAAAGATGCAGGCCCCTTTATGACCACAGCCTGGGGACATACATGTCATCTGCAGCTGTTCATCATCTCTTGGACTTCTGGACCAGACTGCACTCCCTTATATATGGACTCCTCAGGCCACCAATTTTGCCTGGAAATAATTGATGTGTGCCCTGGGGGCCAAAGGCTTCGCCAATTTCTGCCGTTTCTCCAGCGTTGCCTCCCTCTTTGTTTGTTTCTGATCCCTTAATAAAGGAATTTTGGTTTCAATTATACTCGCCTATGTGTGTTTTCATTCAAAAAGGACAGTTTATTTGTGAGGAGGCAGGTACATTTTCAAACTACAATGTGAAATTAACAAGTAACACCAACACCAAACAATCTCCCTGAGATTAAATAATACAAGATAATAATGGTATTGTGGTAACTCGACACACAAAACACACCCAAAAATATTCTGGAGTTTAAAAAAAAAAAAAGATCAGGCTTGATCTTGAATCAGATGTGACAAATAAAAATATTATATTGATGAAATCACGATAAATAATAAAGAAAGAAGTTTGTGAGAACTCTGTGTGAATATCAGCAGCAAAACTACTTCATTCTTCTAGCATTATAAAGAAGAAGAGAGTGTGCTGCATTAAACTATTTAAAACATTGCAGCCTGACGAAAGTGCTATATCCATTCTGAACGCTAATTTTACCAGACCGAGCTGTTCTGTCTCGGAATTTATTCTGAGCATGCGTGGCACTTTGTGTGTCGGAATTGGCCACACACGGTCAGAATTGACGCGATCAGATTTTGTTGTCGGAAAATTTTATAGCCTGCTCTCAAACTTTGTGTGTCGGAAATCCCATGGAAATAGTCCGATGGAGCCCACACATGGTAGGAATTTCCGACAACAAGCTCTGATCGCACATTTTCCGTCGGAAAGTCCGACCGTGTGTACAGGGCATTATAGATCTTTGAGTTCAGCTCCTCATGATAAAGTTTATAATTTTGCTCAGTGTGTGTGTATATATGTGTGTGTATATATATATATATATATATTTTCCTCTGCAGTGTCTGGACCTCTCTAAAAGATGCAGGCTTTAGCACACACGTCTCCTCTGCAGCACACACCGCTCTTTCTCAGAACTGTCACTTCAAGTGACAATTTTCTAGAGACTTGTTTACGCTGAGCCATAAGCACTATTTTTAATTATCCCCAGATCGATCACACACTTTATGGAGTGCTCTGATCTTTTACATGTTCTTTCACATAAATGGAAGAGCCATGAGAGTGTGTCACCGGAAGCGGAGGAGGGGATTTTTCATCTTGTAATGAAGTGTGTAAAATCTAAAGTTTTGAATTTTTTTTCCCACTCTCTTAACAGATGAAGCTTTTGTGTGTTCTTCCTCGATCTAGTTGTACGTTGGCAGAATATAAAGCATCACACTGGGCAAAGTGGCAAAAAAGAGGATGGATATTGGAGAAAGATACAAATGATTAAAGCACATTGATTAGAAAATGCAGGCAGGGGATGCTGACAAGCAGGTTGTGGATAAATTGAATGGGGGGGAGACAAGATACTGAAGGGTTCAGGTCTATAAAAAGCTTATGTTAAACATGTCTAGTATTGAGAGGAAAAAGAGATGATGCAATGCTAATCAATACTGAGGAAGAGCATTAAACAGGAACGTAAAAAAAGAGATTCAAAATACACTAAAAAATCTTTGTTTTTACATTTTATTATTGACACCTATATGTATTCTATAAAAGGTGAAGACAATATCCATCATTCCATTGTAATACCTACTTATTAAATGCAACCAGAACAGTGAATAATAATTGTAGGAACAGAGGAACACATTGATTACAATGTAATCATTCAGTGACCAAAGTGGACTGATAGCAGTGTAGTGTTAAAGAGTTATGCTACATTTAATTGATTTTACTTCTTCTTTTTAATACAGTCTGTGACACCTCCAGGATATGTAAACATTAAAGATTTAAAACATGCACCACAAAGGATTGCAGTAGTGTGAATTGGCCCTAAATGAGCTATTCATTTTTATCTTCTTTACGTTGGCTGGGGTTCTGTTTTAAGAAACTTGATGTCTGGATTATGGTGTTACTTATAAAGATGTTATTCTAGGGAGTCGTTTGTATGCTTTATGCAAGACTTTTTTCAACTGAAGTGTTTATTTTCCACAGTAAAGGAATTTTTAGCTTTCAGAAAGGCAGCTATGGCTTAGAGTTGGCAGTTTTAATATTCATTGAGGGATGCCCCCTCCCATTCATGGGAATCCATCCCTGGAACCTGGGATGTGAGGTGGATTAGATTGTTGTAAAGTATGGTGATCAGTTTCGGTAAAGTATGGTGATCAGTTTCGGCAAAGTCTGGCTGTCAACCTAGAAAAAAGCTGGAACCAAATGGGTTTAGCCCTCTCGATGAACCTGATGATGCTGAAGATATTAAAGTCCTTTATAGTCCTGTATGAAGTGGTGGAAATGGTGGCAAATTCCGTAATGTGTATTCTGGATGGTGAAGACAAATATCACTATTGCTGGGAGGGAATGAATATACTTGGTAATGAAGCATTCAGAGAATGTTTTATAATTCAAGAGGTTAGAAATGAAATGAAAGGGGGGATTCATCCTTGGAGGATAATGGGTACTAATGACCTTATGACACTACAGTTCCATTTGTAGCTCCCTCCTGGTAAGGTGTTAGGCTGCCAGGTAAATGTGGTTCTTTTTTTGTGGTCCTCTCTAATCAGTGGAGGAGCTGTTGTTTGGTTTAGGCTGATCAAGTTCTCACAGGCTGCACATTTGATTGTTTCTCCTTGCTTTCTGGAAAGCTCCAGAACATAGAAGTAGAGCAGTGTAACTGAGCAGTATTTCAAAAGATTATGTGGACATGACCAGAAAAAGGGGATAGTCATGGCACCAACATCCCAAATTTTGAAAAATTCAAACATAGATTAGGGATACGGGACTTTTTAGGTGCACAATCAATTGATACAAAGAAGATTTTTTATAGATAAAAACAATAGTATTTATTTAAAGATAATTTGAGTTAAAAACATTTGTACAATCATTTGGTATCACTGTTCAAGTATATATTGCATTAGATTGATACCACGTTTATATTTCCGACATGTTTCCTTTGAAGAAGCCAAATATGGCAAAACATGTCGTAAATGAAAACTTTTTTGTTTTTAGCAATAAAAAATCTTCTTTGTATCAGTTGATTGTACTTAAAAAGTCCTGTATCCCTACTCTATCTTTGAATGTTTCTAAGTGAGCAGTCTCAATATTTATGAAATCACAGCTAATCCCTGGGGAGGTGTGCTCAGAAAGTGGCTGGAGAGAATATAAATGGTCTGGGGCTGGATCAGTCAAGGTTCTTGACCAGTAGGAGAAGCACCCAGTCTGGAGGGCTACCATCCTCCCAAGCAGCCCAGTACCTCTACCAAGATGTACCCTAGGGCTGGAG
The DNA here is from genome assembly GCA_037952925.1 of Lithobates clamitans. Lineage (NCBI taxonomy): Eukaryota > Metazoa > Chordata > Amphibia > Anura > Ranidae > Lithobates > Lithobates clamitans. Next base: position 3,846,653 of record JBBGZY010000285.1, read on the forward strand.
GCACTACTCTCTGAGGGATTTCAAGCAAAGGAAGGGGGATTTCACCTAGGATTCAGTCTGGCGAGTCCACTAAGCAACTGTCTGCCTGACTTTGAGGGAGGCTCCAAGTACTCAGGGACTTGTGAATACAGACCTGAGAGCAGGATCTAGGTGAATGATAGTGTTGTTGGTGCACAAAGACAGAGGTTTGCTTGGCTGGGTACACTGCTATTGGTGTGCCAGTGCTGCTCATTCCCAAAGCCATTTCTAAGGGACTTTTCTAAGGAGTATTTTTACAGAAGTGACCCGCTGGTGGCGTGCATGTGCACCCTGGTGGCATGCATGGCAGGAGGGCAGAATCACACATATATATATATATATATATATATATATATATATATATATATATATTGTGAAGATGTGACCCCATGTCACAGGTGCATATGAGCAGTGTATGCCTGATTTTGTGATTTTGGTAGGCTTGCTAATTGTTCACCTGTGTGCTGGCTTCACAACAATCCCAGGAATAGAGGTCAGTGCTCAGACTTGGAGACAGCTCCACCTGGCAGACAGGAAGTCTGGCCTGGGAGGTCGGAAGGGTCAGTGCCGCCTATCAGTGCTGCCCATCAATGCCCATCAGTGTCGCCCATCAGTGCCACGATCAATGCCCATCAGTGCCTATCAGTACCGCATATCCGTGCCGCCTATCAGTGCCCACCATTGCCGCCTATTAGTGCCCATCAGTGCCAACTAACAGTGCCCATCAGTGCCACATATCAGTGCCACCTCATCAGTGCCCATAAGTGCCGCCTCATCAGTGCCCATAAGTGCCACCTCATCAATGCCCACCAGTTCAGTCTATCAGTGCCCATCGGTGACACCTCATCAGCGCACATCAGTGAAGGCAAAAAATTACTTAGTTACAAAATTTACTGACAGAAAAAAAGTAAAAACCTTTTTTTTCAAAATATTTGTTCTTTTTTTTTGTAAAAAATAAAAAACCTAGCAGTGATTAAATACCGCCAAAAGAAAGCTCTATTTGTGTGAAGAAAATTTGTTTGGGTACAGTGTAGCACGACTGCGCAATTGTCATTCAAAGTGCGACAGAGCTGAAAGCTTAAAAATGGCCTAGGCAGGAAGTGCCCAGTAGGTTAGTGTTTAATGTTGAGAAGTGTGAAACTGACAAGAGCAGTGTTTCAGATGCTGTTGAGCCTCTTGGTCTGTCTAGGTCTCAATGAGGTGAAATAGTCCAACAGAGCAATAACTACTTGGATGATATGGCCAAGAGACTAATAGCAATGCTGGAAGAAGCTTTTGTGTCTAAAAGAATAGTGGATGCTACGGCTGCTGTGCCAGGAGAGGTGTCTGCAGAACAGCCTATAGGCCAACGTGCACAGGTTGTTGCAAAATTGAAAGCCGCGGAACACCCTTTAAAGTCTATGGGAGAAATCAAAAGTGCTAATTTTAAAGGCTTATATGCAAGTTATTGTCATAAAAAGTGTTTGGGGACCTGGGTCCTGCCCCAGTGGACAAGGATCAATGCAAAAAAAGTTTTAAAAACTGCCATTTTTTCGGGAGCAGTGATTTTAATAATGCTTAAAGTCAAACAATAAAAGTGTAATATTCCTTTAAATTTCGTACCTTGGGGGTGTCTATAGTATGCCTGTAAAGTGGTGCATGTTTCCCATGTTTAGAACAGTCTGACAGCAAAATGACATTTCAAAGGAAAAAAAGTCATTTAAAACTACTCGCGGCTTTTAATGAATTGCCGGTCTGACAATACACATAAAAGTTCATTGATAAAAATGGCATGGGAATTCCCCACAGGGGAACCCCGAACCAAAATTTAAAAAAAAATGACGTGGGGGGTCCCCCTAAATTCCATACCAGGCCCTTCAGGTCTGGTATGGATATTAAGGGGAACCCCGGCTAAAATAAAAAAAAATGACATGGGGTCCCCCTCAAAATCTATACCAGACCCTTCAGGTCTGGTATGGATTTTAAGGGGAACCCCGCGCCAAAATAAAAAAAAACGGCGTGGGGTCCCCATAAAAAATCCATACCAGACCCTTATCTGAGCACGCAACCTGGCAGGCCACAGGAAAAGAGGGGGGAGGAGAGAACAGCCCCCCTCTTGAACCATACCAGGCCACATGCCCTCAACATTGGGAGGGTAGCCCCCCAAAACACCTTGTCCCCATGTTGATGGGGACAAGGGCCTCATCCCCACAACTCTTGCCTGGTGGTTGTGGGGGTCTGCGGGTGGGGGGGCTTATCGGAATGTGGAAGCCCCCTTTAACAAGGGGACCCCCAGATCCCGGCCCTCCCCCCTGTGTAAAATGGTAAGGGGGTACAAAAGTAAAGGAAGATGCCAGAGGAGAACACCGGAGGAAGAACCAGAAGAACCAGAAGAAGAAGTAGATGGAGGAGGAAACCGAAGGAAGATAGAAGTTAGAAGATAGCATTTAAATAAAGGAATTGTCAAAAACTGTCTCTTGTCATTTTTAACATTTTTGACAGTTTTTTTGCTACTTTTGTACCCCCTTACCATTTCACACAGGAGGGAGGGCCGGGATCTGGGGGTCCCCTTGTTAAAGGGGGCTTCCAGATTCCGATAAGCCCCCCGCCCACAGACCCCCACAACCACTGGGAAAGGGTTGTGGGGATGAGGCCCTTGTCCCCATCAACATGGGGACAAGGTGTTTTGGGGGGCTACCCCAAAGCACCCTCCCAATGTTGAAGGCATGTGGCCTAGTATGGTTCAAGGGGGGGCCGCTCTCTTGTCCCCCCTCTTTTCCTGCGGCCTGCTCGGATAAGGGTCTGGTATGGATTTTTGGGGGACCCCACGCTTTTTTAAAAAAAATATTTGGTGCGGGGTTCCCCTTAAAATCCATACCAGACCTGAAGGGTCTGGTATAGATTTTGAGGGGGACCCCACGCCATTTTTTTTTAAAATTTTGGCCGGAGTTCCCCTTAATATCCATACCAGACCTGAAGGGCCTGGTATGGAATTTAGGGGAACCCCCCCAATTAATTTTTTTTTTAAAAATTTGATTTGGGGTTCCCCTGTGGGGAATTGCCATGCCGTTTTTATCAATGAACTTTTATGTGTATTGTCGGACTGGCAATTCATTAATAGCCGCGAGCAGTTTTAAATGACTTTTTTTCCTTTGAAATGTCATTTTGCTGTCAGACTGGTCTAAACACGGGAAACATGCGCCCCTTTACAGGCATACTATAGACACCCCCCCCAGGTACAAAATTTAAAGGAATATTACACTTTTATTGTTTCACTTTAAGCATTATTAAAATCACTGCTCCCGAAAAAACGGCAGTTTTTAAAACTTTTTTTTGCATTGATCCATGTCCCTTGGGGCAGGACCCAGGTCCCCAAACACTTTTTATGACAATAACTTACATATAAGCCTTTAAAATTAGCACTTTTGATTATTCATGTTCGTGTCCCATAGACTTTAACGGTGTTCGCGTGTTCAAACAAATTTTTTGCTTGTTCGCAAGTTCTGGTGCGAACCGAACAGGGGGGTGTTCAGCTCATCCCTGGTGGAAAATAAACTCACAGTGCGCTGGATTGCTCCGTACAAAGCTTGGGTATGAGAGGCACTCTGGAGCGCTATTGGACAGGTCAGATGTATTTAAAAAGGTGTTGGCACATATGTGTTGCAAGAACAGTCGCTGTTGGAGTGTTGGACAACAGGGGCGATGCAAAACTGTGGGAAGGTCCCATAGAGAGTAACTGCTTCCCTGTGTGTGGTCCCTCCTCAGACACTGTCCTAGCAAGTGATGGGACCAGAGTTCCTGGTGGTTTTGAACTGGGTAATTTTGAGAAAGCGGTTGCTAGGGGTAACCACGCAGGTATCAGCAAACCTGAAACCCAAAAAGTGCTGGGTAAAGTTGAGACAAATGTCAAAATAGGACCCCTACAGTCTTGGAAGCGTAGATTGAGAAGAAATGTAAGCTCCCAAAGGTTTGGAAGAAACGCGCATGGAAGCACACTCTGAAAAAGAGGTAGGTGGAATTCCCCTTTGGAAAGAAGGGTGTTGTATTTATCCCTCCAGTGCAAACCGGGGGGGGATATGTGGAGATGCGACCCCATGTCACAGGTGCATATGAGCAGTGTATGCCTGATTTTGGTAGGCTTGCTAATTGTACACATATGTGCTAGCTTCATAATCATCCCAGGAATAGAGGTCAGTGCTCGGACTTGGAGACAGCTCCACCCGGCAGACAGCAAGTCTGGCCTGGGAGGTTGGGAGGGTCCCAGTAGGAGACGGCTTCAGGAGAAAGAGACAGGAGGTCTCGGAGTCTAAGGCTGCAGGCGGCAGCCTGTGTGTGCACGTCTGTAGTAAGCCCGGAGGCTATAGTTTATGTTTATACAGTGATGGTGGAACTCCTCTGTGAGGGAAGATTACTGTTTGTTTGAACTTTTTTGTTACCCATAAATTAAAGTGGGCTGCCATGCCCTAAAAACACAGTCTGGAGTGGCACGTTTCTGTAAAACTGCATGCACCACTTGAACCTTATCACACTGGATCGTCAGAGTATATATATACATATATATATATATATACATATATATATATATATATATATATATATATATATATATATATATAATCCTGCACAGCAGGGCCATCCGGAGGTGGTTATAGTGTATGTCAAACCAAAACCTTTTTCTCTATATTTGGACAGAGTACAGAAGGATTTGAATGCGTGGGGTTTTTGCCTGGACATCAGTGGCGGCCCATCCATAGAGAGTGCACGAGCGCCGCCTCCCGTATCCATGCGTCCGGCCCCCTGATCTATATTTTAGGGCACTGGACTATGGATTCCAATGTGGGGTGGGTGTTTTTTTTAAGCACCTGATTAGAGGTTCTACTAAGCTTCAAAAAAGGGTGCTTTGCGCTCCGAGCCCACCCAGTTGTGTGACAATAGCAAAGGAATTTTCACTATTTTCACACTAAAGTTCCTCCCCGCTAATCAGGAGCAGGTCGTAAGACCTGTTTCCCGATTGGCCAAAGCATCAGGCGATCTTATTGGATGCCTAGCGCTTTGGCGGAAGAGAAGACACACGGCAGAGGAAGTATGAGGAGCGGACACCGGAGCCGCCACTGCCCGCACTCCAGGAGAGGAGGAGAGGACACCACAAGCGGGTAAGTGCCGGGCTGCACACGGGGGGTTTGCTGTCTCAGTGCCACTGGGGGGGTGTTGTTTGCTTGCTGCCCCTCCAAAAGAAGAACCCACAACAGCTGCCCCTGCTGGACTTACACTTTAAAACTAACTTTTTTGGTTACTGCCTATTTTGCCAAAAGTACAGCAATCATTTAGTCGCTGTTTTTCAAGGTCATTAGGTCATTTCTTCTTGGGCTTGGTATTCTCTGACAGGTTTGTAGTTACTTGTGTTGTTTTTGAGGCACTCAGTAGCTTTATATCATAGACACTACACCATTGTAGGAAATGTAATTTGTGGGCTACAGGAAAGAAAAAGTTGGCCACTTTTGGGGTTCCATAGGTGCTAGGCAGTTCAAAAACAGAGGCAAGAATTCCTGACTTGCATATTAACACACTGTAAGAAACTAATTTTGTACAATATCATATTACATTAAACAATGAGTTTAGGTGATAGGTTGACCTGAAAGTAGCCCTTTACTCATTGTTACCTTAAAAGCTCCAATAACAGTTTCCTAGAGGGATAAAAAAAGGAAAAACAGAAGGTCTGAAAACTTTACTTTCCTGCAGAGACTGTTGTCGCAGACTTCTCCAAATGTTTTTTCATGTAAATAAATCCTACTTATTTGCAATGTAATTACTGTTAAAGGGGATGGAATCAAATTTTAGCTGCTCCTCTTCCTTAGTAGATAGCTTGTGACTAAATGACTAGACTTTTGATCATATGATTTCTCAGGAAGTGATCAAAGCAATTTGTCTAGAAAGGGCACATCATTTTTTTTATTTTTTTTTCATTTTAGGATAAAATAGGGAAAACTTGGGACTCCTGTTTTGCTGCCATAATGGGTTCTGTAAATAGATTTACTTTTGCTGTCTCTTCTGGGGATGACCATTTACCAGATAAGAAGTGAGAGAAAATTTGCACCAGGAAGACAGACAACATTCAAAAGCTGTCACTGGTTCTAACATTCCTAAACTTAACTTAAAAAAAAATTCAGTCTGTATTGCTGTTAGAGAGATTTCCCCTCACTTCCTGTCCTGGGGCAACCTTACAAGTCAGTAAGTGAAGGAATCTCTCCGACAGAGCCTCTGACAGAAGTAAAACCTGGCAGGAGTGAAAGGTGTCATCATACCTTATTCGTCCACCTTACTCATCTTATTATCTAATTATAATTACCTTTCATAGGCCGATTGCTGTATTAGGGGTGACCAAAGTGTCCACTAGTGCCACCTGTTCCACCTACCAGTGCCCACCAGTGCCACCTCTCAGTGCAGCCTATCAGTGCCCATCGGTGCCGCCCATCAGAGCCACCTATCAGTGTCCATCAGTGCAGCCTCATCAGTGCCTTCTGATCAGTGCCCACTAGTGCTGCCTCATCAGTGCCCGTCAGTGCCACCTATCATGGCCCATCAACCAGTGGTGTATTTAGGTTTTGTGCTGCCCTAGGCCTGACTAAACATGGGCACCCCCTAATTTAAATATGACCCACCCCTTCCTGTCAGGGCCACACCCCTTCCTTTTTAAGACACGCCCTGTCATCTTCATCTGAGGAAGACAGAGGGACGTCGGGGGAGGAGGACAGAGAGGGTTGTTGTGGTGGTCAATAAGGCCTAGAGAATAGCAGGTTAGGCACGGCTCAGTCCATAGGAACAGTAATGGATAATGGCCAACAGGCCCTCTTACCAGACCCAGCGAAACGGCAACAGTGATCCTGTGGCTCTTTCTCTGGTGGTGCGGGTACAGCGTGGCTCCTTCTCTGGTGGTGCGGGTACAGCGTGGCTCCCTCTCTGGTTGTACGGGTACAGCGTGGCTCCCTCTCTGGTGGTGCGGATACAGCGTGGCTCCCTCTCTGGTGGTGCGGGTACAGTGTGGCTCCCTCTCTGGTGGTGCAGGTACAGCATGGCTCCCTCTCTGGTGGTGCAGGTACAGCGTGGCTCCCTCTCTGGTGGTGCGGGTACAGCGTGGCTCTATCTGGTGGTGCGGGTACAGCATGGCTCCCTCTCTGGTGGTGCAGGTGCAGTGTGGCTTTATCTGGTGGTGCGGGTATAGCGTGGCTTTATCTGGTGGTGCGGGTACAGCGTGGCTTTATCATCTGGTCTCCCCCAGCACAGTCCTCTCTTTTTCTTCCCCTGTAGCACTCTGCTGTTTGCTGGGTTCCAGGTCAGGTCCCCCCCCAGCGCATGTATGTTGGGGGACTGTATCCTGTAGTATGTCTGTGGACATACTGGGGCCGTCAATCTTCTGGGACTATGTTTCCTATAATGCCCATCCCCGTGTGTTTGGATTGGCTCTCTGCTATGACAAGAGCGGGCAGAGAGCCGGGAGGCGCTTAGGGGAACACGATTAGAGCCGCTCTCCTCTCCTGTTCAACTTCAACTGACAGGAGAAAGGAGGGGGGCTGAGCGGGGGAATTGCACAACCGCTGTGTACACAGCTCTCCTCTCCCTGTCACAGCGCCGCTGCCTAAGTGATCATCGCTTTGCCGATGAGGGGGGGGGCGACTGCACCCACTACAACTGCTTCCTGGTGTCACCCGGGTGCAGTACGCCCCCCCCCCGCACTCCCATAGCGATGTCATTCAGATATACTCCTCGGATAGCGGCCCTGCATGTGCGACCGGGAGGAGGATGCAGGTGCTTTTTTTTTCGTGGGGGGGTTGCCGCACCCCGCAAAGTGTCGCCCTAGGCCTGGGCCTTGTCGGCCTAGGCCTAAATACAGCACTGCCATCAACGCTGCCTTATCAGTGCCTATCTGTGCAGCCTAACAATGCCCACCAGTGCCCCCTCATCAGCACACATCAGTGAAGGAGAAAAATGACCTGTTTGCAAAATTTATAATAAACTATGAAAACTTTTTTTTTTTTTTTCAAAATTTTCGGTCTTTTTTTTTTGTTTGTTTAGCAATAAATAAAAACCCCAGTAGTGATTAAATACCACCAAAAGAATGCTCTATTTGTGTGAAAAAAATGATAAAAATTTCATATGGGTACAGTGTAACATGACCGCGCAATTGTCATTCACTGCCTGTTCACACTTGTGCGATGCGATTTTGATGCATTTTTTTCATTGCGTGTTTCCTTATTACCAGAGCGATTGTATTGCGAATTCAATGCAAATTTTATACGCTTAGAATGTAAATTAGGCATAGATGCGATTTGTGCTCAGGCCAATCGAAAAGGCAAGAAAAAAATGGGTGTTAACTTCCTGTGCTCTTCCTTGTTTTCCTTTGTGGGGAGAGTATTGTCGTTGAGGAGTGTGGTTTGTTTGTGAGTAGTCAGTGAGGATTTTGACTTTTGGTCATTATGTTTCATCAAATGCCGTTGATCATGGCAGCAGTTGTTACTGCTACTGCTGCAGTCCTGATGGACAAAGCCAGGAGGAAGAGAAGGAGGAGGAGGAGGAAGAGACTGATGAGTACAAGAAGATATTGGGTCCATCCAATTATTCAAAATAGGGAAGAGAGAAGCCAGTTCAGGATCCTCTACAATGATCTCGGGCAGCATGAGGAGAAGTTCTTCAACTATTCCCGGATGTCAGTAAATAGGTTAGTACCTGTACCCCTCTTCCTTCTCCTCCTCCCTCCTTCTTACTATCTATCACTGACATGCATCCTACTGACCACTAATCCCACTGACCACCAATGCCACTGACCACCAATCCCACTGACCACCAATGCCACTGACCACCAATGCCACTGACCACCAATCTTACTGACCACCAATGCCACTGACCACCAATGCCAACGACCACCAATCCCACTAACCACAAATCTTACTGACCACCAATCATACTGACCACCAATGTCACTGACCACCAATCCCACTGACCACCAATTTAAGGGCATGCATCCCACTGACCACCAATCTTACTGACCACCAATCTTGCTGACCACCAATGCCACTGACCACCAATGCCACTGACCACCAATCTTACTGACCACCAATGCCACTGACCACCAATCCCACTGACCACCAATGTAAGGGCATGCATCCCACTGACCACCAATCCCACTGACCACCAATCTTACTGACCACCAATGCCACTGACCACCAATCCTACTTTTGATCTCTTTTCTCCTTTTACTAGAACTCTTGCCTATTACCATTCTATTTGATTTTGTGTATGGGCTTTAGCCTGTCGCTTACATTGGATTTGTGGTTTTATTCCTTAGTTTAGATGAATTGCTTAGGCTGCTTGATACACGTTTGGAGTATCAGAACACCACCTTTCGGAATAGTGTGGAGCCAGCGGAAAGGTTGCTTGTTACATTAAGGTAAATTTTATAGATATACTTTGTGAAATTTTATGCTATGCACCATAGTAAGCTATAGTAAGGAATGCAAAGAATGAAGACAGATATGACAACAAAATTGTGTTCCAAAAAAGTATTTATTTTTTTATTTTCAAAAACTTAATACGTAATTATTTTTTGATTACATACTTTGCATGAAATATTTTGGAAAGACTCTAACTCCCTCTGACTCACTAAATTCCTCTGACTCTCTAACTCCCTCTGACTCTCTGACCTCCTCTGATTCTCTAACTCTCTAACTTCCCCTGACTCTATAACTCCCTCTGACTCTAACTCACTTTGACTCTCTAACTCACTCTGACTCTCTAACTCACTCTGACACTCTAACTCACTCTGACACTCTAACTCACTCTGACTCTCTTACTTCCTCTGACTCTCTAACTTCCCCTGACTCTCTTATTTCCTCTGACTCTCTAACTCACTCTGACTCTCTTACTTCCTCTGACTCTCTAACTCACTCTGACTCTCTTACTTCCTCTGACTCTCTAGCTTCCCATGACTCTTTAACTTCCCCTGACTCTCTAACTTCCCCTGACTCTCTTACTTCCTCTGACTCTCTTACTTCCTCTGACTCTCTTACTTCCTCTGACTCTCTAACTTCCTCTGACTCTCTAACTTCACCTGACTCTCTTAATTCCTCTGACTGTCTTGCTTCCTCTGACTGTCTTGCTTTCTCTGACTGTCTAGCTTCCCCTGACTGTCTAGCTTGAACGTAACTGAACTTTAATATTTAGTTACAAAACTTTAGTAACTCAAACTCTATCTCTCCAACTCATCCTCCCTGTCATCTCCCACTCTCTCATCCTCCCTCCCTCGCATCTTCATCTCCCCTTTCCCCCTAATCTTTTTTCTCTACATCTCTATTTCCCTGAGCCATTCAAAATATGATAGCATTTTGGAATACACTTTTCAAATTTACAAAAAATAATTTAACAAAAACATAACGCTAACAAAGAAAGTATCAATTTTCAACGTGAAGTTGGTAGCGGTATTAGCAGGTAGTCATCTACGAATTCAAAAAACTTGGTGAACTATGTTCATCAGTCTTGGTTAAATCATGCCGTTGTAGTGTTGCTGTTGAAGAGCTTGGTGGTGTTAGCTGCAAGGCTTCACCTTGTGTTGAGGGATATTTCCTCAATAACACAGGTGGGGATATCTCGTTATCTGGTGGTACACTTGGGGGCCCATATTGTCGATAGGGTGTAGGCATGTTTGAGGCTACTTCAAGCGATCGATTGTGATATGGATAATGACTTGGAATTATCGGTTTCTGCTGTTCCATTGGTTTTATTACAGGTGGAAATTGATTTGCCACGGACGGTATTTGCTCGTAGAGCTGTGCTGGTCTGTTTTGTGTCGGGACATGGTAAGATGTTGAGTCAAGTGGTCTCATATCCATCTGTCTGCCAATATCCATGGTTCTACTTGGGGGTGAAATTACTGAGGCAACAGGTGAAGGAATAGGATATGGGATTCGTGATCTGGGGGTCTCATACATGCTAGAGGGTTCTGCAAAACTAGAGAGATAAGGGTTTGGTGCAGTGTTTGAGGCAGAAGAAATGGGAGTAAATATTTGAGTACTAGGAATGTCGTGCATTAGCACAGAAACATGGCGTGGCACAGTGAATGAATGGATGCAATGTTGCACTGCAATCCTCATATTAAAGTAATGGTCTGGCAAGACCTCTTTGAGAAGAGGCACCAAACTAATGGCAAACATAGTGTGAGGGCATCGCTGGGCATCGATTTGTTCAGTGATACCTGACACTGTGTGTAGTAATTTATTGGTCTGGTCTTGGTCTTCAACCTGTTCTGCTGCCCTGCTGCTTTTCTTCCTGCGGGAAGCAGATGCTTGCCTTTGCCTTCTGCTGGAAGGTGTCGAAACATCCGTATCCTCATTATCCCGCTCCTGAGGAGAGGACTCATGTACCTTGATCAGCTCACCCTGGAGCTCCATAGATGAATCCTCCTGATTTGTGCAAGCAAATGATACTCCATCATCGTCAACACTAGGAGTATGCTCCTCCTCCCCGTCTTCCTCCTCCTCCCAATTTGCTTCCTTGCTGCAATATAAAAAAATTGGAACTGGAATTGCAACTGTTATGAAATAAAAAGTATAGCTGATAGTGGGAGAAGTAAAGGTTAGGGTTAGGAGTAGTTAATTAGATAGAGATGGTAGAGTGACCGATTCATGTATCATAACTTACTTCCTCAATTCTGGTACTGGCTTCAAAAAATCCATGTATCTGGCGAAGGCATAGGGACGCTTTGGGGGGGCACCAGACCCACTCCTTGCTTCACGCTGCAGTCTCTGGTGTCTCTGAAGTGTATCCTTGAGGCTCCGCCACCTAGTGCGTATTAGTCCTTCTGTAATAAAAAAAAACATAACTAATTTATTTTATATTTTTTTCAGGTACCTAGCAACTGGAAATTCATTTGCCAGCTTACACTATGAGTTCAAATTGGGAAAATCTACGGTGAGCACAATTGTGCGTGACACCTGTATCGCCATCTGGGAGGTCCTAAGAGATGTGGTCATGAGAAAACCAAACAAAGAGGAATGGAACACCAAAGCTGAGTTGTTTTGGGAGCGCTGCAACTTCCCTAAATATGTTGGTGCCATAGACGGCAAGCACATCAGAATTGTGAGGCCAGTCAGTAGTGGGACAAAATTTTTTAATTATAAAAAATATTCTTCTTTCGTTCTTCTGGCAGTGGCTGATGCAAACTACTTGTTCACCTACATCGACATTGGTTCTTATGGGAGCAGTTCTGACTCCAGAATTTTTTCCCACTCAAGTTTTGGAAGAATGATTCGGGAGAACGCACTAGACCTCCCAAATGGGCGACCACTCCCTGGAACATCAGAACCCTCTCTCCCTTTAATATTTGTCGGTGATGAGGTTTTCGCTCTTTCAGAAAAAATGCTGAGGCCATATGCTAACTGGTCACTGTCTGTGGAGAAAAGGGTCTTTAATTATCGGCTAACAAGAGCATGAAGAGTTGTGGAGTGTACTTTCTGAATCCTGGCAAACAAATGGCGATTTCTTCACACCCCAATAACTTTAAGCATGGAAAACGCCATAATTGCCGTAAAAGCTGCCTGTGCACTCCACAATTTTATCCGCGAAAGAGATGGATACCTTTTCAAGGACTCTTTAATCAATGAGATGGAAGGCACAGATTGGACACATACAAGGGGCAATTACAGAGGGGCCAGCATCCGTGAGAAATTTACTGACTTCTTAATGAGTCCTGCCGGTCAGGTATCATGGCAGCTTGATGCCATTCAATAAAGACCAATAACTTTTTCCCTGTCAATGCTGCATTGTCTACTATCTGTACTTTTTTCTATAAATGTAATAAAGTTTTATTGTTCAACAGTGTGTCTGTCACAGAAGTTAGTAGACCAGACTGTGTGGACTGCATAGAGGAAACCAGAAACACATGTAAGTGAAAAATAAGGGTGTTTATTATTAAATGTGTGACAAATAAGTGAAATATATACAGTGCAAACCAACCACAGACCCACAAACAAATGGTATATACAAATAGATGAGAAATACCGTAATCGTAATAAAAGCCGGGCCGAGGTCATACACAAGGAGGTCAGTCAGATGGGAAAGGACGGGGAACCAACAGGACAGGGAGAGGATGGATGGATAGGCTGCAGGGGCAGGGATCCAGGGAAACCAGGAAACCGGAGGGACAAGAACAGGATGGGCTCAGGATGGGGATCTGATCAGGTCAGGACAGATGCAGGCTCAAGGACAAGATACAGGCAGCAAGATCAGGGCACAGGGAGAGAGACACCAAGGCAAGGATGTGAGGGCTTGCCGGGTATTTATAAGGCTGCAGTAATTGACCTCATGTTACACCTGAGTGCAGAGGGTGCTGTCTGCTCCACACTGCCGGAGTACACCCGCTGGTGGACACCGGTACTACGGCCCAAGAGACCGATAGCGCCACCAACAGGTAAACCTTCTCATGGCGGTGTCCATCTTTTTTTTTTTGCACTTTCTGTGTCAACATACAGAGCATGCAATATCATTCCACAACATTGGTGGTCGGTGGGATTGGTGGTCAGTGGGATGCATGCCCTTACATTGGTGGTCAGTGGGATTAGTGGTCAGTGGCATTGGTGGTCAGTGGGATTGGTGGTCAGTGGCATTGGGGGTCAGTAAGATTGGTGGTCAGTGAGATTGGTGGTCAGTGGCATTGGTGGTCAGTGGCATTGGTGGTTAGTGGCGTTGGTAGTCAGTGGCATTGGTGGTCAGTAAGATTGGTGGTCAGTGGCATTGGTGGTCAGTGGCGTTGGTGGTCAGTGGCATTGATGGTCAGTGGTATTGGTGGTCAGTGGGATTGGTGGTCAGTGGGATGCATGCCCTTACATTGGTGGTCAGTGGGATTAGTGGTCAGTGGGATGCATGCCCTTACATTGGTGGTCAGTGGGATTAGTGGTCAGTGGCATTGGTGGTCAGTGGGATTGGTGGTCAGTGGCATTGGGGGTCAGTAAGATTGGTGGTCAGTGAGATTGGTGGTCAGTGGCATTGGTGGTCAGTGGCATTGGTGGTTAGTGGTGTTGGTAGTCAGTGGCATTGGTGGTCAGTAAGATTGGTGGTCAGTGGCATTGGTGGTCAGTGGCGTTGGTGGTCAGTGGCATTGATGGTCAGTGGTATTGGTGGTCAGTGGGATTGGTAGTCAGTGGGATGCATGCCCTTACATTGGTGGTCAGTGGGATTGGTGGTTTGTGGGATGCATGCCCTTGCATTGGTGGTCAGTGGCATTGGTGGTCAGTGGGATGAATAAATAGAAATATAATTACGTTTATGTTTGCGAACCCAAGGTGTGAAGTCATCCCAGTCTGCATACAGACTTTTACAAATTTCATCCCAGCCTCTGCTCTTCCGGGCATTGTTTTTGTATTCTTCAATCCGGCTGTCCCATATATAAGGCCTGTCACAGACAAGTCTGATGAGCTCCTCATTATCAATGCTGTTCCGACGCCTGGGGGTCATCTTGACTGCTTACAGATGGACATGAGACAGGAAACAGGAAGTGAGGGGGCAGAACTGAGTTGAACTGAAAGGAGGAGCTGGAGGTGAAGAATTTGCACCTATCTGAACCAACAATGTGCTTCCAGAACGATTTACATTAATGTCTATGGAGACTAAATTCGCAACGCAACACTGTAAACTCGCACAAGAACCTTTTTTTTATCTCATCACATTTGGAGAGGAATCGCAACGCATATATGTAAACGACCATAATTGAAGACAATTACTTTTTGGATGACATGCGAATCTAGTTTTTGCTTAACGCAACGCATTTGTTATAAACTCGCACAAGTGTGAACCGGCACTCAAAGAGTGACAGTGCTGAAAGTTGAAAATTGGCCTGGGCAGGAAAGGGATTAAAGTGCCCAGTAAGCAAGTGGTTAACTATGCTCCCAGCACCAAGTTTTACAAATCCAAAACTGCAGGACGAGACAAACAAAACTGAGTAGTACAAGTTACTATACTTGCTGTTAGAGAAATTTCCCCTCACTTCCTGTCCTGGGGCAACCTTACAAGACAATAAGTGAAGGAATCTCTCAGACAGAGCCTCTGGCAGAAGTAAAACCTGGCAGAAGATCTAATCCTTCCCTTCTCAATCCCACACTAAAAAAAACAAAAAAATGTTTTATGTATATCTAAACTTTAAGTTAAATTATACATGTAAGCCTAAATACATACGTCTGCTTGCAGCATTACACTTATGCTTGGAAAAAAAAAAACAGAAGACCAAGACCGGTAGGCTGTTTCCCATGTAGCACTGTAATGCCTTGTACACACGATCGGACATTGATCGGACATTCCGACAACAAAATCCATCAGATTTTTTCCGACGGATGTTGGCTCAAACTTGTCTAGCATACACACAATCACACAAAGTTGGTCGGAAATTCCAAACGTCAAGAACGTGGTGACGTACAACACGTACGACGAGCGGAGAAAAATTAAGTTCAATAGCCATTGCGGCTCTTCTGCTTGATTCTGAGCATGCGTGGCACTTCGTGCGCCGGAATTGTCTACACACGATCAGAATTTACGCAAACGGATTTTGTTGTCGGAAAATTTTAGATCCAGCTCTCAAACTTTGTGTGTCAGAGATTCCGATGGAAAAAGTTTGATGGAGCCTACACACGGTCGGAATTTCTGAAAACAAGCTCCGATCGCACATTTTCCGTCGGAAAGTCTGATCGTGTGTACAGGGCATTATGGTTAATTTTCAGTATTGTACCCATATGTCCTTTTGTTTTTTTGTTTGGCTCAAACAAGATAGAAAATGGCCTTTTTTAACTGTTTAACTGTAATAAGCAGCCAATGGAAAAAGAAAAAAACATATTAAAACAAAAAAAGGTTAATTCAAATTCCTAAGTTACAGAAAGACAAGTCACCATATCTTAATAAGCCCAGCAAAGAGACTGCAGTATGAGTCACAATAGATGCTCTTTCCAAAGCTCCTTATCTCACTTCATTCCACTATTATACAGTGTGAAAGCCTCAGCTGTGGGGATATATTATGTGAACTACGGTTTAATTGTACAATTAACCTTTGTTGTACAATTTGGATTTTAAACAGTGCTTTTCTTACCTCCCTCTGATTTCAGACTCATTTGAAATAAATTACCAAGAGCATTTAAAAATGCAAAACGAAAGCTATGTGATCCCACAAGCCTGCAAGAGGTCGTCAGGTTGTCACACCTGTATCTGGGGTTGTCACATATGGCGTGACAGACCTGTCATTGTGCATGCATTTTCCCCGCTATCTGAGCACATACATAATATCACTGTGACAGTGGCTAGATAAATTGTTGTAATTAGTTTAATATTGTTGCCTATAGATTATGTAAATACCCTTTGCTGCCTACTGTAATAATACTGTGATCCTTGTCAGCTGTTTTGTTTGTTGTATTTAATCATTACCAAAAAAACAACTTAAAGTAACCATTATTTTTTCTTTAACACCCGCATAAATACAAAAATATAGTACCTAACAAAAATGCTACATCTTTCTGATTATAATTCTGGTTACTTAGCTTTGGTGATAGCAATAGTTACTTGACACTGATTATAACACTTGTTTCTTGACTTTGGTTATAATGCTGGTTACTTGGTCATGATAACACTTCTGGTTTTTTGACTTTGGTCATAAAATTGGTTGCCTAGTTATGATTATACTTCTAGCTCCTTGTCTTAGTACTTGTTACTTGGCACTGATTATACTTCTGGTTTCTTGGCTTTGGTCTTAGTACTGGTTATTTGGCACTGATTATAATTCTGGTTCTGGTTCTGGTTATGGCCCTTTAAAGTTATTAATACCTGACAATTAAATAGATACACACAAATTACTGTCACATCTAAAAAAGAATAGCAAAAAAATAAAAATAGCAATGATAAAAAATGTAAAAGGAAAACACATTAAAAACTGTATTAACTCTGATCAAGATGGAGTCCATGTTTTATAACTGAGGTTTTTAGGTATTTCATAGTTCTGTTTTTGTGTGTTCCAGCTCAAATATGTCAATTATAGAAATAACTGTCAAATGAGCTGTTTTAAATAATATAGTACTCCTTTACTATGTTATTAATTGTCTGCACACTCTTCATGGTTAAAAAAGTTTAGGAGCCATAAAGTTCCAAATATGAAAACAAAGCTACAAAACACTACAAGTACATCTGTATATGCACAAATATGGCACCTATATATGTTTTTTTTTCATTGTTGGTTCTGCTAGATAACTCTTGATCTCAGTAATGTGGTATTTAGGGATGAGCTTCGTGTTCGAGTCGAACCCATGTTCGACTCGAACATCGGCTGTTCGGTCGTTCGCCGAATTGCGAACGATATGGGCCGTTCGCGCCAAATTCGTGTGGCGCGTCACGGCCCATAATTCACTGCGGCATCGCAGTGCATTGCTGGCTGATTATTGGCCAAGCATGCACTATGACCCGCATGCTTGGCCAATCACAGCGCCGTCAGTAGAGAGAGCTGTAATTGGCCAAAGCCAGGGTGGCTTTGGCCAATTATGGCTCAGGGGATTTAGTACACACCCCACACTATATAAGGCCGCCTGCACGGCGGCCCTGTGTAGTGTGTGTTCCGGTGTGCTGAGAGATAGAGAGAGAGACAGTGTCATTTGATTTGAGTTAGATAGATTAGGCAGAACAGTCAGTCAGTTAGCTGCACTTACAGTGTATTGTGTATATATATGCATCCCAGGTGTTGCATATATATATATACACTGTATTCAGTTTAGCTAGATCCGTTCCTGTTATCTTCTATCTAGACTATTTACATTTAGTGCAGTGTGTCCTGCTCACAGTGTTCAGCTAGATCCGTTCCTGCTATTTACATTCAGTGCAGTGCGTCCTGCTCACAGTGTTCAGCTAGATCCGTTCCTGGTATTTACATTTAGTGCAGTGTGTCCTGCTCACAGTGTTCAGCTAGATCCGTTCCTGCTATTTACATTCAGTGCAGTGCGTCCTGCTCACAGTGTTCAGCTAGATCCGTTCCTGGTATTTACATTTAGTGCAGTGCGTCCTGCTCACAGTGTTCAGCTAGATCCGTTCCTGCTATTTACATTCAGTGCAGTGCGTCCTGCTCACAGTGTTCAGCTAGATCCGTTCCTGCTATTTACATTCAGTGCAGTGCGTCCTGCTCACAGTGTTCAGCTAGATCCGTTCCTGGTATTTACATTTAGTGCAGTGCGTCCTGCTCACAGTGTTCAGCTAGATCCGTTCCTGCTATTTACATTCAGTGCAGTGCGTCCTGCTCACAGTGTTCAGCTAGATCCGTTCCTGCTATTTACATTCAGTGCAGTGCGTCCTGCTCACAGTGTTCAGCTAGATCCGTTCCTGGTATTTACATTTAGTGCAGTGCGTCCTGCTCACAGTGTTCAGCTAGATCCGTTCCTGCTATTTACATTCAGTGCAGTGCGTCCTGCTCACAGTGTTCAGCTAGATCCGTTCCTGCTATTTACATTCAGTGCAGTGCGTCCTGCTCACAGTGTTCAGCTAGATCCGTTCCTGGTATTTACATTTAGTGCAGTGCGTCCTGCTCACAGTGTTCAGCTAGATCCGTTCCTGCTATTTACATTCAGTGCAGTGCGTCCTGCTCACAGTGTTCAGCTAGATCCGTTCCTGCTATATACATTTAGTGCAGTACGTCCTGCTCACAGTGTTCAGCTAGATCCGTTCCTGTTATCTTCCTACTGACAGGCAGGCTTGTCTGGTTACAGTATATAAAGCTACCTGAAGAAAATTACAGGTGTTCTTTTTGATCCTATTAGTACCACGGTCAGGCAGCTAGACTATTTACATTTAGTACAGTGTGTCCTGCTCACAGTGTTCAGCTAGATCCGTTCCTGTTATCTTCCTACTGACAGGCAGGCTTGTCTGGTTACAGTATATAAAGCTACCTTAAGAAAATTACAGGTGTTCTTTTTGATCCTATTAGTACCACGGTCAGGCAGCTAGACTATTTACATTTAGTACAGTGCGTCCTGCTCACAGTGTTCAGCTAGATCCGTTCCTGCTATTTACATTCAGTGCAGTGCGTCCTGCTCACAGTGTTCAGCTAGATCCGTTCCTGCTATTTACATTCAGTGCAGTGCGTCCTGCTCACAGTGTTCAGCTAGATCCGTTCCTGGTATTTACATTTAGTGCAGTGCGTCCTGCTCACAGTGTTCAGCTAGATCCGTTCCTGCTATTTACATTCAGTGCAGTGCGTCCTGCTCACAGTGTTCAGCTAGATCCGTTCCTGCTATTTACATTCAGTGCAGTGCGTCCTGCTCACAGTGTTCAGCTAGATCCGTTCCTGGTATTTACATTTAGTGCAGTGCGTCCTGCTCACAGTGTTCAGCTAGATCCGTTCCTGTTATCTTCCTACTGACAGGCAGGCTTGTCTGGTTACAGTATATAAAGCTACCTTAAGAAAATTACAGGTGTTCTTTTTGATCCTATTAGTACCACGGTCAGGCAGCTAGACTATTTACATTTAGTACAGTGCGTCCTGCTCACAGTGTTCAGCTAGATCCGTTCCTGCTATTTACATTCAGTGCAGTGCGTCCTGCTCACAGTGTTCAGCTAGATCCGTTCCTGGTATTTACATTTAGTGCAGTGCGTCCTGCTCACAGTGTTCAGCTACATCCGTTCCTGCTATTTACATTCAGTGCAGTGCGTCCTGCTCACAGTGTTCAGCTAGATCCGTTCCTGCTATTTACATTCAGTGCAGTGCGTCCTGCTCACAGTGTTCAGCTAGATCCGTTCCTGGTATTTACATTTAGTGCAGTGCGTCCTGCTCACAGTGTTCAGCTAGATCCGTTCCTGCTATTTACATTCAGTGCAGTGCGTCCTGCTCACAGTGTTCAGCTAGATCCGTTCCTGGTATTTACATTTAGTGCAGTGCGTCCTGCTCACAGTGTTCAGCTGGATCCGTTCCTGTTATCTTCCTACTGACAGGCAGGCTTGTCTGGTTACAGTATATAAAGCTACCTTAAGAAAATTACAGGTGTTCTTTTTGATCCTATTAGTACCACGGTCAGGCAGCTAGACTATTTACATTTAGTACAGTGCGTCCTGCTCACAGTGTTCAGCTAGATCCGTTCCTGCTATTTACATTCAGTGCAGTGCGTCCTGCTCACAGTGTTCAGCTAGATCCGTTCCTGGTATTTACATTTAGTGCAGTGCGTCCTGCTCACAGTGTTCAGCTACATCCGTTCCTGCTATTTACATTCAGTGCAGTGCGTCCTGCTCACAGTGTTCAGCTAGATCCGTTCCTGCTATTTACATTCAGTGCAGTGCGTCCTGCTCACAGTGTTCAGCTAGATCCGTTCCTGGTATTTACATTTAGTGCAGTGCGTCCTGCTCACAGTGTTCAGCTAGATCCGTTCCTGCTATTTACATTCAGTGCAGTGCGTCCTGCTCACAGTGTTCAGCTAGATCCGTTCCTGCTATATACATTTAGTGCAGTACGTCCTGCTCACAGTGTTCAGCTACATCCGTTCCTGTTATCTTCCTACTGACAGGCAGGCTTGTCTGGTTACAGTATATAAAGCTACCTTAAGAAAATTACAGGTGTTCTTTTTGATCCTATTAGTACCACGGTCAGGCAGCTAGACTATTTACATTTAGTACAGTGCGTCCTGCTCACAGTGTTCAGCTAGATCCGTTCCTGTTATCTTCCTACTGACAGGCAGGCTTGTCTGGTTACAGTATATAAAGCTACCTTAAGAAAATTACAGGTGTTCTATTTGATCCTATTAGTACCACGGTCAGGCAGCTAGACTATTTACATTTAGTACAGTGTGTCCTGCTCACAGTGTTCAGCTAGATCCGTTCCTGTTATCTTCCTACTGACAGGCAGGCTTGTCTGGTTACAGTATATAAAGCTACCTTAAGAAAATTACAGGTGTTCTATCCCAGCTTAGTGCAGCTACAGGCCATTAGTATGTCTGGAAGGCCAAGAAGGAGAGGCAGACAGTCACAAGCCAATAAGAGAGGGCAAGCAGGCTCTGTGTCTAGTGCTGGTCGTGGAGACGGTGCATCCTCATCAGCACGTGGCCATGGGACACGCTTGGCCTTTTTTTCGGCAGCTGGCCGTGTTGAGCCGCAACATG
Source organism: Lithobates clamitans (assembly GCA_037952925.1). Classification (NCBI taxonomy): domain Eukaryota; kingdom Metazoa; phylum Chordata; class Amphibia; order Anura; family Ranidae; genus Lithobates; species Lithobates clamitans. The sequence goes on from JBBGZY010000285.1 coordinate 3,867,793, forward strand.
CGGAAGACTTGGTCGAGTGGATGACCAAGCCGTCCTCATCCTCCTCATCCTCTCTCACCCATGCCCAGGGTGCTTTGTCTGGCAAAGCAGCGGCCTCTTCCCTCAGCTCAATGTCATCAGTGACTCCTTCCCTAGCTCCACCATGTCCTCATGAGGATTCCCTCGAACTGTTTGACCACAGTGTTGGGTACATGCTCCAGGAGGATGCCCAGCGTTTGGAAGGCTCTGATGATGATACTGAGCTCAATGAAGGCAGTAACATGAGCACGGACAGAGGGGGTGCCCAAGAAGGACAGCAATCTGGCAGTCATGCTCCCCCTGCTGCAGCATACTGCCAGGTTTGCTCCAGTGATGAGGAGGGAGGGGATGATGAGGTCACTGACTCAACGTGGGTGCCTGATAGGAGAGAGGAGGAGGAGGAGGAGGAGGTGGCACATCACCAACTAGGCAGGATGCCCTCCAGGGGCCAGCCTAAGGGCAGCACATTGACTGCATCACACCCCAAAGCTCCACATGTGCAGGGCGCTGCAGTCTCTGCGCGTTATTCAAAAAGTTCTTTGGTGTGGGCCTTTTTTGAGACGAGTGCATCAGATCGCACCGCTGCTATTTGCAACATATGTCTCAAGCGTATCTCGCGTGGCCAAAACATCTCCCGCTTGGGTACCACATGCTTGACCAGACATATGTTGACCTGCCATGCAGTTCGTTGGCAAGCGTATCTAAAAGACCCACACCAAAGAACAAAGACGATCTCTCCTTGCTCCTCATCAGCTGAGATTTCCAACCCCACTAGACCTTCAGTCCTCTCTGAGACCTGCAGTGAGAGGAATGAAGGTGTAGAATTAGGTGTGTCACAGCCAAGTACTTGTGGGCAATCTGCTTTTGGTACACCGACGTCAGATTGTACCAGGCAAATTTCCCTGCCCCAGCTGCTGCACCGCCGAAAGAAGTTTGCTCCCAGCCATCCACATGCCCAGCGGTTGAATGCTAGCTTGGCAAAATTGCTAGCACTTCAACTGCTGCCTTTTCAGTTGGTAGACTCTGCCCCCTTCCGTGAGTTTGTGGAATGTGCGGTTCCTCAGTGGCAGGTACCCAAACGCCACTTTTTCTCACGGAAGGCGATTCCGGCTCTCTACCGGCATGTGGAAGGCAATGTCCATGCCTCGCTGGACAGGGCGGTCAGCGGTAAGGTGCATATTACCGCTGACTCATGGTCCAGCAGGCATGGACAGGGACGTTACTTAAGTTTCACGGCGCATTGGGTGACTCTGCTGGCAGCTGGGAAGGATGCAGGACAAGGTGCAGTAGTGTTGGAGGTTGTTCCGCCACCACGCCTCCAAAATGCTGATTGTGACACACCTCTCTCCTCCACCCCTCCTCTTCTTCTTCCTCCATGGCCTCTTCCTCGGAACCAGCGGTGCTCCGTAGGCGTTCAAGGGGCTACGCAAGTACGCAGGCCAAAAGATGCCATGCGGTGCTTGAGCTGGTGTGCTTGGGGGACAGGAGCCACACTGGGGCAGAGGTTCTGTCAGCTCTGCAGGGGCAGGTTCAGAGGTGGTTGACGCCACGCCAACTTAAGGCAGGAATGGTGGTTTGCGACAATGGCACCAACCTCCTCTCTGCCCTCCGACAGGGACAACTGACCCATGTGCCCTGTTTGGCTCACGTCCTTAACTTGGTGGTGCAGCGGTTCTTGGGCAGGTACCCGGGCTTACAGGATGTCCTGAGGCAGGCCAGGAAAGTCTCTGTGCATTTCCGCCGGTCATATAATGCCAGTGCTCGGCTGACGGACCTCCAAAAGGAGTTTAACCTGCCCAAGAACCGCCTAATCTGTGACATGCCCACCAGGTGGAACTCGACGTTGGCCATGCTGCAGCGGCTGCACACGCAGCAGAGGGCCATCAATGAGTACCTGTGCGACTATGGCACCAGGACAGGGTCAGGGGACCTTGGTTTTTTTTCCCCACGCCAGTGGGCCATGATCAGGGATGCATGCACTGTCCTGTCACCATTCGAGGAGGCCACGAGGATGGTGAGCACTGACAGTGCATGCATCAGTGACACTGTCCCCCTTGTCCACCTGTTGGAGCACACGCTGCGTGGAATAATGGACAGGGCACTTGAGGCAGAACAGAGGCAGGAAGAGGAGGACTTCCTTAGCTCTCAAGGCCCCCTTTATCCAGACAGTGTTCCTGCGTGCCCGCCGATCACACAGGAAGAGGACGAGGAGGAGGAGGAGGAGGAGGAGGAGGAGGAAGATTGTGTCAGTATGGAGGTGGAGCCTGGCACTCAGCATCAGCAGTCTTTAAGGGATCAGTCCCAAGGAACACATGGACTTGTACGTGGCTGGGAGGAGGTGGCTGCGGACGTTGTTGTCCTTAGTGACCCAGAGGACTCCGGACCGAATGCCTCAGCAAACCTACGCTGCATGGCCTCCCTGATCCTGCAAAGCCTGCGTAAGGATCCTCGTATTCGTGGTATCAAGGAGAAGGACCAATACTGGCTGGCAACCCTCCTTGATCCACGTTACAAGGGTAAGGTTGCGGACCTTATCTTGCCATCGCAGAGGGAGCAGAGGATGAAACATCTTCGGGAGGCCTTGCAGAAAGGTCTGTGCAACGCGTTCCCAGAGACTGGGAGGTTACAAACTCCTGTTTCTGGACAACGTGTTGCTGAGGCTTCGGTCAGTCAAAGAAGGAGCGGTGGAGAAGGTGGCCGTCTGACCGATGCGTTCAGACAATTTTTTGGTCCGCAGCCCCAAGGTATGATCGGTTCCAGCAACCATCGCCAGCGTCTGTTTTACATGGTGCAGGAATACCTAGGGGCAAGATCAGACTTGGACACCTTTCCCACCGAAAATCCTCTGGGTTACTGGGTCTTGAGGATGGATCACTGGCCAGAGCTTGCACAGTATGCAATTGAGCTACTGGCCTGTCCTGCATCCAGCGTTCTTTCGGAACGCACATTCAGTGCTGCTGGAGGCGTGGTAACCGATCACAGGGTGCGTCTGTCCACCGACTCGGTCGATCGGCTGACCTTCATAAAAATGAATCAGTCTTGGATCACCACCAGCTACCAAGCACCTGATGCAGATGTAACCGAATAATTTTTTTTGAAATCTCAGATCCCTTCAAAGACTGCCTATGCTGATGCTGAGTGACTATCCCTGAGTAATTATCCTCTTCCTCCTCAATCATCACGCTGATAGCTTGTAAGAACATTTTTGGTTCTGGGCGCCACCACCAGTGCCTAAGGCACAATTTTTCAGCCCCTGTTTAACAGGGGCGTGTAATTACAATTTTTGATGTAATACTTTGCAGCAGGGCTCGTTCCTGCATTCCAACTAGAGTGTCTGTGAGGGGTTGCAGTGTTGTGGCACCAGCACCAGTGCCTAAGACCCAATTTTTCAGCCCCTGTCTAACAGGGGCGTGTAATTACAATTTTTGATGCAATACTTTGCAGCAGGGCTTGTTCCTGCGTTTCAACTAGAGTGTCTGTGAGGGGTTGCAGTGTTGTGGCACCAGCACCAGTGCCTAAGACCCAATTTTTCTGCCCCTGTCTAACAGGGGCGTGTAATTACAATTTTTGATGCAATACTTTGCAGCAGGGCTCGTTCCTGCGTTCCAACTAGAGTGTCTGTGAGGGGTTGCAGTGTTGTGGCACCAGCACCAGTGCCTAAGGCCCAATTTTTCTGCCCCTGTCTAACAGGGGCGTGTAATTACAATTTTTGATGCAATACTTTGCAGCAGGGCTCGTTCCTGCGTTCCAACTAGAGTGTCTGTGAGGGGTTGCAGTGTTGTGGCACCAGCACCAGTGCCTAAGGCCTAATTTTTCAGCTCCTGTTCAACAGGGGCATGTAATTACAATTCTTGATCTAATATTTCACAGCAGGGCCCTGTGAGGGCTTACAGTGTTTTGGCCACAGCAACACCTAAGGCCCAAATTTCTGCTGAGTATATAGGGCAGGACCCTACTTTCAAACATCTAACTTACAAACGACTCCTACTTGCAAACGGAAGGAGACAACAGGAAGTGAGATGAAATCTACCCCTAAGGAAGGGAAATTCTCTCCTGTAAGAGTTAATATGGGAAAACAATTTCTCCTTTCCAGTGATGCTTTCCAATCCTTGTTCCACAAAAAAACCCAAATTTTCAAAAAACATTTTTCATTGGGACAAAAAAGTGAGGTGAAATCTTCTGAAGAGGAGGAAAGACGCAAAACAAATGTCACAGGGGTGATAACCCTTCCCTATGTTTTCCAAAAAGCTTAGAAAAGATTTTTTGGCTGGAGCTAAACACATTAAAAATGTTCAAAATTACAAACAGATTCTACTTAACAACAAACCTACAGTCCCTGTCTTGTTTGCACCGCCTGTATACTGCTGTTCAGAGTATATAGGGACCTTTCCTTATTTTAATTTGGGTGCGGGGTTCCCCTTAATATCCATACAAGACCCAAAGGGCCTGGTAATGGACTGGGGGGTACCCATGCCGTTTGTCTCACTGATTTTCATCCATATTGCCATGACCCGACATGACATTAAACCCGCAAGCAGTTTTAAATGAGATTTTTTCCTTTAAAAATGACATTTGGTGCAGGGACTGTTCTAAACATGGGAAACACGCGTCACTTTACAGGCATACTATAGACACCCCCCAGGTACGATATTTAAAGGAATATTTCACTTTTTTTTTTTTACTTTAAGCATCATTAAAATCACTGCTCCCGAAAAAACGGCCGTTTTTAAAAGTTTTTTTTGCATTGATACATGTCCCCTGGGGTAGGACCCGGGTCCCCAAACCCTTTTTTAGGACAATACCATGCAAATTAGCCTTTAAAATGAGCACTTTTGATTTCGAACGTTCGAGTCCCATAGACGTCAATGGGGTTCTAACGTTCGTGCGAACTTGCGGTCCGTTCGCGGGTTCTGGTGCGAACCGAACCGGGGGGTGTTCGGCTCATCCCTAGTGGTATTACATGGTAATTCCTACATCTGACATACTTATAGTAATCATGATATGTATCATTAGTGTTCCATTGTCTAATACCTGTGTTTGCATAACTCTAATGTCACAGGGGTACTCAGATACAAGACAAATAGACTGTGCACTTTGTAAGTGCAGTTACACTCTACAAAGTGCAGTTTCTCCAGAGCTTAGCAAAATGAGGAGAAGCTCTGTTGACCTCCATCATCCAGCCATGTGCAAGCAAAAATGCTTTTTTAAATTTGTCTTGCATGTAATTGGGTATTCTCTTCAAAGTGAATCTTCGCCTCATTTACTAAGCTCTGGAGCAACTGCACTTGCAAAGTGCACAGTCTATTTGCCTTTAGTAAATCAATCCCAATGCATTACCTATGCTCCCAGCACCAAGTTATATAAACACAAAACTGCAAGGAGAGGCAAACAAAACTGATTAGTACAAGTTACTATGCTGTATGAATCAAATTAATATTCTAGAATAACTATTTTCAATGAACGTCAAATTACTCACCAGAGTCCTCATGGCTCTGATACTATATGTAGTTTTTTTTTATAATTGACCCAAAGTTGAACCGTACCACCTTGCATGCTGGCCAGGGAAACAATAAATAGGGGGTTAACAGTTGCATATTGATGCTTAGAACGTACACATAAATGACTACAAGATTGTTCATCACTAGGGATGAGCTTCGAGTTCAAGTCAAACCCATGTTCGTCTCGAACATCGCATGTTTGAACGTTCATCTAATTTCGAATATTATGGGTCATTCGTGCCAAATTTGAGTGGCACGTCACGGCCCATAATTCACAGCGGCATCGCAGTGCATTGCTGGCTGATGATTGGCCAAGCATGCATTATGACCCGCATGCTTGGCCAATCACAGCGCCTTCTGTACAGAGAGCCGTAATTGGCCAAAGCCAGGGTGGCTTTGGCCAATTATGGCTCAGGGGGTTTAGTACACACCCCACACTATATAAGGGCGCCTGCGTGGCAGCCTTGTGTAGTGTGTTGCAGTGGAGAGATAGACAGAGAGACAGTGTCATTTGATTTAAGTTAGATAGAGTAGGCAGGTGAGTCAGTTAGCTGCACTAATGCCCCGTACACACGGTCAGATTTTCCAATGCAAAATGTCCGATCGGAGCGTGTTTTGTCGGAAATTCCGACCGTGTGTGGGCTCCATCGGACATTTTCCATCGGATTTTCCGACACACAAAGTTGAACAGCGGGAGATAAAATTTTCCGACAACAAAATCCGATCGCGTCAATTCCAACCATGTGTGGCCTGTTCCGACGCACAAAGTGCCACGCATGCTCAGAAGAAATTCCGAGACGGGACAGCTCGTTCTGGTAAACTTAGCGTTCGCAATGGATACAGCACTTTCGTCACGCTGCAATGTTAAAAATGGTTTAATACAGTGCACTCTCTTCTTTATAATGTGACAAGTATTAAGTAGTTTTGCTGCTCATATTCACACACACTTCTCACAAACTTTTATTTGTGGGTTTTTTTTAGTGGGATTCCCTGAATATATTTTTATTAGTTGTCACATCTGACAGTTTTATATTATTATTTTTTTTTTTTTTTTGGATTTTCAGACTTTTTTTTTCTTTAATGTTTGGATTTTTTCCAAGGCTGATCTTTGTTCAATGTTATTTTTATTTTTACTCCAGAATATTTTTGGGTGTGTTTTGTGTGTCAAGTTACCCCAACACCATTGATATCTTTTATTATTTAATCTCAAGCAGATTGTTTGGTGTTGGTGTCCCTTGTTCATTTCACATTGTATATTTGAAATGTACCTGAATCCTCACAAACAAGCTGTCATTTTTGAAGTAAAACACATAGGAGAGTATAATTCAAAACAAAAATCCTTTATTAAGGGATCAGAACCAAACAAAGAGGAAGGCAACACTGGATCAACATGAGAAATTAGCGAAGCCTGGGACCCCCACGGCAGACATCAATTCTTCAACATCAAAATTGGTGGCCTGAGGAGTCCATATGTAAGGGAGGGCAGTCTGGTCCAGAATTCGCAGAGATCTGGATAGCAGCAGATGACATCTGTGTCCCCAGGCTGTGGTACCACAAGAGGCTGCATTTTTTGGCCGACCAGTCTGAACCCAGAGCAATCACTGGTCTTCCTTCCACACTTCCTTCCGGGATGTGGCTGTGCAGTTGGAGATGTAGTTAACATCATTGATTGGACAAGCAGAAATATTTAGAGGAATGCTATACCTGGCTCAATCTGGGCTCCTCCACATGTTGCCTGGAAGGCCCAGGTTGGGCGTCAGAAGCCTCAGCCGGGGGGAAGGAAGCGTGGAAGGAAGACTGGAGAGGGATGACCTGGGTTCAGTCTGGCCTGCCAGAAAGTGCAGCCTGTCGTAGTACAACATCCTGGGGACATAGATGTCATCTGCAGCTCCGGATCGCTGTGAATCCAGGACTTTCTTGCGCTCCCTCAGATATGTGCTCCTCAGGCAACCAATTAATATCTTTAAATAGGTGATGTCTGCCGTGGGGATCACCTGCTTCACAATTTCACACAATTGCACCAGTGCTGCCTTCCTCTTTGCTTGGTTCTTGAAATGGGGGTGGTTAATCTCCCACAGACATGGCAGCTCCCTTAGCATCTCTAGGAATACTGACATGAAGTCATTATCTTTGAGTAGCATTTCCATGTTCACTGCAAGACACAACACAAGACAAAGCCTAATGTCAGACAAAACTCTCCTAATCTTGTTACAATATAGGCCTCAATCTAGAAGCAGTATAGGCACAAGTTTGTCTCTTACCTTCGTTCTTACGATCGGCGCGTCCAATGCTCCTTCCTCCGCTCACAGATCGTACGTAATATGCACGCGTGTTACGCTTTATACACACTGCGCATGCGTGTAACTCCGCCCACCCCTGACATTCTTTCTAGTCTATTCTCTGCCCCTTTTCGTTCAGCGCAGTGGGTGAAGAGCATGATGGCGGAGTTAGAGCAGGTGTGTGCTAATGATAGCAACGAGGAGGAGGAGGAGGAAAGCCCGGATCCGGACACGTCCAGATCCAGAAGGAGACGTTTTAAGGCCACAAATATGTCCTTTGGGGAGATGTTGGAGATGGTCGACATCATGAGGAAGTCCGACTATGACGGGAAGTATGGGCCTTACCCCAACCCCAACATCAGAAAGGCCAAGATCATGGCGAAAGTGATCAAAAGCCTTCACAGGAATTTCGGGGTATGAAGGTCTAAAGATCAGCTCAGGAAGCGGTGGTCGGATGTAGGATTCTGGCCTCAGGCCCAACTGAGCCAGCATAGTTGGCTGAATGTTTCCGTAAAAAGTTATGGAGAACACAGCACGCAAGTATTATATGGTTCAGTTTATACTCCGCCATATGGATAGGTGTCAGAAATAGGCTGAACCGGCTGGCCAGGATTCCAAATGTGTTCTCCACCACTCTTCGGGCTCTGGCCAGCCGGTAATTAAAAACCCTCTGTTCCGGGGTGAGGGTCCTCATCGGGAAGGGCCGCATCAGGTGGTCCCCCAGCGCAAATGCTTCATCAGCAACGAACACAAATGGGAGTCCTTCAACATTGTCTTCTGGAGCTGGCAAGTCCAAGCTACCATTCTGGAGACGCCTGTAGAACTCCGTCTGGGCGATGACTCCACCATCGGACGTCCGGCCATTCTTCCATACGTCCACATACAAGAAGTCGTAATTAGCCGACACCACCGCCAACATCACTATACTATTAAACCCCTTGTAATTATAATAGTATGACCCCGAGTTGGGTGGTGGGACGATGTGGATGTGTTTCCCATCAATTGCCCCTCCGCAGTTAGGAAAGTCCCACCGCTGGGCAAAGTGGGAGGCCACAGTCTGCCATTCCTGTGGCGTGGAAGGAAACTGTTGAGGAAAAAACAATAAACATTACTATTTTTACTCTGAAACATGGCAAGCAGATTAGACACAAACATTATGGGGCTACCTCCAGATAGCATTTATTAAGGGGAATTTAACAAGGCCAAAGTATAAGGTACACCTATCATATTCCCCCTCCCCCCTCTCATGGGCCATTTCTAACATTATGGGGTGTGTGGAAATCTTGGACAGGTAACCCTCTTCTCTTCATTGAGAGATGAATGCCTAAATAATGGGTATTACTTTGAACAGCCCCTCCTTAGTTACACTATTGGCAGCCCACTGGACAGGTAAGAAGTGTCATAATACAAAGATATAAATACACACTGTACACATTTGAGGACATTTGGACATTCTGCTATTACCTATCAAGATAATAATAGGATACAAAAACTTTAAACAGTACCATTGGAAAGTATACAGGCAGGCCCTTGCACTACATGCTTTGGGTAATTCAGCCATAAATCTGACCACAAAAGAGATGGGTATAGTGTGTATGGGTTTGGCAAAGTCAGCAGTTAGATGATTGAGGATAGATAGAGAATTGGGATCAGCTGACTTAGCATTTGGGGGAGGGAGGGTTACTAAAAATGATTTGGGGACACCACAAAAAAAGCCTCTGGCACTCTGCCTGAATTTAAATCAAAAATAACATTACCAAACATTTTAGGGGTGTTTGGGGTAAAGCACTACTATGGAGCTGATAAAATACATTGTTAAGTGACTACATGAGGTGAATATAGGGCAGGAGACACCATGCTGGGGAGGTTAGTGAAGGGCAAATATGTATGAAGGACCTAAAATAATAATTACATAAAAATCCAGCATGCATGAGGACAAAGGGGACATTCACAGCATATTACAAGCATGGTAATTAGGGAATGAGGAAAGAAATACAATATATTATCAAACATTAAAGACAATAAAATGTGATATAAAAGGATAAAAATCTTACCTTCATATACTCCTTCTGCAGGACCTGTATGATGGCAGAACAGGTCTCTGGGATAATGATCCCCAGAGCCTGGGGGGAGATGCCTGTCGAGAACTTTAAGGCCTGCAGACTTCTCCCTGTGGCCAAATACCGCAGGGTAGCGACCAACCTCTGCTCCGGAGTGATGGCTTGCCTCATGCAGGTATCCTGCCTGCTAATATAGGGGGTCAGCGAAGCCAACAGACGGCGAAACACGGGGTCCGTCATCCTGAGAAAGTTCCTGAAATCATCAGGATTATTCTCACGGATCTCACGGAGCAAAGGCATATGAGAGAACTGGTCACGCTGAAGCAACCAATTCTTGGTCCATGAACTCCTCCCCACCCTGTTCATGGACTGGACTTGTGTCAAGGTCAGGACCCCAACACCAAGCCCCCGCACAGCACGAACTCTACGAGGAGTATGCATACGAAACATGGCTAGAAAACGGTCGGCTGCTCAGAACGAAGTAACAGAACGCACTGAAGAACAGCAAGGCCTGTGAAGAGCGACCTGAAAAACAGCAATGAGCAGGCAAGATCACACAGAAAACTCTGATATGAACTGACTGCACGCACTGAAGAGCAGATGCAAACCCACAAGCACAAACTGAACGGCAGAAAACGATCTGAAAGCCACGAGTCTGAAAAAGCGCGAATCGTCTCTCACCAAACTTTTACTAACACGAGATTAGCAAAAGGAGCCCAAAGGGTGCCGCGCTTGATTCTGAACCGGCCTTTTCTAGTCTCGTCGTACGTGGTGTACGTGACCGCGTGGTTGGCGATTGGAAATTCCGACAACTTTGTGCGACCGTGTGTAGGCAAAACAAGTTTGAGCCAACATCCGTCGGAAAAAATCCTAGGATTTTGTTGTCGGAATGTCCGAACAAAGTCCAACCGTGTGTACGCCCTATTACAGTGTATTGTGTATATTAATGCATCTCAGGTGTTGTGTGTGTGTGTGTATATATATGTATATATATGCATCCTAGGTGTTGTGTGTGTGTGTGTGTATATATGTATATATATGCATCCTAGGTGTTGTGTGTGTGTATATATATGTATATATGTGTATATATATATATATATATATATATATATATATATATATATATATATATATACATATATACTGTATTCAGTTTAGCTAGATCCGTTCCTGTTGTTCTCTTCCTACTGACAAGCAGGCAGGTGTTTTTACAGTATTTACAGCTACCTGAAGAAAATTGCTGGTGTTCTTCTGATCCTATTAGTCCTATTAGCTACAGTATTTACAGTTAGTGTAGTGCATCATCTGCACAGTGTGCACCTAAAGCTACCAGAAGAAAATTGGTGGTGTTCTTCTAAACCTTTTAGTACCGCAGGCAGCTGCAGTATTTACAGTTAGTGTAGTGCATCCTCTGCACAGTGTGCACCTAAAGCTACCAGAAGAAAATTGGTGGTGTTCTTCTGATCCTATTAGTACCGCAGGCAGCTGCAGTATTTACAGTTAATGTAGTGCCTCCTCTGCACAGTGTGCGCTTAAAGCTATCTGAAGAAAATTGGTGGTGTTCTTCTGATCCTATTAGTACCGCAGGCAGCTGCAGTATTTACAGTTAGTGTAGTGCGTCCTCTGCACAGTGTGCACCTAAAGCTACCTGGAGAAAATTGGTGGTGTTCTCCTGATTCTATTAGTACCGCAGGCAGCTGCAGTATTTACAGTTAGTGTAGTGCGTCCTCTGCACAGTGTGCACCTAAAGCTACCTAAAGAAAATTGGTGGTGTTCTTCTGATCCTATTAGTACCGCAGGCAGCTGCAGTATTTACAGTTAGTGTAGTGTGTCCTCTGCACAGTGTGCACCTAAAGCTACCTAAAGAAAATTGGTGGTGTTCTTCTGATCCTATTAGTACCGCAGGCAGCTGTAGTATTTACAGTTAATGTAGTGCGTCCTCTGCACAGTGTGCACCTAGTGCTACCTGCAGAAAATTGCTGTTGTTCTGATCCTATTAATACCACAGGCAGGTAGCTGCAGTATTTACAGTTAGTGTAGTGCGTCCTCTGCACAGTGTGCACCTAAAGCTACCTGAAGAAAATTGGTGTTCTTATGATCCTATTAGTACCACAGGCAGGCAGCTACAGTATTTACAGCTAGTGTACAGTGTCCTCTGCACAGTGTGCACCTAAAGCTACCTGAAGAAAATTGGTGGTGTTCGTCTGATCCTATTAGTACCACAGGCAGCTGCAGTATTTACAGTTAGTGTACTGCGTCCTCTGCACAGTGTGCACTTAAAGCTACCTGAAGACAATTGCTGTTGTTCTGATCCTATTAATACCACAGGCAGGCAGCTACAGTACAGTATTTACAGTTAGTGTACTGTGTCCTCTGCACAGCGTGCACCTAAAGCTACCTGAAGAAAATTGGTGGTGTTCTTCTGATCCTATTAGTACCACAGGCAGGGAGCTACAGTATTTATAGTTAGTGTACTGTGTGCACCTAAAACTACCTGAAGACAATTGGTGGTGTTCTTCTGATCCTATTAATACCATAGGCAAGCAGCTGCAGTATTTACAGTTAGTGTACTGTGTCCTCTGCACAGTGTGCACCTAAAGCTACCTGAAGACAATTGCTGGTGTTCTCATACTAATAATACTACAGGCAGGCAGTTGATTCTGCTAGCTGCGTTATCAGTGTATATATATACATCCCAGCTTTGTGCAGCTACATCTTACTGCAGACCATTAGTATGTCTGGAAGGCCAACAAGGAGAGGCAGATAGTCACAAGCCAATAAAAGAGGGCAAGCAGGCTCTGTGTCTAGAGGCAAGAGTGCTGGTCGTGGAGATGGTGCATCCTCATCAGCACGTGGCCGTGGGACACACTTGTCCTTTTTTTCGGCAGCTGGCCATGTTCAGCCGCAACATGCATAAGACTTGGAAGAGTGGATGACCAAGCCATCCTCATCCTCCTCATGCTCTCTCACCCAGGCTCAGGGTATTTTGTCTGGCAAAGCAGCTGCCAACGCGGCCTCTTCATTCAGCTCAATGGCATCAGTCATTCCTTCCTTAGCCCCACCATGTCCTCCTGAGGAGTCCCCCGAACTGTTTGACCACAGTGTTGGGTACATGCTCCAGGAGGATGCCCAGCATTTTAAAGGCTCCAATGATGGTACCCAGCTAGAGGAAGGCAGTAACGTGAGCCCAGAGAGAGGGGGTGCCCAAGAAGGACAGCAATCTGGCAGTCATGTTCCCCCAGCTGCAGCATACTGCCAGCTTTGCTCCAGTGATGAGGAGGGAGGGGATGATGAGGTCACTGACTCCACGTGGGTGCCTGATAGGAGAGAGGAGGAGGAGGAGGTGGCACATCTCCAACGAGGCAGGATGCCCTCCAGGGGCCAGCTTAAGGGCAGCACACTGACTGCATCACACCGCAGAGCTCCGCATTTGCAGGGCACTGCTGTCTCTGCACGTTATTCCAAAAGTTCTTTGTTGTGGGCCTTTTTTGAGACGAATGCATCAGATCCCACCACTGCTATTTGAAACATGCGTATCTTTGCGTGGCCAAAACATCACCTGCTTGGGCACCACATGCTTGACCAGACATATGTTGACCTGCCATGCAATCCATTGGCAAGCGTACCTAAAAGACCCACACCAAAGAACAAAGCGGACCTCTCCTTGCTCCTCATCAGCTGGGATATCCAACCCCACTATACCTTCAATCCTCTCTGAAACCTGCACTGAAAGGAATGAAGGTGTAGAATTTGGTGTGTCACAGCCAAGTACTAGCGGGCAATCTGCTATCGGTACACCAACGTCAGATTTTACCAGGCAAATCTCCCTGCGCCAGCTGCTGCACCACCGAAAGAAGTTTGCTCCCAGCCATCCACATGCCCAGTGGACCAGTTTGTGGAATGTTCCTCAGTGGCAGGTCCCCAAACACCCCTTTTTCTCATTGAAGGTGATTCCAGCTCTCTACCGCCATGTGGAAGGCAATGTCTTGGCCTCGCTGGACAGGGCCGAACAGTGAACATTTTGGGGTGTTCGTAGAAAATTCGAAAGTCACAGAACACCCTTTAAAAGTCTATGGGAGAAATCAAAAATGCTAATTTTAAAGGCTTATATGCATGGTATTGTCATAAAAATTTTTTTTGGGGAGCAGTGATTTTAATAATGCTTAAAGTGAAACAATACAAGTGTAATATTCCTTTAAATTTTGTACCTGGGGGGTGTCTATAGTATGCCTGTAAAGGGGCGCATGTTTCCCGTGTTTAGAACAGTCTGACAGCAAAAATTACATTTCAAAGGAAAAAAAGTCATTTAAAACTACTTGCGGCTATTAATGAATTGCCGGTCCGACAATACACATAAAAGTTCATTGATAAAAACGGCATGAGAATTCCCCACAGGGGAAACCCGAACCAAAATTTTTTTTTAAATGGGGTGGGGGTCCCCTTAAATTCCATACCAGGCCCTTCAGGCCAAATTTTTTTTTTACAAATTGCATGGGGTCCCCCTCAAAATCTATACCAGACCCTTCAGGTCTGGTATGGATTTTAAGGGGAACCCCACACCAAAATTTTTAAAAAATATGGCGTGGGGTCCCCCCAAAAATCCATACCAGACCCTTATCCAAGCACGCAACCTGGCAGGCCGCAGGAAAAGAGGGGGGGAAATGAGAGAGCGCCCTCCGAACTGTACCAGGCCACATGCCCTCAACATTGGGAGGGTGCTTTGGGGTAGCCCCCCAAAGCACCTTGTCCCCATGTTGATGGGGACAAGGACAAGGGCCTCATCCCCACAACCCTTGCCCGATGGTTGTGGGGGTCTGGGGGTGGGGGGCTTATCAGAATCTGGAAATCCCCTTTAACAAGGGGACCCCCAGATCCCGGCCCTCCCCCCTGTGTGGAATGGTAAGGGGGTACAAAAGTACCCTTATCATTTCACAAAAAACTGTCAAAAACGTAAAAAATTACAGTTTTTGACAATTCCATTATTAAAATGCTTCTCCTTTCTTCTATCTTCCTTTGGTTTCTTCCTCCATCTTCTTCTTCTTCTGGTTCTTCTGGTTCTTCCTCTGGTGTTCTCGTCCGGCATCTTCCTCCGCAGGGTCTTCTTCCCTTCTTATTCTCGGGCCGCTCCGCATCCACCATGATGGGAGGCTCCCACTGTGTGACGCTATGTTAGGTAACGGGTGACCCCTCTGACGTCACGGGGAATGCCACAGGGATATCCCTGTGCATCAGAGGTGAGTGGGGTCACCAGGTGGCCCCGCCCTCCGTTATTTAAGAACCGTCAGAAGACGAGAAGCGTCACACAGCGGGAGCCTCCCATCATGGTGGATGCGGAGCAGCCCGATAAGAAGAAGGGAAGAAGACGCCACGGAGGAAGATGCCAGACGAGAACACCGGAGGAAGAACCAGAAGAACCAGAAGAAGAAGATGGAAGAAAAAAACGAAAGAAGAAAGAAGATAGAAGAAAGACGATAGAAGAAAGAAGAAAGTTAATAGAAGAAAGAAGATAGAAGATAGAAGATAGAAGAAAGAAGATAGAAGAAAGAAGATAGGAGAAAGAAGAAAGAAGATAGAAGATAGAAGATAGTAGATAGAAGATAGAAGAAAGAAGATAGAAGATAGAAGAAAGAGGATAGAAGAAAGAAGATAGAAGAAAGAAGAAAGAAGATAGAAGATAGAAGATAGAAGATAGAAGAAAGAAGATAGAAGATAGAAGAAAGAAGAAGCATTTAAATAAAGAATTGTCAAAAACTGTCTCTTGTCATTTTTAACATTTTTGACACTTTTTTTGTGAAATGGTAGGGGTACTTTTGTACCCCCTTACCATTTCACACAGGGGGGAGGGCCGGGATCTGGGGGTTCCCTTGTTAAAGGGAGCTTCCAGATTCTGATAAGCCCCCCACCCGCTGACCCCCACAACCACCGGGCAAGGGTTGTGGGGATGAGGCCCTTGTCCTCATCAACATGAGGACAAGGTGCTTTGGTGGGCTACCCCAAAGCACCCTCCCAATGTTGAGGGCATGTGGCCTGGTACGGTTCAGGAGGGGGGGGCTGCACTCTCGTCCCCCCCTCTTTTCCTGCGGCCTGCCAGGTTGCGTGCTCAGATAAGGGTCTGGTATGGATTTTTGGGGGGACCCCACACCATTTTTTTTTAAATTCTTGGCACGGGGTTCCTCTTAAAATCCATACCAGACCTGAAGGGTCTGGTATAGAATTTAGGGGGACCCCCACGCCATTTTTTTAAAAATTTTGGCCGGGGGTGCCCCCAAAAATCCATACCAGACCTGAAGGGCCTGGTATGGAATTTAGGGGGACCCCCCACGCCATTTAAAAAAAAAAATTGGTTTGCCTGTGGGGAATTTTCATGCCGTTTTTATCAATGAACTTTTATGTGTATTGTCAGACCGGCAATTCATTAATAGCCGCGAGTAGTTTTAAATGACTTTTTTTCCTTTGAAATGTCATTTTGCTGTCAGACTGTTCTAAACACGGGAAACATGTGCCCCTTTACAGGCATACTATAGACACACCCCAGGTATGAAATTTAAAGGAATCTTACACTTTTATTGTTTCACTTTAAGCATTATTATTATAATCACTGCTCTCGAAAAAACAACCGTTTTTAAAACTTTTTTTGCAATGATCCATGTCCCCTGCGGCAGGACCCAGGTCCCCAAACACTTTTTATGACAATAACCTGCATATAAACCTTTAAAATTAGCACTTTTGATTATTCATGTTCGTGTCCCATAGACTTTAACCAGTTCCCGACCGTCTCACAACGATATACGCCGGCAGAATGGCACGGGCAGGCAGAATCACGTACCTGTACGTGATCTGCCTCCCAGGGCGGGGGGTCCGATCTGACCCCCCGGTGCCCGAGGCGGTCGGCTTCTGTCTGGGAGCGATCAGACGTGAGGGGAAGGCCATCCATTCGTGGCCCCCTCGCGATCGCTCCCAGCCAATGAGAATCTTCCTCTGCCTCTGTATAGAAAACAGAGGCAGAGGAAGTGATGTCATCGCTCCTCGGCTCGGTATTTTCCGTTCCGGCGCCGAGGAGAGAAGACATCCGAGTGAGTGTAAAACACACACACACACAGTAGAACACACCAGGCACACATTACACCCCCTATCACCCCCCGATCGCCCCCTGATCACCCCCCAATCACCCCCCCTGTCACACTGACACCAAGCAGTTTTTTTTTCTGATTACTGCATTGGCGTCAGTTTGTGACAGTTAGTGTGGTAGGGAAGTTAGTGTTAGCCCCCTTTAGGTCTAGGGTACCCCCCTAACCCCCCCTAATAAAGTTTTAACCCCTTGATCACCCCCCATTGCCAATGTCACTAAACAATCATTTTTCTGATCGCTGTATTAGTGTCACTGGTGACGCTAGTTAGGGGGGTAAATATATAGGTTCGCCGTCAGCGTTTTATAGCGCCAGGGACCCCCATATACTACCTAATATAGGTTTTAACCCCTTGATTGCCCCCTAGTTAATCCTTTCACCAGTGATCACCGTATAACTGTTACGGGTGACTCTGGTTAGTACGTTTATTTTTTATAGTGTCAGGGCACCCGCCGTTTATTACCAAATGAAGGTTTAGCCCCCTGATCACCCGGCGGTGATATAACTTAGGTTTTAGGGTCAGATAGGGTCTGCGTCACCCCAGGCAGCGTCAGGTTAGCCCCAGTACCGCTAACACCCACGCACGCAGCATACACCTCCCTTAGTGGTATAGTATCTGAACGGATCAATATCTGATCCGATCAGATCTATATTAGCGTCCCCAGCAGTATAGGGTTCCCAAAAACGCAGTGTTAGCGGGATAAGCCCAGATACCTGCTAGCACCTGCATTTTGCCCCTATACATGGCCCAGCCCAGCCCAGCTCACCCAAGTGCAGTATCGATCGATCACTGTCACTTACAAAACACTAAACGCATAACTGCAGCATTCGCAGAGTCAGGCCTGATCCCTGCGATCGCTAACAGTTTTTTTGGTAGCGTTTTGGTGAACTGGCAAGCACCAGCCCCAGGCAGCATCAGGTTAGTGCCAGTAGCGCTAACACCCACGCACGCACCGTACACCTCCCTTAGTGGTATAGTATCTGAACGGATCAATATCTGATCCGATCAGATCTATACTAGCGTCCCCAGCAGTTTAGGGTTCCCAAAAACGCAGTGTTAGCGGGATCAGCCCAGATACCTGCTAGCACCTGCGTTTTGCCCCTCCGCCCGGCCCAGCCCAGCCCACTCAAGTGCAGTATCGATCGATCACTGTCACTTACAAAACACTAAACGCATAACTGCAGCATTCGCAGAGTCAGGCCTGATCCCTGCGATCGCTAACAGTTTTTTTGGTAGCATTTTGGTGAACTAGCAAGCACCAGCAGCCTAGTACATCCCGGTCATAGTCAAACCAGCACTGCAGTAACACTTGGTGACATGGCAAGTCCCATAAGTGCAGTTCAAGCTGGTGAGGTGGCAAGCACAAGTAGTGTCCCGCTGCCACCAAGAAGAAGACAAACACAGGCCAGTCGTGCCGATAATGCCCTTCCTACTGCATTCGCCAATCCTAATTGGGTACCCACCACTTCTGCAGCACCCGTACTTCCCCCATTCACATCCCTGACCAAATGCAGTCGGCTGAATGAGAGGCATTTTCTTTATGTCTTCCCGAGTACCCCTACCCAACGAACCCACCCAAAAAAGATGTCGTGTCTGCAGCAAGCGTGGATATAGATGTGACACCCGCTATTATTGTCCCTCCTGTCCTGACAATCCTGGTCTTTGCATTGGTGAATGTTTTGAATGCTACCATGCACTAGTTGAGTATTAGCGTACAGCATTGCACAGACTAGGCACACTAGCACAGGGTCTACCAAGATACCATCGCATTTTGAGAGACCCGAACATGGAACCGGCTACAGTTACAAAAGTTACAGGTGATATATGCCGAAGCATGGGGGCAGCAGGGGCGGAGGATCGATTTGCTCCTACCTTTTGCGGGAGGATGCCCCCATGCTTTGGCATGTATAAATGGTGCATGTATGTCCATCATTAAAAGTGGGTGGATGAAGGGAGGTATTCTAATGGTGGGCATACCCACTGATCAATCTCTTTTTTTTTCGTTCATCCCACAGGCTGCATGAAAAAAAAGATTACAATATATGCCCAACAAGGACCAGCAATGTACTGGTATGTTGCTGGACTTTGAGTGGTTATACCAGAATGATGCCTGCAGGTTTAGGTATCATCTTGGTATCATTCTTTTCAGCCAGCGGTCGGCTTTTATGTAAAAGCAATCCTAGCGGCTAATTAGCCTCTAGACTGCTTTTACAAGCAGTGGGAGGGAATGCCCCCCCCCCACCGTCTTCCATGTTTTTCTCTGGCTCTCCTGTCCCAACAGGGAACCTGAGAATGCAGCCGGTGATTCAGCCAGCTGACCATAGAGCTGATCAGAGACCAGAGTGGCTCCAAACATCTCTATGGCCTAAGAAACCGGAATCTACGAGTATTTCATGACTTAGATTTCGCCAGATGTAAACAGAGCCATTGGGAAATTGGGAAGGCATTTTATCACACCGATCTTGGTGTGGTCAGATGCTTTGAGGGCAGAGGAGAGATCTAGGGTCTAATAGACCCCAATTTTTTCAAAAAAGAGTACCTGTCACTACCTATTGCTATTATAGGGGATATTTACATTCTCTGAGATAACAATAAAAATGATTTAAAAAAAATGAAAGGAAAAGTTTAAAAATAAGATAAAAAAGCAAAAAAAAAAAAAAAAAAGAAGCACCCCTGTCCCCCCCTGCTCTCGCGCAAAGGCGAACGCAAGCGTCGGTCTGGCGTCAAATGTAAACAGCAATTGCACCATGCATGTGAGGTATCACCGCGAAGGTCAGATTGAGGGCAGTAATTTTAGCAGTAGACCTCCTCTGTAAATCTAAAGTGATAACCTGTAAAGGCTTTTAAAGGCTTTTAAAAATGTATTTAGTTTGTCGCCACTGCATGTTTGTGCGCAATTTTAAAACATGTCCTGTTTGGTATCCATGTACTCGGCCTAAGATCATCTTTTTTATTTCATCAAACATTTGGGCAATATAGTGTGTTTTAGTGCATTAAAATTGAAAAAAGTGTGTTTTTTCCCCCAAAAAAAGTCTTTGAAAAATCACTGTGCACATACTATATGAAGAAAAAAAATGAAACACCCACCATTTTAATCTGTAGGGCATTTGCTTTAAAAAAATATATAATATTTGGGAGTTCAAAGTAATTTTATTGCAAAAAAAAAAAAAAATTCATATAAACAAAAAGTGTCAGAAAGGGCTTTGTCTTCAAGTGGTTAGAAGAGTGGGTGATGTGTGACATAAGCTTCTAAATGTTGTGCATAAAATGCCAGGACAGTTCAAACCCCCCCCCCCAAATGACCCCATTTTGGAAAGTAGACACCCCAAGCTATTTCCTGAGAGGCATGTTGAGTCCATGGAATATTTTATATTGTGACACAAGACAATTTTTTTTTTCTTGCACAAAGTTGTCACTAAATGATATATTGCTCAAACATACAATGGGAATATGTGAAATTACACCCCAAAATACATTCTGTTGCTTCTCCTAAGTATGGGGATACCACATGTGTGAGACTTTTTGGGAGCCTAGCCGCGTACGGGACCCTGAAAACCAAGCACTGCCTTCAGGCTTTCTAAGGGCGTAAATTTTTGATTTCACTCTTCACTGCCTATCACAGTTTCGGAGGCCATGGAATGCCCAGGTGGCACAAACCCCCCCCCCCCAAATGACCCTATGTTGGAAAGGAGACACCCCAAGCTATTTGCTGAGAGGTATAGTGAGTATTTTGCAGACCTCACTTTTTGTCACAAAGTTTTGAAAATTGAAAAAAGAAAAAAAAAATGTTTTTCTTGTCTTTCTTCATTTTCAAAAACAAATGAGAGCTGCAAAATACTCACCATGCCTCTCAGAAAATAGCTTTGGGTGTCTACTTTCCAAAATGGGGTCATTTGGGGGGGCGGGGGTTTGTGCCACCTGGGCATTCCATGGCCTCCGAAACTGTGATAGGCAGTGAAGAGTGAAATCAAAAATGTACGCCCTTAGAAATCCTGAATACAGTGATTGGTTTTCGGAGCCCCATACGCGGCTAGGCTATCAAAAAGTCCCACACATGTGGTATCCCCATACTCAGGAGAAGCAGCTAAATGTATTTTGGGGTGCAATTCCACATATGCCCATGGCCTGTGTGAGCAATATATCATTTAGTGACAACTTTGTGCAAAAAAAAAAAATTGTCACATTCCCACAACTTGTGTCAAAATATAAAATATTCTATGGACTCAACATGCCCCTCAGCAAATAGCTTGGAGTGTCTACTTTCCAAAATGGGGTCATTTGGGGGGGGGGGGGTTGTGCCATCTGGGCATTTTATGGCCTTCAAAACTGTGATAGGTAGTGAGGAGTGAAATCAAAAATTTACGCCCTTAGAAATCCTGAAGGTGGTGATTGGTTTTCGGGGCCCCGTACGCGTCTAGGCTCCCAAAAAGTCCCACACATGTGGTATCACCATACTCAGGAGAAGCAGCTGAATGTATTTTGGGGTGCAATTCCACATATGCCCATTGCCTGTGTGAGCAATATATCATTTAGTGACAACTGTTTGTATTTTTTATTTTTTTTGTCATTATTCAATCACTTGGGACAAAAATAATTCCAGAAAATGTACTCTAGTTTGTAGGCAAACCAATAAATATACACTTATTGAAATTTTTTTTTACCAAAGACATGTGGCCGAATACATTTTGGCCTAAATGTATGACTAAAATTGAGTTTATTGGATTTTTTATAACAAAAAGTAGAAAATATCATTTGTTTTCCAAATTTTCAGTCTTTTTCCATTTATAGCGCAAAAAATAAAAACGGCAGAGGTGATCAAATACCATCAAAAGAAAGCTCTATTTGTGGGAAGAAAAAGACGCAAATTTTGTTTGGGTACAGCATTGCATGATCGCGCAATTAGCAGTTAAAACGACGCAGTGCCACATTGTAAAAAGTGCTCTGGTCAGGAAGGGGGTAAATCCTTGAAGTGGTAACGGTGTTTGTGTGTTCGAACAAATTTTTTGCCTGTTCGTATGTTCTGGTGCGAACCGAACAGGGGGGTGTTCGGCTCATCCCTAGTGGTAAGGTGCACATTACCGCTGACTCATGGTCCAGCAGGCATGGACAGGGACGTTACCTATTTTTCAGCGAGCACTGGGTGACTCTTCTGACAGCTGGGAAGGATGCAGGACAGGGTGCAGTAGTGCTGGAGGTTGTTCCACCACCACGCCGCCAAAATTCTACTGGTGGTGTTTCTGCCACACCTCTCTCCTCCACCCCCTCCTCTTCTTCTTCCTCCATGGCCTCTTTCTGTGCTGATTTGTCCTCGGAACCAGCGTTGCTCCATAGGCGTTCAAGGGGCTACGCAAGCATGCAGGCAAAAAGATGCCATGCAGTGCTTGAGCTGGTGTGCTAGGGGGACAGGAGCCACACTGGGGCAGAGACTCTGTAAGCTCTGCAGGGGCAGTTTCAGAGGTGGTTGACGCCACGCCAGCTTAAGCCAGGTATTGTGGTTTGCAACAATGGCACCAAAATCCTCTCCGCCCTCTGACAGGGACAACTGACCCATGTGCCCTGTTTGGCTCACGTCCTTAACTTTTTGGTGCAGCGGTTCTTGGGCAGGTACCCAGGCTTACAGGATGTCCTGAGGCAGGCCAGGAAAGTCTGTGTGCATTTCCGCAGGTCATATAATGCCAGTGCTCGGCTGGCTGACCTCCAAAAAGGAATTTAACCTGCTCAAGAACCGCCTAATCTGTGACATGCCCACCAGGTGGAACTCAACGTTGGCTATGTTGCAGCGGCTGTAAATGAGTACCTATGCGACTATGGCACCAGGATCCATGATCAGGGATGCATGCACTGTCCTGTCACCATTTGAGGAGGCCAAGAGGATGGTGAGCAGTGACAGTGCATGCATCAGTGACACTGTCTCTCTTGTCCACCTGTTGGAGCACACGCTGCATGGAATAATGGACAGGGCACTTGAGGCAGAACAGAGGGAGGAAAGGAAGACTTCCTTACCTCTTAAGGCCCCCTTTATCCAGACAGTGTTCCTGCGTGCCCGCTGATTAGGGATGAGCTTCGAGTTCGAGTCGAACTCATGTTCTACTCGAACATTGGCTGTTCGCAAGTTCGCCGAACAGCGAACAATTTGGGGTGTTCGCGGCAAATTCGAATGCCGCGGAACACCCTTTAAAAGTCTATGGGAGAAATCAAAAGTGCTCATTTTAAAGGCTTATATGCAAGTTATTGTCATAAAAAGTGTTTGGGGACCTGGGTCCTGCCCCAGGGGACATGGATCAATGCAAAAAAAAGTTTTAAAAACGGACGTTTTTTCAGGAGCAGTGATTTTATTAATGCTTAAAGTCAAACAATAAAAGTGTAATATCCCTTTAAATTTCGTACCTGGGGGGTGTCTATAGTATGCCTGTAAAGGGGCGCATGTTTCCTGTGTTTAGAACAGTCTGACAGCAAAATGAGATTTTGAAGAAAAAAACACATTTAAAACTACCCGCGGCTATTGCATTGCCGACAATACACATAGAAGTTCATTGATAAAAATGGCATGGGAATTCCCCACAGGGCAACCCCGAACCAAAAAAAAAAAAAAAAAAAATGATGTGGGGGTCCCCCTAAATTCCATACAAGGCCCTTCAGGTCTGGTATGGATATTAAGGGGAACCCCAGCCAAAATTTAAAAAAAAAATTGACGTGGGGTTCCCCCTAAATTCCATACCAGACCCTTCAGGTCTGGTATGGATTTTAAGGGGAACCCCGCGCCAAAAAAAAAAAAAAAAACGGCGTGGGGTCCCCCCAAAAATCCATACCAGACCCTTATCCGAGCACGCAACCTGGCAGGCCGCAGGAAAAGAGGGGGGGACGAGAGTGCACCCCCCCCCTCCTGAACCGTACCAGGCCACATGCCCTCAACATTGGGAGGGTGCTTTGGGGTAGCCCCCCAAAACACCTTGTCCCCATGTTGATGAAGACAAGGGCCTCATCCCCACAACCCTGGCCGGTGGTTGTGGGGGTCTGCGGGCGGGGGGCTTATCGGAATCTGGAAGCCCCCTTTAACAAGGGGACCCCCAGATCCCGGCCCCCCCCCTGTGTGAAATGGTAAGGGGGTACTTACCCCTACCATTTCACTAAAAAACTGTAAAAAATGTTAAAAATGACAAGAGACAGTTTTTGACAATTCCTTTATTTAAATACTTCTTCTTTCTTCTATCTTCCTTCATCTTCTGGTTCTTCTGGCCCTTCTGGTTCTTCCTCCGGCGTTCTCGTCCAGCATCTCCTCCGCGGCGTCTTCTATCTTCTTCTCCTCGGGCCGCTCCGCACCCATGGCATGAGGGGGGAGGCTCCCGCTCTTCTCTTCATCTTCTTCATCTTCTTCTTCTTCATCTCTTCTTCCTTCTTCTCTTCTTCATTTCTTCTCCGGGCCGCTCCGCAGCCATGCTGGCATGGTGGGAGGCTCCCGCTGTGTGACGGCGTCTCTTCGTCTGACGGTTCTTAAATAACGGGGGGCGGGGCCATCCGGTGACCCCGCCCCCCTCTGACGCACGGTGACTTGATGGGACTTCCCTGTGACGTCACGGGGAATGCCACAGGGAAGTCCCGTCATGTCCCGTGCGTCAGAGGGGGGCGGGGTCATCGGGTGGCCCCGCCCCCCGTTATTTAAGAACCGTCAGACGAAGAGACGCCGTCACACAGCGGGAGCCTCCCACCATGCCAGCATGGCTGCGGAGCGGCCCGGAGAAGAAATGAAGAAGAGAAGAAGGAAGAAGAGAAGAAGAAGAAGAAGAAGATGAAGAAGAAGATGAAGAAGAGAAGAAGATGAAGAGAAGAGCGGGAGCCTCCCCCCCATGCCATGGGTGCGGAGCGGCCCGAGGAGAAGAAGATAGAAGACGCCACGGAGGAGATGCTGGACGAGAACGCCGGAGGAAGAACCAAAAGAGCCAGAAGAACCAGAAGAAGATGAAGGAAGAAAGAAGAAGCATTTAAATAAAGGAATTGTCAAAAACTGTCTCTTGTCATTTTTAACATTTTTGACAGTTTTTTAGTGAAATGGTAGGGGTAAGTACCCCCTTACCATTTCACACAGGGGGGGGGCCGGATCTGGGGGTCCCCTTGTTAAAGGGGGCTTCCAGATTCCGATAAGCCCCCCGCCCGCAGACCCCCACAACCACGGGCCAGGGTTGTGGGGATGAGGCCCTTGTCTTCATCAACATGGGGACAAGGTGTTTTGGGGGGCTACCCCAAAGCACCCTCCCAATGTTGAGGGCATGTGGCCTGGTACGGTTCAGGAGGGGGGGGCCGCACTCTCGTCCCCCCCTCTTTTCCTGCGGCCTGCCAGGTTGCGTGCTCGGATAAGGGTCTGGTATGGATTTTTGGGGGGACCCCACGCCGTTTTTTTTTTTTTTTTTGGCGCGGGGTTCCCCTTAAAATCCATACCAGACCTGAAGGGTCTGGTATGGAATTTAGGGGGAACCCCACGTCAATTTTTTTTTTAAATTTTGGCTGGGGTTCCCCTTAATATCCATACCAGACCTGAAGGGCCTTGTATGGAATTTAGGGGGACTCCCACATCATTTTTTTTTTTTAATTTTGGTTCGGGGTTGCCCTGTGGGGAATTCCCATGCCGTTTTTATCAATGAACTTCTATGTGTATTGTCGGCAATGCAATAGCCGCGGTAGTTTTAAATGTGTTTCTTCCTTCAAAATGTCATTTTGCTGTCAGACTGTTCTAAACACGGGAAACATGCGCCCCTTTACAGGCATACTATAGACACCCCCCAGGTACGAAATTTAAAGGGATATTACACTTTTATTGTTTGACATTAAGCATTATTAAAATCACTGCTCCTGAAAAAACGGCCGTTTTTAAAACTTTTTTTTGCATTGATTCATGTCCCCTGGGGCAGGACCCAGGTCCCCAAACACTTTTAATGACAATAACTTGCATATTAGCCTTTAAAATTAGCACTTTTGATTATTCATGTTCGTGTCCCATAGACTTTAACGGTGTTCGCGTGTTCGAACGAATTTTTTTTCCTGTTCGCATGTTCTGGTGCGAACAGAACAGGGGGGTGTTCGGCTCATCCCTGCCGCTGATCACACAGGAAGAGGACGAGAAGGAGGATTGTGTCAGCATGGAGGTGGAGCCTGGCACTCAGCATCAGCAGCAGTCTTCAAGGGGTCATTTACAGTCAGAAGAAACCCGTGGACTTGTACGTGGCTGGGGGGAGGTGGCTGCGGATCATGTCATCCTTAGTGACCCAGAGGACTCTGGACCGAATGCCTGAGCAAACCTATGCTGCATGGCCTCCCTGATCCTGCAAAGCCTGTGGAAGGATGCTCGTATTCGTGGTATCAAGGGGAGGGATGATTACTGGCTGGCAACCCTCCTTGATCCACGTCACAAGGGTAAGGTTGCGGACCTTATCTTGCCGTCACAGAGGGAGCTGAGGATGAAACATCTTCGGAAAACCTTGCAGAAAGGTTTGTGCAATGCGTTTCCAGAGCCTGGGAGGTTACAATTTCCTGGTCCTCCTGGACAACGTGTTGCTGAGACTTCGGTCAGTCACAGAAGGAGCGATGGAGAAGGTGGCCTTCTGACCAATGCGATCAGGCAATTTTTTAGTCCGCAGCCCCAAGGTATGATCGGTTTCAGCAACCATCACCAGCGTCTGATTCACCTGGTGCAGGATTACCTAGGGGCAAGATCAGACTTGGACACCTTTCCCACCGAAAATCCTCTGGGTTACTGGGTCTTGAAGATGGATCACTGGCCAGAGCTTGCACAGTATGCAATTGAGCTACTGGCCTGTCCTACATCCAGCATTCTTTTGGAACTCACATTCAGTGCTGCTGGAGGCTTTGTAACCAATCACAGGGTGCAGGGTGCAGGTCGAGCTGACCTTCATAAAAATCAATCAGTCTTGGATCACCAGCTACCAAGCACCTGATGCTGATGTAACCGATTGATTTTTTTTTATGTGAGATCCCTTCAAGACTGCCTATGCTGATGCTGAGTGACTATCCTATTATGCTGAGTCACAATCCTCTTCCTCCTCAATTTTCATGCTGATAGCTTGTAAGAAAATTTTTGGTTCTGGGCACCACCACCAGTGGCCAAGGCCCAATTTTTCTGCCCCTGTTTAACAGGGACATGCAATTACAATTCTTGATCGAATATTTCACAGCAGGGCCCATTCCTGCACCCACCAAGAGTAACTGTGAGGACTTACAGTGTTGTGGCACCAGCACCACCACCACCATCACAAAAGGCCCAATTTTTCTACCACTGTTCAACAATGACATGTAATTACAATTCTTGATCTAATATTTCACAGCAGGGCCCGTTCCTGCGCCCACCAAGAGTAACAGAGCTGCACCAGATATTGCACTCTCCAATTTTAGTAAATTAACCCTGTTGCCTCAAAAAAAGTTCAGGATAGGTTACCATTTCATTCTCCTAATATCTGAAGATCTTACACAAATGCAGAGAGTGTACAGTGAAAATCATAGGTAATCATTACTGCATATCTGCAAGCTTGACAAGCCCTAGTTTGCTACTCATAGTTTGTCCTATATGTTGAATTAGAGGAACACAATAAAACTGCCCTTAGACAATGCAGATAGAAACATTCAGAGATCCTCGCTCTTGGTACATGCTCTCCACCTTTGGATTCAGGAAATTCTAGTCACACATACTCTGATGCATTTCCTTGTGGACATAGAGACTTTGGCAGAAAATTGTCTAATTTCTACATCATTTCTTAAATTAGGCAAACTGAGAAAGGAGATATGCCTTCTGCTGGGACTTAAAATCTTCTTTGTTCATTTCAGAGGGTTGTAACACTTAATTTCAAATGTTTCCTAGTCTACCCCTTTTTCACAATATATGTAGAATGATAATCAAAATAAATGTTATAACAAAAAATGTTTTCATTAAAATTCATATATACCCTAAAACATCCAGTGGTACAAGTCTGTCTTCATGCTGCATATCTTTTAAAGGGATCCTCTAATTAAACACGTGCCATTGGCTGTAGTTGTGGTAGGTTTTAATAGGAAAAAAACAATGAATGTTTTACCTTTTCCACATTCCAATGCCTGGTCTTTCCCTTTGTGTGTAGATGCCTGCTTGCTGCTTCTGCGGGTGTCGCTGCCAAGGGGCAAATGGTGTCTGGTTCGGAATTTGAGTAGTGTCTGGCAGCGGGGCATCATAGCAGCCTAGAAACATCATTAGGCAGCATAGAAACATAATTGAATGGAAGGTCTTAATAACTGATATTGGGCTTAATAGCCCAATCACTGGATGATGTGATTAATGTTGGTTTTACATCAAGGGATGCTGTTTATTTGTATTTATAAAGAACTTTTGCAAGGTGTGACCATCTTTATGTAGCACCCTGATGTTTAGGCAGGGTTGCTCCTAAATTTACCCGCCCGGTGTGATTAATGTGGCTTATTGTTAGGGTGAACTCAATTGATCCCTAAGTCTGAAATTGCTGCACTTCTCTCTTCTGTCGCTAGGTGGCCGGGTACCTGGTGACATTAGATATGAAATATATGCACAATAATTCTGCGCTACCTAAGAGGTGGGGGGGGGGGGAAGAAAAAGCAGCTAACACAACCAACAAATGTAAACAGCATCAAGAAAACAACTTCAGTGTAGCGCTCAATTAAGGAAAGGGGGGGAACAAAATGTGTATGATGAAACACAAATGAATCAAAGTCCAAATGCTGACAATAATGTCTATAAAAACAATATGTAGTCCTCTGGACCGAATAATGAGCCCGTGATGTAAATCCTCTATGAAGAAAGCCCACACACCACCAATAGTAACAGGGAGGCTTACCAGACTCGGTGGACCCGACCGGGCGTACGCCGAGTGGGGTCAAACAGGCTTAGGTGGTGCTGGGCTGGAGCGGATACTGGAGAGCAGGGGTGATGAGATGACTTCCACGCGACCTTGCTCCTGGTAGGTGGTCCGGGCCAAGACCGTGATGCTCAGATCCGTGTTGAAACGTAGAAAAGGAAAAATTGGGCCAAATAGTGTGAATCCGTATAAATAAAATTTATTTGAAGTGAAAATACACACTTACATGAAAAATAGCTAAAACCAGCGCTGTATATCAAAATGGCGACAGTGGGGTCCTACCCGACGCGTTTCGTCTGCATAAACGTCATCTGGGGGGATCCCCCCACTGTAGCCAGCAAAGTATATATAAGAAAACCTTAAAAAATTATGTAAAACAGCTCCAGAGACGCTAAAAGCGTCACTTCCGGTATCGGGAGAAGATGGCCGAACGGCGTGCGTTCCACGTCGGCCACCATGCGCTCCAAGCCTCATGCCGAAGGACACCGGAAGGGAAGAGAACTCACATGCGTTCCAAGCCTCATAGTGGGGGCCGCCGGACTGAAAAAGTGAAGTAAATGTGAGTGAGTAATATGTAAAGAGGGATGTATCCCTGGTCCCAAGTGACTATAGATGAGAACAATGCGAAAGTACCGAAAGGGACTAGCGGTGTGCTGCGCATGTGTCAGGGTGACTGACTGACTGCGCATGTGTCAGGACGCCGGAATGGCGTCCGGGAGATCCGTGCGACGTATAGGGGAAGTGTGGAGTGCGAGTGTGTTACCGCATAAAGGGGCGGGTACGATGCTGAGTATCCAAGGTGACGAACCAGGGCCCCGAGAGTGTCTATTACAGTGACGAGCCACATAGAAAAACGGGCTGTAATTACAAGCCATAAATGCATGAAAGCAAAGGGGTGATAAGTGAATATCAGTGTATGAAAACAAGTAAAAAGCGTAGTTGTTACATGTCAGTGTGGCTAAAAAATAAATAAAAAATGACAAGTAACAAGAGGAGATGGACTCACAAGAGGAAAAGTAATAATTCTTAAAACAGGGGTGGAAGAATTAGAATCATCAATAAACGAATCAGTAAGAGTTATACCATCCTGGAGCTGGTTTACACAGGAAATTAATATATGTATATAAACCACATCTTCTGTATGTAGAACAAAAGTAAAACAGATTAAAATTCTTATAAAAAATAAACGATACATATATATATAGTAGGTATCAAATGCTTATGGACAAAATCCAGAAATGTAAAATATACAATGTACATAAAGGTGTATATGCACATTGGATGAACAAAACTTGATGTGAAAAGCAAAAAATGAATAATAATAAGGAAAGAGGACTTCTGCGGGAGGGGCAAGTGTAGTGTCAACCTCAGGCCTTGTTAATAAAGGCGTTGACATCAACATCAACGTTCATACCGAGTGGATGGAGTGTGCGGAGCTCATGAATCCAGTAAGTCTCCAATCGAGACACACCCCTGGTCATGGCCCCGCCCCTCCAGGGGGGGACATATCTGTCAATAACCACAAATTGTGTGCCTTCAAATCTACGGTTATGTTGTAACTTGTAGTGACGGGGGACAGTGTGTTTGGTGTCACCTCCCTTGATGAGCGCAATGTGTTCCGCCACTCGTATTGAAAAGGAACGAATGGTACGGCCCACATATTGTTTACCGCAATGACAAGTGATCGGGTATACAATATGACTGGTGGTACAAGTGCAAAATTGTCTGATTGGATATGTCCTGCGGGTGGTTGATGACCTGAAAGATACTGTCTTTCTACCAACACCTGAGTTATGCTGGCAAACAGTACATCTCCTGCAAGAATAAAAACCCTCCATCTCATGAAAGAGGGGCTGACGTACTGGAGGGTTGACAATGTTTGGGGCAATCTTGCTCTGGAGGGTAGGAGCACCCCTAAAGATGACTTTGGCCTTATCAGGTAGCACATTACCCAGAATGCGGTCATTCCTAAGGATGTCCCAGTGTTTAGTGAGGATGGCCTTAATGCATCGATGTTGATTAGAAAAGGAGGTGAGTAAAGACCACCTGAAGGACTCATCAGGTTCTCTCATGGGCCTATCTACCAAAAGAGTTTCCCTATTGATAGCAAGAGCGTGTTGGAATTCTCGCTCCACAAGACAAGGGTCATAGTCCTTATCTATAAACTTGGCCTTAAGCGATACCGATTGCGATATAAAGGAGTCAGTGGTTGAACAGTTCCTTCTTAATCTAAGAAACTGACTCCGCGGTACCGAATCAAGCCAAGACCGGTGATGGCAGCTGTCCGGTGGTATGAAGCCATTCCGGTCTGTGGCCTTAAAGTGTGTTTTGAACTGGAAAACGCCATCGTGCAACTCTATTTCAAGGTCCAAAAAATTGACTTTATGGTTGCTAGCTGTGTGGGATAGGGAGATGCCCCGATCATTCTCATTCAATCGTGTAAAGAATGAATCCAAAGACTCAACACTACCATTCCAGAGGAGGAGGATGTCGTCAATATACCGGGCCCAAACAATCAGAGATGGGTCCCTGTTGGTATAGACGACATCCTCCTCCCACTTAGCCATGAATAGATTGGCGAGGCTAGGGGCGAACTTAGCGCCCATAGCCACGCCACGTAATTGAAGATAAAATTGCTGATCAAACCAAAAATAGCTATGCTTCGTGGCGAATTTAAGTAGCTCAATGACAAAAGCACACTGAAAAGGGGCGATGGTAGGTTCCTTCTCCAAAAAATATTGAACAGCTTCCAATCCCTTGTCTTGAGGTATACAAGTGTACAGGGAGGCGACGTCAGCGGTGGCAATGATATAGTCACCCTGCACACTTAGACTCTCAAGTAGGCGTATAGTAGCCCCTGTGTCCTTCAGATAAGAAGGCATGCGCCTAACAATGGGTTGTAAGTAAAAATCAATATACCGGCCTATGCGTGAGGTGACAGAGTCTATCCCACTCACGATAGGCCGGCCAGGGGGCTGTACTGGATTCTTATGCACTTTAGGTAGATAATAGATAGTAGGGACCCTAGGTGCTACGGGTACTAAAAAGTCTCTTTCCTTTTTATTTAAAATTCCTTGATCATAACCCCTCTTTATAATAGCAGAGAGCTCTCTTTTAAAGGAGGGTGTGGGGTTGTTAGGCAATATCTTGTATGTATTCGGTTCTTGGAGGATCCTATACATTTCAGTCATGTAATCCTTTTTGTCCAGAACCACAATCCCACCCCCCTTGTCAGCCGGACGGATGACAAGGTCCTTTTGTGAGCACAAGGATTTGAAACCTTGATTGGAAAAGGGGTGATGATGTATGCGTTTTTCAGGGAGTTCAGCCAAATCCTTGAGGACCAAATCCCTGAATATAGTGATGGCTGGTGCCATGGGAACAGGTGGGATGAATAGTGAGGGGTTGGACAGACCAGAATGGACTGTCCCCGAAGTAGCGCAAATCTCGTTTCTGGTTGGGTTGGAGACGAGATAGCGTTGAATATGTATTTTACGTGTGAACTTATGGATATCAATGAATGTACCAAACCGATCGAGCTTTTTAGGAGGGGCAAATTTCAGTCCCTTATCAAGCACAGAAAGCTCTTCATCAGTAAGTGGTTTGGTACTTAAATTGAAAACACCTTGACCTCTCATGTTCTCCTTCTTTTTCCTCCTTCGAATTTTCCACCCTCCCCTGGTGCCTCTCTTGAATCTGCGCCCCTTTTCCTGGGCCTTCGGTCCTCGTGAAAAACCTGCCCATTACGTGTATTGGTACTAGGGGGATAATAACCATGGGTGGGTTGACTATACATGGATCCTGGGCCATGTCCATATTGGTCCCTGTATTCATCATCCCATGTATCCTGAAGAGGGAGGAACCTATTATTAGTAATGGGGGGTGGATCATAGTGGTGGGAGTTAGCAGGATATGTGTCTGTGTAGGCATCATATCGGGGTGTGGGAGCCTCGCGTTGTCCCAAATGTGAAATAGGGGGCATATTATGACCCCGTTGTCCCCTTCCCCCCTGTTTGCCTCTTTTATAACCCCTGCCCCTCTGGTGAGTAAAAGGAGCATGGGAGTAGGTAGGTCCAGGGCGAGAGGGGGATTCATATCTGGAATTTATCCTGCTCCTGGGGCCAGCTGGAGTTGCTGACAATGGACCCACTGCGTGGGTCGTGGTGGGGACAATGTTACCAGGGGGTCCCACAACAGGTGGTACAGTGTCAGCCACACCAGGATTAGGAATAAACAATTTTTGCCAACCAAAAACATTGTTGGTCTTGTAGTCCCCCACATCCCTAGAATACTTTTTTTGCTTTTTAGTCCTCTGCTCCTTTTCTTCCTTCTCCAGATGTTTTTGGAGGTTTGAAGAAAGGGCAGTGTATTCAGGGGAATTCTTGTGGGTTAGCAGTTTATCCTTGAGTTCCTTGATCTCGTTATCTAATGAGGAGAGTTTGATGCGTTTCTTGGTGATGAGGACACCTAGGAGGTTAACTCCTGCCTCATTAAAATATTTGAACCAAGAATCCACATCCAATTCCCCTTGTGGTGGGTGTACATCCCACCTAAGACTCCTGGGGACCATGCGTTCAGACACATACTGTTCAAGAAACGCCACGTCCCACTGTAAATGGAGTTCAGAGGACATGATGTTTCTCAATCTCAAGAATAAACCACCCAATTCAGTATCATTATTGGTGACCACAAAGACTCCCTCCGTATTTACAATTCGGGAGGCCCTGTAGTCAAAAACATCCATATTTCTAAGGATATAGATAGGCTGCAGCAGAATCCGCTAACAAAACCAAATACAAAATATATGCACAATAATTCTGCGCTACCTAAGAGGTGGGGGGGGGAAGAAAAAGCAGCTAACACAACCTGGTTTATATACATATATTAATTTCCTGTGTAAACCAGCTCCAGGATGGTATAACTCTTACTGATTCGTTTATTGATGATTCTAATTCTTCCACCCCTGTTTTAAGAATTATTACTTTTCCTCTTGTGAGTCCATCTCCTCTTGTTACTTGTCATTTTTTATTTATTTTTTAGCCACACTGACATGTAACAACTACGCTTTTTACTTGTTTTCATACACTGATATTCACTTATCACCCCTTTGCTTTCATGCATTTATGGCTTGTAATTACAGCCCGTTTTTCTATGTGGCTCGTCACTGTAATAGACACTCTCGGGGCCCTGGTTCGTCACCTTGGATACTCAGCATCGTACCCGCCCCTTTATGCGGTAACACACTCGCACTCCACACTTCCCCTATACGTCGCACGGATCTCCCGGACGCCATTCCGGCGTCCTGACACATGCGCAGTCAGTCAGTCACCCTGACACATGCGCAGCACACCGCTAGTCCCTTTCGGTACTTTCGCATTGTTCTCATCTATAGTCACTTGGGACCAGGGATACATCCCTCTTTACATATTACTCACTCACATTTACTTCACTTTTTCAGTCCGGCGGCCCCCACTATGAGGCTTGGAACGCATGTGAGTTCTCTTCCCTTCCGGTGTCCTTCGGCATGAGGCTTGGAGCGCATGGTGGCCGACGTGGAACGCACGCCGTTCGGCCATCTTCTCCCGATACCGGAAGTGACGCTTTTAGCGTCTCTGGAGCTGTTTTACATAATTTTTTAAGGTTTTCTTATATATACTTTGCTGGCTACAGTGGGGGGATCCCCCCAGATGACGTTTATGCAGACGAAACGCGTCGGGTAGGACCCCACTGTCGCCATTTTGATATACAGCGCTGGTTTTAGCTATTTTTCATGTAAGTGTGTATTTTCACTTCAAATAAATTTTATTTATACGGATTCACACTATTTGGCCCAATTTTTCCTTTTCTACGTTTCAACACGGATCTGAGCATCACGGTCTTGGCCCGGACCACCTACCAGGAGCAAGGTCGCGTGGAAGTCATCTCATCACCCCTGCTCTCCAGTATCCGCTCCAGCCCAGCACCACCTAAGCCTGTTTGACCCCACTCGGCGTACGCCCGGTCGGGTCCACCGAGTCTGGTAAGCCTCCCTGTTACTATTGGTGGTGTGTGGGCTTTCTTCATAGAGGATTTACATCACGGGCTCATTATTCGGTCCAGAGGACTACATATTGTTTTTATAGACATTATTGTCAGCATTTGGACTTTGATTCATTTGTGTTTCATCATACACATTTTGTTCCCCCCCCTTTCCTTAATTGAGCGCTACACTGAAGTTGTTTTCTTGACATTAGATATGACAAGGGCAAAGCCATGACAGATTAGGGTTATATGGGGTATCTCAGCCAATGGGCAGGGGTTTTCTTAAATCTCATGGACTGCTGGGAGAATCTATATATTTGGGTGGAGTCAGGTGATCACTGTTCTGTGCCACCTGGATGGATGGCTGTCTGTGTTGTATTGCCCGGGCTGCTAGGCCAGAGTTTGGGCCTATCCCAGGCACATCTGGCTGCTAGGCCGTCTGAGGGCCTATCCAGAAGCAAGAGAGCAGCTTAGGGTTGGGACCGCAGCTTGCAGTCCAACCAGAAGTGACGGTTCTGCCGGCCAGAAACCTGTCACGGTCAGAGGTAGAGGGGAAGCTGTCGCCACTAAGGGACCATACACCTTATTACCAGGGACCACAGTGAGT
Source organism: Lithobates clamitans (assembly GCA_037952925.1). Classification (NCBI taxonomy): domain Eukaryota; kingdom Metazoa; phylum Chordata; class Amphibia; order Anura; family Ranidae; genus Lithobates; species Lithobates clamitans. The sequence continues at coordinate 3,903,271 of JBBGZY010000285.1, forward strand.
AGTCGAAGCAAGTACCAGAGCAGTATTCTCACTAACCGGGGACGGTGAAGAATCAAGAAACTTCAGCAGGTGTCCAGCCAGGGACCCAGCCAGAGGAGGTGACGCTTCCAGAGCAGCCTTGTGTGTCAAGCCATGGACTGAGCAGGCCAGTGGGGTGAAGCTTGAGATGTATCTAGAGTGCCAAGCTAGGGACCCAGCAGAGAAGCGAGGGTGATGCTTGAGGAAGATACTTAAGTGAAGATTGGAAGAGCTCAAGGGATTATTCAGCAGCGGTGAATCAGCAAGTCTAGTGAGAGAGACTGGGAGCTTAGTGGGTTGAGAACCTACAAGAAGTGAATATAGAGAAAGTAAAAGAGTTAGTTGCAACTTGTGTTAGGAACTGTTCTAAGACTGTTGCCATAGGAGACAGTATTCCTACGCATACAGATGCGGTGTCTTGCTGGATGCCTTTCCCTGCATGGCTGTCTACCTGTAGAAGTCTCGGAGTCTGCTAATTAACATTGCAACTACCTAAGGGTGTCCTGGTCCTAACCCTCTCTCCCAAAGTTCTGTTCAAGAGAAATAAAATCTCTTTGCAATTGCATTCAATAAGTGTCTGGCAACCAAGAATCTATCTTGCATTACACCCACTATGCCTTACAACCCACTCTATACGGAAGGATGTCAGCAGCTCTTGGCTCTGAAGGTCCTCATTATACTAAAGGAGGCCTGGGATCTTGCTACATTTATTTACTTTTTTTACTTCTTTTTGGAGTAATAAGGGATACAAATATACCCTGTACTCTCTACTTTTGGGGAGGCTGAATTTCTGAGGACCTTATTTTAAAGGAGGCTTCTAGATTCTGATAAGACCCCCCCCCCACCTCACAAACTCCCACATCATCTTGGAGACCAGATGTAGGGATGAACAAGGACAAGGTGCCTTTTAGGGGATGCTTTACCTCCTCTCCTTGCAAAGTACTTTCTTAATGTTGAAGGCATATGGCTAGTAAAGGTAGGGCAGCAAGACTGTGCCCACCCCCCCTTCCTTAACCATACAAGATCACAGCCTTGAACATTGAAATGCTTTCTGGGTGACCAGGAAGGAGAGGGCAGCTAGAGTGCTTTCCTGGCCTCTTAACCACGCCAGTCCGCATGGCTTCAACTTTGGGAGGGAACCTGGCAATGCAGGGAATAGCAAAGTCTTCCCCCTTGCTAGGCACCTACAGTATTCACCATGCTGAGATGACAAAGACTTCACCCCCACATCTTGTCTGCAAAGGGATGTGGGGTTTTGCAGTGAGAGACTTTTCTGAATCCAGAAGTGCCCTTTATAATAAGGTGGCCCCTAGATATCTGGTCCTCCCCCTAAAGGGAATAGGTATGGGGTATATTGCTTAGTATAAAAAAAAAAAAAGTTAAAATTCATAAAAACACCCACACTGTGACAAAGTCCTTTATTTGAGGAGAAAAAAACAATATCATCCAGCAATGTAGATCCTTGTCAATCATGATGATCTTCCTCCATGATAACCATCACCCAGTGACATTGACCCACTAACATAATGACCTGCCACCAGACAATATTCATCTGTTTCACCCATGCTATAAAATGCAGATCCCAGGCCAGATGTCAACAAACTGACAGTGATCCTGTGTGATCTCATATTTGGTCAATTACATCACCAAGGATCTCTGGCTGGTTTGTTTACACAAACCAGACAGCTAGGGCCTCATTTTGTGGAAGTAGTGCTATCACCACAAAATGAAAAATCCCCTAGTTGATGTTTGTTTATGGCTGATTTGTTTAGCAAATTGCTGAACAGTGACCAGGCTGGGTTTGTGTCAAATGCACTTTCAACCCAAACCTGAAGCTCATTCCTAGTGCTGATTATAATTCTTGGCTTTGGTCACAGTTAGGGATGGGCGAACGGTTCAGCCCAAGTATGAGTTTGGGCCAAACATTTGCCTATTCGGCCGTTCACCAAACACCCGAAATTGCAGGGCGTTCACCCGGTGTTCGCCCTGACTAATACCCTGCAATGCACTGAGCGCTGCACACTGCATTCTGTACCCTGATTGGGCAAAGCTTTGCCCAATCAGGGTGCAGTGTATGCTGGTTGTTAAGGAGCAGGGCCAGGAAGCAGCTGTTGCGTCCTTAACAACCGATGAGTCATCGGCTGTAAATGGGTAAAAAAATAGGGCCTGGTATGGATTTTAAGGGAAACCCCATCCCATTTTTTTTTAAATGACGTAGGGGGCCCCCCATAATTCATACAAGACCCTTATCCGAACATGCAGCCCGGCAGGTCAGGAAAGGGGAGAGGATGAGCGACCCCCCCTTCCTAAACCATACCAGGCCACATGCCTTCAACATGGAGGGTGGGTGCTTTGGGGCAGGGCCTCTTCCCGACAATAACTTTTTCTTTAAACAATAGTCCATATAGTGCTTAAACCATGAAATAAATAATAACAAGCAAACAGAAAAAGAAATCTGGGTGGAGTGTGACCGTGCCATCCAAACCTGTATACAAGTGGATTTCATCCCGGGAAATTACTGTTTCAATGCCAATATTTTACTGGATTGATGCAAGTGTTTAGTGACGTCTTTTTTTTTGTATATATATATATATATATATATATATATATATATATATATATATATGTGCAATAAACATAGCTTATATAGTATCAAACATATTTAATTAAAAAAATGAACTGAACATAAAATGATAAAATGTTTATTATCCAAGTACAATTCTTTTTTTTTCCTCTTAGAATTTTTTTTGTAAGAAAATGTATCAATAAACAGTTTCATACAGGCAAAAGGTGATTAAACATCATTAGCATACATAGACTTAGTTTAACATTACTCGTGAGTGTAGCAAATGAAGTAAAATAACCAAAGGTCCCCACATTCACCAGGGGTCTGCGTTTGGATATAAACAGGGGATTCACCCTAATCTCAGCCTATGGGGTGCAAAACATGTTGTAGAGGTCTCACTTACTTTGCAATCTAAGATCGGTCTGAGTGGGCTTGCGCTTATCTATATATATGTTTTTTTCTGATTAGGTGAGGAAGGGTTAGATCGGTTAGGTAGGTTTATTGCTTTAATAGTATTGTCCCTGGCTTCCCTACCTCTGACAAATCCTACTTGATCTATTCCTATTATTGAAGGTAGGAGAGGTAGAAGGCAATTGGCTAAGACCTTTGCAAATAATTTAAGGCAGTGGTTATCAACCCTGTCCTCAAGGCCCACTAACAGGCCAGGTTTTATGTATTACCTTGGGGAGATGCAGACTAGAATACTGCAATCACTGAGCAGCAAATTATATCACCTGTGATGTATTTCAGTTATCTTGCAAACCTGGCCTGTTAGTGGGCCCTGAGGACAGGGTTGATGACCACTGATTTAAGGTCTACATTAAGCAGGGAAATCGGTCTGTAATTGGTAACTGATGTGGCATCTTTCTCTTCTTTCGGTATGACTGTGATGTGAGCCTCCAATAGTCTGTGGAAAGGTAAGGTTGATAAGGAGAGAGAGTTAAAGGCCTTTAAGAATGGGGCTGTGAGGGTGTCTGCAAAAGTCTTAAAATAGGATGCCGAGAAGCCATCCGGGCCAGGGCTTTTGCCCGTTTCGAGTTGTTAGTGTTTTTTCGAGTTCGAGTTGCTTGTGTTTTTTCACCTTGATGCATCCTATGCCGCGAGAGCCACCGAGGGACCCCAGAAGAGGATGTTTGGGGCCACTCTTTGCAAAACGAGCTGCACAGTGCAGGTAAGTATGATATGTTTGTTATTTAAAAAAAACAAAAAACAAACCTTTAGTGTCACTTTAATCGCTCTTTTGAGCTCTTCTTCAGAGATGGGGTTGTGACCTTTTTTTCAAAATAAAAGTGTTTATGGTTTTACACTATGTGGACCCCTTTCTCTTCCTTACTGGTCATGTCTGAGGATTACTGGGGGTCTGTCTAGTCAGCCATGATACCTTCCAACTGCTGAGGAATTCGTTATGAGAGCTGGATCATAATATAATGCCTGCCTGGACTCCTATAATGTGGAGTTTAAAGATCTGGTAAGAATACATCCTATTAATTATCATGGTGGAGGTGCATCTGATAAATGTTCATTTAAATACTCACTTTCTTTGCACACCACCTCAATGATTTATTTTTCTGTTTGCTTATTATTATTCATTTAATTGTTTGTATGGACTATTGTTTTAAGAAAAAATATAATTTTGGTTTATCAATTATATGGTAGGCAATTTTTTATTTTATAAGTTTTTGCACAATTTGTTCTGTTGCAACATTGCAAGCAGCTTATATTTCACTTTTAATTGTTTCCATCTGCACAATCATTTTTTGGGCTTTTTTTTTATTTTGGAAAGGCCTCTTCCCGACAACCCTGGGCTGTGGTTGTCGGGGTCTGTGGGCAAAGGGCTTATCGGAATCTGGAAGACCCCTTTAACAAGGAGGCCCCCAGATCCCAGCCCCCCATGTGAATTTGTATTGGGTACAACTGAGAAACTGTTTTTGACAAAAACTTTCATTAAAAAATAAAGAAATTGTGTCCCTCGATATAAATCCATCGTCAATCACGATGCCCGCTGGACCCAAAAAATAGAAGAAAATAAAAACCGCTTCACCTCCTGGGAAGCCTCCCGCCAACTGCCCACTCTGCAACTTTGAGGCCTCCCATGAGGCGGAGCATTTTTTTTTCTATTTTTCGGGTCTGCTGGGCGTCGTGATTAATGATGGATTTTCATCGAAGGACACTATTTTTTTTCATTTATTAAATAAATGACTCGTCAAAAACTGTTTCTTGTGGTTTTTACTTTTTGACACTTTTTTGGTAAATGGGTAGGGGTACAATGTCCCAGATACCCATTCACATGGGGGGGGCTGGGATCTGGGAGCCCTCTTGTTAATGGGGCTTCCAGATTCCAATAAGACCCCTGTCTGCAGACCCCAACAACCACAGCCCAGGGTTGTCGGGAAGAGGCCCTTGGGGAAAAGGTACTTTAAGGTGGGGGGGCAGAGACCGCCCTCACCCTAAAGCACCCACCCCCTCCAATGCTGAGGGCATGTGGTCTGGTATGGTTCAGGAGGAGGGGGGCGCTCCCTCTTTCCCTCCCCTTTCCTGACCTGCCGGGCTGCATGCTCGGATAAGGGTCTGGTATGAATTTTGGGGGGACCACACACCGTTATTTTCTTCATTTTTTTTTCAATAGTTAGGTGCCAGCTAGGGATGAGCCGAACACCCCCCTGTTCAGTTTGCACCAGAACATGCGAACAGGAAAAAAGTTTGTTCGAACACGCGAACACCGTTAAAGTCTATGGGACACGAACATGAATAATCAAAAGTGCTAATTTTAAAGGCTAATATGCAAGTTATTGTCATAAAAAGTGTTTGGGGACCTGGGTCCTGCCCCAGGGGACATGGATCAATGCAAAAAAAAGTTTTAAAAACGGCCATTTTTTCAGGAGCAGTGATTTTAATATTGCTTAAAGTCAAACAATAAAAGTGTAATATCCCTTTAAATTTCGTACCTGGGGGGTGTCTATAGTATGCCTGTAAAGGGGCGCATGTTTCCTGTGTTTAGAACAGTCTGACAGCACAAGGGGGTGTCCAGCCCATCTCTACTATTGTATCAAAAAAATGATCTGATACATAATGTTTCTATTTTTTGTATCATGTGTCCCCAGTCAACCCTTCAGCAATAAAGTGCGTGTGTGCTATTTGTGCTTTGGCAACCTTACTGTAAAACAAAAAATACATTTTAAAAGTACCGTATTAAAGAAATGTGTTTTTTAAAACTTAGTGATGACCTTGGATAAGTTGCTTTACTTCTACACTATAAAACAGATTATCATCTCACTCTGTTGCATAGATTTTTTTTTGTCGTTCTTGCTTTCTACAAGATATAGAATGCTGCCTAAAAAACAGAAAATAATGAGATACCGTTGTGGCTGTGATGAACAACTTTTAGGGTCATATGTTTTGTTTGAGGATGTAAAAGTTTCAACCCCATACCTACATTATCTGATCTGTTTCTGTGTCATAGTTCTAAGTCAAGGCAAAAACAAAAAGTAAAATGAGTGAGCAATAATATTCTAACTTTACCTTTTATTATTTTCTTCTGAAAATGTTCAAGTTATTATTCAGCTGGTTATCCTTCTTTGAATAGGAGAAATAATATAATTAACATCAGTCTGTCTATCTACAGTGAGTTTGTGGTAAATTTGGAATTAATTTTATCAAAATAGGTACTGTAGTATACATTTTTGTTAGCTAATAATGATGCCAACTTAAATTATTTTAATGTCTTAATCATAATTTAACAAAATATATTAATATTACTTTTCAATCCATGGCATTTTCATTCACAGGTTTGTTTAATTAGTTGCCTTTTCTGCTTTGACAGGAAAAGAAAACAAGTGAAATTCAGCACATACATTTATCAATGAGAGGTAAGCACTGTTATAAAAGCTTAAAGCGTAACTCCACTTTTGTTGAGAAAAAAACATTCCTCCTGGGTGATCTATGTACATTGCAAGGATATTAACAAGCTTTGTTGTAAATTCCAACCTTTTGTTATTCTGAAAAAAATCCCTGTGTGTTTCTCTGTGCCATATGAGTCTAATGGGAGTGGTTTCATAATTATCAACCAGCTGCTGCAGAACCGGGCCCCAATGAAGAAAATTGCAGGGTCTGCATCCCTTTAGATGTTATTTCCTATTGGGAGTATTATATCAAAAATTACATTTTTAATGCAGGGGATGCCAAAAATCTGACTTGTATCTTAGTGTAGACTTCTGGGAAAATCAGTGAGCCAATCAAACAAGCAAGAAATTATGTTTCTGGGGGGAGTTTTGTACACAGTCATATTGCATTGCACATTACAGAAAATTACAGAACTGCAGATTGAAAAGGAAAGGTAATTTTTAATAACATTCAATTACAATATGACTTGTGTCGCTATTGTATATGCTATATTATTTTTTTTATTTGCTATTTTTTTTCCCATGAAAGTGGAGTTACCCTTTAACCACTAGCCAACCAGCCGCCACAGTTATACTGCGGCAGGTTGGCACGGCTGCGCGAATCGCCGTAGCTGTACGTCGCTCCTTTAAAACATCACAGCAAGCACATGCCCGGCGTGTGTCTCCGGAGCCGATGCGCGTGCCCGCTGGGAACAATGACCGCCGAGCACACGCGATCGCTCATGACAGAGTGAGAACTGGGCTCTGTGTGTGTAAACACACAAATCCCGGTTCTCTCAAAGGAGAGGAGACAGATCGCGTGTTCATTCTAAGTATGAACATCGATCTCTCTCCTCCCCCAGTCAGTCCCATCCCCCCCACAGTTAACACACCTAGGGAACACAGTTAACCCCTTGATAGCCCCCTAGTTTTAACCTCTTCCCTGCCAGTGACATATACAGTAATCACTAGCTGTTTTTAGCTCTGATCACTGTATAAATGTCAATGGTTCCAAAATAGTGCCAAAAGTGTCCGATCTGTCTGCCGCAATGTCACAATCCTGATTGCCGCCATTACTAGTAAAAAAAAGATAATTAAAAAAATGGCATAAATCTATCCCCTATTTTGTAGAGGCTATAACTTTTGCACAAACCAATCAATATACGCTTATTGCAATTTTTTTTACCAAAAATATGTAGAATAATACATGTAGGCCTAAACTGAGGAAGAAATTAGTTTAAAAAAAAAAAAAAAAAAACTGAGGATATTTATTATAGCAAAAATTACAAAATATTGTATTTTTTTCAAAATTGATGCTTTTTTTTGTTTATAGCGCAAAAAATAAAAAATGCAGAGGTGATCAAGAACCACCAAAAGAAAGTTCTATTTGTGGGGAAAAAAAGGACATAAATTTTGTTTGGGTACAACGTCGCACGACCGCACAATTGTCAGTTAAAGCGATGCAGTGCCGTATCCCAAAAATTGGCCTGGTCAGGAAGGGGTCAAAACCTTTCAGGGCTGAAGTGGTTAACCACTTGCCGACCGCCTAACACAGATATACTGCGGCAGAATGGCATGGGCAGGCAAAATCACGCACCTGGTACATGATCTGCCCACCGCGGGCCCGAGGCGGTCGGCTTCGTTAGGGGAGCGATACAGGCTGAGGGGGATGCCACTCATTCGTGGCCACGCCCTCGCGATCGCTCCTCACGAATGAGATTCTTCCTCTGCTGCTGTATAGTAAACAGCGGCAGAGGAAGTGATGTCATCGCTCCTCGACTCGGTATTTTCCGTTCCGGCTCCGAGGAGAGAAGACAATTGAGTGAGTTGCACAACACACACAGTAAAACACACCAGGCACACATTACACCCCCCATCACCCCCCCGATCACCCCCTAATCACCCCCCAATCACCCCCCCCCCGTCACAGTGACACCAAGCAGTTTTTTTTTCTGATTACTGCATTGGTGTCAGTTTGTGACAGTTAGTGTGGTAGGGCAGTTAGGGTTAGCCCCCTTTAGGTCTAGGGTACCCCCCTAACCTCCCTAATAAAGTTTTAACCCCTTGATCACCCCCCCGTCGCCAGTGTCACTAAGCAATCATTTTTCTGATCGCTGTGTTAGTGTCACTGGTGACGCTAGTTAGGGAGGTAAATATTTAGGTTCGCCGTCAGCGTTTTATAGTGTCAGGGACCCCCATATACTACCTAATAAAGGTTTTAACCCCTTGATTGCCCCCTAGTTAACCCTTTCACCAGTGAACACCGTATAACTGTTACGGGTGACGCTGCTTAGTTCGTTTATTTTTTAAAGTGTCAGGGCACCCGCCGTTTATTACCTAATAAAGGTTTAGCCCCCTAATCGCCCGGTGGTGATATAACTTAGGTTTTAGGGTCAGATAGGGTCTGCGTCACCCCAGGCAGTGTCAGGTTAGCGCCAGTACCGCTAACACCCACGCACGCAGTATACACCTCCCTTAGTGGTATAGTATCTGAACGGATCAATATCTGATCCGATCAGATTTATACTAGCGTCCCCAGCAGTTTAGGGTTCCCAAAAATGCAGTGTTAGCGGGATCAGCCCAGATACCTGCTAGCACCTGGGTTTTTCCCTCCGCCCAGCCCAGCCCACCCAAGTGCAGTATCGATCGATCACTGTCACAAAACACTAAATGCATAACTGCAGCATTCGCAGAGTCAGGCCCCAATCCCTGCAATTGCTAACAGTTTTTTTGGTAGCGTTTTGGTGAAATGGCAAGCACCAGCGGCCTAGTACACCCCGGTCATAGTCAAACCAGCACTGCAGTAACACTTGGTGACATGGCGAGTCCCATAAGTGCAGTTCAAGCTGGTGAGGTGGCAAGCACAAGTAGTGTCCCGCTGCCACCAAGAAGAAGACAAACACAGGCCCGTCGCACCCATAATGCCCTTCCTGCTGCATTCGCCAATCCTAATTGGGAACCCACCACTTCTGCAGCACCCGTACTTCCCTAATTCACATCCCCAACCAAATGCAGTCGGCTGCATGAGAGGCATTTTCTTTATGTCCTCCCGAGTACTCCTACCCAACGAACCCCCCAAAAAAGATGTTGTGTCGGCAGCAAGCAGGGATATAGGCATGACACCCGCTATTATTGTCAATCCTGTCCTGACAATCCTGGTCTTTGCATTGGTGAATGTTTTGAATGCTACCATACACTAGTTGTGGAATTAGCGTAGGGTACAGCATTGCACAGACTAGGTACACTTTCACAGGGTCTCCCAAGATGCCATCGCATTTTGAGAGACTCGAACCTGGAACCGGTTACAGTTATAAAAGTTACAGTTACAAAAAAAAGTGTAAAAAAAAAACACAAAAAAATATATAATATAAAAAAAAACAAAAATAGTTGTTTTATTGTTCTCTCTCTCTCTCTATTCTCTCTCTATTGTTCTGCTCTTTTTTACTGTATTCTATTCTGCAATGTTTTATTGTTATTATGTTTTATCATGTTTGCTTTTTAGGTATGCAATTTTTTATACTACTGTTTACTGTGTTTTATTGTTAACCATTTTTTTGTTTTCAGGTACGCCATTCACCTGCAGTGCGGATTTATTTATCTTGACAGCAACAGCATTTGCTCCCACGATATATAAAGCCGTGACTCCAGTGGAGGTGATATATGCCGAAGCATGGGGGCAGCAGGGGCGAAGGAGCGATTTGCTCCTAACTTTTGGGGCGGATGCCCCCATTGCTTCGGCATATATACATGGTGCATATATGCCCATCATTAGAAGTGGGTGGATGAAGGGAGGTATTCTAATGGTGGGCATACCCACCAATCAATCAAAAAGTCCCACACATGTGGTATCCCCATTCTCAGGAGAAGTAGCAGAATGTATTTTGGGGTGTAATTCCACATATTCCCATGACATGTTTGAGCAATATATCATTTGGTGACAACTTTGTGCAAAAAAAAAAAAAAAGTTTTTCATTTTACCGCAACTTGTGGCAAAATATAAAATATTCCATGGACTCAACATGCCTCTCAGCAAATAGCTTGGGGTGTCTACTTTCCAAAATGGGGTCATGGGGGGGGGGGTGAACTGTCCTGGTATTTTATGGCCTTCAAAACTGTGATAGGTAGTGAGGCGTGAAATAAAAAATGTACGCCCTTAGAAATCCTGAAGGCGGTGCTTGGTTTTCGTGGCCCCGTACGCGGCTAGGCTCCCAAAAAGTCCCACACATGTGGTATCCCCATACTCAGGAGAAGCAGCAGAATGTATTTTGGGGTGCAATTCCACATATGCCCATGGTCTGTGTGAGCAATATATCATTTAGTGACAACTTTTTGTTATTTTTTTTTTTGTCATTATTCAATCACTTGGGACAAAAAAATGAATATTCAATGGGCTCAACATGCCTCTCAGCAATTTCCTTGGGGTGTCTACTTTCCAAAATGGGGTAATTTTGGGGGGTTTTGTACTGCCCTGTCATTTTAGCACCTCAAGAAATGAGATAGGCAGTCATAAACTGAAAGCTGTGTAAATTCTAGAAAATGTACCCTAGTTTGTAGATGCAAACCAATGTTTGTGCAAACCAATAAATATACGCCTATTGACATTTTTTTTTACCAAAGACATGTGACTGAATACATTTTGGACTAAATGTATGACTAAAATTTAGGTTATTGTATTTTTTTTATAACAAAAAGTAGAAAATATCATTTTTTTCAAAATTTTTGGTCTTTTTCCATTTATAGCGCAAAAAATAAAAATGGCAGAGGTGATAAAATACCATCAAAAGAAATCTCTATTTATGGGAACAAAAGCACGCAAATTTCGTTTGGGTACAGCATTGCATGACCGCGCAATTAGCAGTTAAAGCGACGCAGTGCCATATTGTAAAAAGTGCTCTGGTCAGGAAGGGGGTAAATCCTTCCAGGGCTGAAGTGGTTAAAGTGGAACTAATCTTTGGCAAAGGAATTTTTTATATTGAAGAGCACTGTAGAGTGCTTTAAAACAGCATCATTTTTTTCTTTGTTAAATTTTCCCCTTGCTTAGTTCAAGTTGTTTTTCTCTATGCATAGGGCACATCCCATAGTGTAGACATTGTCAACCATGATTCCATGGAAACGTCCAATTTCACCAGAGGCTTCTAGGGTTTACTTCAGCAGTGGTTATAGTTTTTTCTGATGGTACTTGTACAGTTCTGGCCATCGTTACATAGAAAAGCCAGTTGCATGATACCAATAACCTTGTAGCTAACTCTAAAGGCTGCATTCTTCCCATTGACCACCACTGCTAGGGGGTATTCTTCCCAATGACCACCATTACTGGGAGGGGGGCATTCTTTTCACTGACCCCAACAACAAAATTGGGCTTTCTCCCCCTTACCACTAATATATAGGGGAATTGTTCTTTTCATCAAAATTTAAGGGTGCCATTCTCCCACTGATCACCAATGTAAGGGGACTCCTCTACCACTGGCCACCATAGTAACTTCACTGTACATGTATGTGCTTCTTTTATAGGCATTATTATTTTTCATTTTAATATTATAATTATTAAAATTATTTTATCTTCCAATCTAAGGGAGTGTTAAAAAATTATCCACTTTGGCTCTCATATATTTAATTCATGCCACATTCTTTATTCTTTTGTTTAATATTATATCTACAACTTATTGGCCTTGTGAATACTGTGTATTGTGTATTGAGCTGTAGATATTACTTTTAGTAGAGGTTTCATGGGAACTAAAACAAGGGTGAACAAGCTATTATACAAGTTGTTAACAAGTTATACAAGAGTTCCTCTAGGGCAGGGATCTCCAAACTATGGCTCTCCAGCTGTTGTGGAATTACCATGAGGCATTGTAAAGCTCTGACATTCACAGATATGACTAGACATGATGGCAATTGTAGTTCCTGAACAACTGGAGGACCAAAGTTTGGAGTCCCCTGCTGTGGGGTAATGATTAAAACAAGCCTGCTGTAGAGTGTTTATATCACCTTCCAGTGGACATGCATGTGCTCCAACAGCAGTTGGATGTTACTGTTTTATTGATGTAGCCTAACTTAGAAGTGCATAGGAGAAAGTGACAGTGACGCAGCTAAACTGGGAAAGCTTTGTCTACCTAAGAAAGTAGGTGCCTGTGGTTACACCATGCTAGTAAGATATGCTAATAAAATCACCACAAATTATTTAATTGAAATAAGGAAATGTAAAAAAGGATCAAATGTTTTGACCTTAAAGAAACATGTGCAACAGCAACATATGGTATTGATTTATGTGTTTGATTAAGGAAGGCACTAGCCATAGTACAGGTGAATCCTCAAGACGTACACAGTTGCACAGGCACAGATGTGCGCGTGCCTATTTTTCTGTGCATAACTGTGTGCAGATGTGTAGGCATGAACACATATGTGCTCCAGCGATCTGACCCCTCTCTGGCGACGCATCTTCTACCCACTTACGCGGCTGACGTAACATCTTACAGGCACATATACCTCGTTGCGCCCTCGTGACCACTGTCACAACATCAGTGGTCTCAGAGTTGGGGCTGTATGAGAGGCCTCCACCTACACATCAGGCTCTACCACAAGGCACAAGACAGTTTGAGTTTAGATACACTTTAGGAGTTAAAATTCAGATTCTTACAAAATGTCCATTCATAACTAGTTCTCTTTAGGAATTATCACTTAGGAACGAGAACTCTTTATCCGGCCATACGTGGTTTGAACTTTGGCCATTTCCTGCTGGAGAGATCCCTACATTCATGCTGTTTAGTATGCTGAACGAGAGATATCTACGGGCTAGCCTTATGGGATTTATTAAATTGGGTTACACCCACTTTTCCTGATCATATTTCTTCACTTATGGAGCTGACATATTGACATACAATACATACAAAACAATGCAGTGGTAATAAAAAGCAGTGCCAAGCTTTTACTTTAACATAATTGTTGAGATAAAACCATTTACATACTAAGCAGAATAGAGAAAGTCTTGTCCAATGAATGACCAAAATGAAATGCCCATGGGACTTTAGAGGCACAACAAACATATAAAACATTTTTATTTTGTTAAATATCCACTTAATTAAAAATGTTTTCTTATATAAGAAATGTAGAGTATTAAAACAAACAGAAGAACTGATTTACCACTGTCAGTCTATTTTAGCACAGACAGTAACTATACAGATTACATATTTCTACAATCTTCCAACATGCTCAAAGCTAAATTCCATAAACTTAAAAAAAAATGGATGAATGAACGGCATCATAAGTATCAATGCATTTTATGAGCTTTAATTCACTTCTTCAGGAGTGGATTCTACTGACAGGGTGTCCATTAAAGTGAAATAAACTAATTAAGAAAGAAACATCATACATATATCAACATAAAGTGGGCTACGTCAGTCTTGAAACTATTTTTAAAAATTATATTCTTACAAACCAGTTTCAAGGAGAAGTTAAAACCAAAAAGAAAGCTTTATGTATGGTAGCCGCCAAAGGGACTCTGTCCTGGTAACTGTGGGAAAGCAGTGTCCTACACAGTCAAGTCAAACAAAGGGAGAATAGACAGGAATACTATAACATTATAACCTGCTAAGGTGTCACTAAAGCCGAGAGAAAACGCATATGGCATAATACTCCAATACGAATGACCATATAATAAAGATACTACCCTAAGTAAGAAACCATAGACTTTTAACAGAAGTGAACACCTACTGCAAAAATCCTACATGAATATATCTGTATATGTATACATTGCACAAAAAAATTAAGGGGACATTTTTTAATCAGAGTATAGCATCAAGTCAATTAAACTCCTGGGGTATTGAGCTGGTCAGTTAAGTAGCAGAGAGGGTTGTTAATCGGTTTCAGCTGCTTTGGTGTTAATGAAATTAAGAACAGGTGCACTAGATGGGCAACAATGAGACAACCTTCAAAAAAACTGGAATGGGTTTACAGGTGGAGGCCACTGACATTTGTTTTCCCTACTCATCTTTTCTGACTTTTTTCACTAGTTTTGCATTTGGCTAGGGTCAGTGTCACTACTGGTAGCATGAGGCAATACCTAAACCCTATAGAGGTTGCACAGGCAGTCCAACTCCTCCAGTGTGGCACATCAATACATGCCATTGCCAGAAGGTTTGCTGTGTTTCCCAAAACAGACTCAAGAGCATGGAGGGGATTCCAGGAGACAGGTAGTTACTCTAGGAGAGCGTGGACAGGGCTGTATAAGGTCCTTAACCCATCAGCAGGACCGGTATCTGCTCCTTTGTGCAAGGAGGAACATGATGAGCACGGCCAGAACGCTACAAAATGACCTCTAGCAGGCCAATGGTGTAAATGTCTCTGACCAAACAATTAGAAACAGACTTCATGAGGGTGGTCCAACATCCTCTAGTGGGCCCTGTGCTCACTGCCCGGCACCATGGAGCTCGATTTGGCATTGATTGAACACCAGAATTGGCAGATCCTCCACTGGGGCCCTGTGCCTTTCACAGATGAGAGCAGGTTCACCCTGAGCACATGTGACAGATGTGAAAGGGTCTGGAGAAGCCATGGAGAACATTATGCTGCCTGTAACATTGTTCAGCATGACCGTTTTCTGGTGGGTCAGTGATGGTCTGGGGAGGCATATCCATGGAGGGATGCACAGACCTCTACGAGCTAGACAATGGCACCCTGACTGCCATTAGGTATCAGGATGAGATCCTTGGACCCATTGTCAGACCCTACACTGGTGCAGTGGGTCCTGGGTTCCTCCTGGTACATGACAATGCCCAGCCTCAGTATGTAGCCAGTTCCTGAAGAATGAATAAATTGATACCATTGAATGGCCCCAGGCTCGCCTTATCTAAATCCAGTAGAACATCTCTGGTATATTATGTTTCAGTCCATCCGACACCGCCAGGTTGCACCTCAGTCTATTCAGGAGCTCAGTGATGCCCTGGTCCAGATCTGGGAGGAAATACACCAGGACACCATCCATCGTCTCATTAGGAGCATGCCCTGACATTGTCATGCATGCATGCAAGCACATGGGGGCCATATAAACTACTAAGTACAATTTGAAGTTGCTGCAATGAAATTTCAGCAAAATGGACTAGCCTGCTGCATTATTTTTTCACTTTGTTTTTCGGGGTGTCTTTGAATTCATCTCTCTGTAGGTTGATGATTTTCATTTAGATCAATGTGGCATCCTTTAGTTCCTAACACATTACCCAGTCCATATCAGTATAGATATCCAACATTTTATTTTTTCCCATTGAGATCTGATGTGGTTTTCAAAGTGTTCTTCTTTTAATTTTTTGAGCAGTGTACATACAGTATATGTGTATAACTATATATATATATATATATATATATATATATATATATATATATATATATATATATATATATATATATAGCCATTTGCAGTGTGATATTGGCATGGAGAGAGATAGAACAGGGCTCTGTTCAGTGCTACTGGCGAGTTAGTGTGCTACAGTGGGCTATTGTGATTCTATTGCGAGTGTAAAGTATCAGTTTAGTGTGAAACGAGTACAGTGTGAGTGTAGTGCGACAATTCATTTTTCCTTTTGTGTCACTAAGCACCCCTTTCACACTGAATACCGCCCCATGCTAGCAATAAAGTGCTACTCGTTTTAGCTGTGCTTTACCGGCGTTGTACGTGTAGGAGCGGGGCACTTTTAACCCCAAATAAGGGGTTCACAAGGGGTTAAAAGCACCTGAAAAGCACCGCTGCAGGCACTTCATCAGTGTTGCCTATTGATTTTAATGGCAGGGACGGTTTAGGAGCGGTGCATACACTGCTCCCGCACCGCCCCAAAGACGCTGCTTGCAGGACTTTTTTTCCCAATATGCAAGCGCACCGCCCCAGTGTGAAAGCACTTGGGCTTTCATACTGGGGAGGCTTGAGAGGCTCTTTACAGGCACTATTTTTAGCGCTAAAACACCTGAAAAGCACCTCAGTGTGCAAGTAGCCTTACTGTGAAACTAGTGATAGCACAGTGTAAGTGTAATGCGACCAATCATTTTTACTTTAGTGTCATTTTTGTTTGTCAGGGCAGGTTTCCTGCGGTATATTTCAGTGCGTCGGTGCACATATACTGTGTTATTGCAGGTTTTCCGCAGTATATTGCTATATATGCAGTATATGTTAGTGCATGGTTAACACAGTACATTTCAATGCGTTAGTGCATGTTTACTGCAGTATATTGCAGTGCGTTACTGTACATTTAACCACTTGCCCAGTGGGCACTTAAACCCCCTTCCTAACCAGATCAGTTTTCAGCTTTCAGTGCTCCAACATTTTGAATGACAATTACTCAGTCATGAAACATTGTACATATATGATATTTTTTTCCCTTTTTTTCACACAAATAGAGCTTTCTTTTAGTGGTATTTAATCACCACTGGGTTTTTAATTGTTTACGCTATAAATTAAAAAAGAAAGATAATTCTGCAAAAAAAAAAAAAAATTCCTTATTTCTATGTTTCGGTTATAAAATTTAGCAAATTTAGTAATTTTTCTTTATACATTTTGGCCAAAATTTATACTGCTACATATCTTTGGTAAAATAACTAAAATACGTATATATTATTTGGTCTGTGAAAGTTAGAGTCTACAAACTATGGTGCCAATCTCTGAAAATTGATCACACCTGATGTACTGACTCTCATTTCTTAGACAGGAAAATACAAATACCCCCTCAAAAGACCCCTTTTTGGAAAGTAGACATTCCAAGGTATTTATTATGAGGCATGGTGAGTTTTTTGAATAAACAAAGATAGGGAGAAGGGGCAATAAACGTCCCCGGGACTTTAACGGTGCTTTGGATACTGAGTGTATAAGACTGCACAAACCATATGCAACTAAATGTACATAAAAAAACACTTTTTTATTTAACAATACATGATAACAGAAACAAATTATTTTAAAAAAACAGATCCACTTTATTGAAAAGGCAATGGAGGCCCATCAGACTATGAATACCATTCTGTTACTCGACATGTTTCGCTCACATTCTTGAGCTTCATCAGGAGTTATGGTATGTATATAGGTCTCAACAAGCCAGTTTGAAAGAAAAATCAATATATGTTGATTGTGGATGTGGGAACACAGAACATCGCATTCCCACAGCTGCACAGGTCTCCTATACCAGTGTCTTCCCAACGTAATGGTCAGAGAGGGGCTAAATGTTTCTAATGACTAGTCACAGACTTGGGTTGAATCAAAGGTGTATATAGTATAAATGCAGGGCCAATTAAACGCCTTATTGAAGTATAGAATCGCTGGTTTCAGGGTCTCTAGATATAGGCACCTACACAGGGACTAGACACTAAGGACGCCACGATCCAGCAGCACAAATACGCTGAAGGAGATAAAGGGGCAGGCATGGAAGGGGAGAAGGACACAGCCTCCCCTTTGAACCGAGGAGCCTCTGACGTTTAATTGGCCCTGCATTTATACTATATACACCTTTGATTCAACCCAAGTCTATGACTAGTCATTAGAAACATTTAGCCCCTCTGTGACCATTACGTTGGGAAGACACCGGTATAGGAGACCTGCGCAGCTGTGGGAATGCGATGTTCTGCGTTCCCACATTCACAATCAACATATATTGATTTTTCTTTCAAACTGGCTTGTTGAGACCTATATACATACCATAACTCCTGATGAATCTCAAGAATGTGAGCGAAACATGTCGAGTAACAGAATGGTATTCATAGTCTGATGGGCCTCCATTGCCTTTTCAATAAAGTGGATCTGTTTTTTTTAAATAATTTGTTTCTGTTATCATGTATTGTTAAATAAAAAAGTGTTTTTTTATATACATTTAGTTGCATATGGTTTGTGCAGTCTTATACACCCAGTATCCAAAGCACCGTTAAAGTCCCGGGGACGTTTATTGCCCCTTCTCCCTATCTTTGTTTATTCCTTATATGGGATGTGGTGCTAAAGGAAAACTATTCCTGTCCTCCATACATCAGAGTGAGTTTTTTTAAGTTGTAATTTTTTCCCACAATTCTTTGCAAAATGAAATTGTCATGATAACAAGGTAATTCTCAGCATATGCATACCACAAATTAAACCCTAAAATACATTCTACTACTCCTCCTGAGTATGGCGATACCACATGTGTGAGAGTTTTTCACAGCCTGGCCACATACAGAGGCCCAATATGCAGGGAGCACCATCATGCGTTCTAGGGACATAAATTACATATTTAATTTCTTGACTACCTATTACACTTTTGAAGGCCCTGGAGCACCAGGACAATGGAAACACCCAAAAAATTACCCCATTTAGTAAATCAAACACCCCAATATATAATCTATGAGGCATAATGAGTCTTTTGAACATGTCATTTTTTTTCCACAAGTTTTTGGAAAATGTGGAAAGAAAATGAAAAGGCATTTTGTTTTACACAAAGATGTCCATGTATAAGATATTTCTAACACATAGCATGTATATAGCAAAAATGACACCCCAAAATACATTCTGCTACTCCTCCTGAGATACCACATGTGTGAGACTTTTACACAGCCAGGCCACATATAGAGGCCCAACATGCAGGGAGCACCATTAGGTGTTCTAAGAGCATAAATTTCACATCTAATTTGACTACATATTACAATTTTGGGAGACACTGATGGACACTGTAGTGGCAGGGGTGTGACATGGATGAGAACTGATGTGGCATGGATGTGGCACAGATGAGTACTGATGTGACATGAATGTGGCACAGATGAGTACTGATGTGGCATGAATGTGGCATGGATGAGAACTGATATGGCACGGAATGAGCACTGATGTGGCATGGATGAGCACTGATGTGGCATGGATGAGCATGAATGAGCCATGAATAGAGCATGAATGAATCATGGATGAGCCATGGATGGGCACGGATGAGCCATAGATGAGCATGGATGGATACGGCTGAGCCATGGATGGGCATGGATGGAGATGGATGAGCCATGGATGAGCATGGCTGGGCATGGATGAACATAGATAATCATGAATGGGCATGGATGAGCATGGCTGAGCATGCATGTGCTTGCATGGGCATGGATGGGCATGGATGAGCATGGCTGGGCATGAATGAGCATGTCTGGGCAAGGTTGGAGCATGGATGAGCCATGGATGGAGCATGGATGGAGCATGGATGAGCCATGGATGGGCAGGAATAGGCAGAGATCCCACAGCGCTACTTCACCCAGCTCACTCCTTTCTTCGCACACTGTACCGATCATTGCGAGGAGAGGGGAGGAGCTGAACCAGACATGCTATGATGGCCTCCCAGAGTTATCCGACTGTGCTGTAGCTGTCATTCAGCTATGGCCCGGTTGGCAACTGGTTATTGCAGTATATTTCAATTTGTTATTGCGGGTTTATCGCAGTACATTCCAGTGCGTTATTGCACGTTTAACGCAGTACATTTCAGTGTGATATTGCACGTTTACCGCAGCATATTGCAGTGCGTAGGTGCACATTTAAGGCATTATATTTCATTGCGTTATTGCACATTTACCGCAGTACATTTCAGTGTGATATTGCACGTTTACCGCAGCATATTGCAGTGCGTACGTGCACATTTAAGGCATTATATTTCAGTGCGTTATTGCACATTTACCGCAGTATATTGCAGTGCATTACTGCATGTTTAACAGTATATTTCAGTGCGTTATTGCAGGTTTACCGCAGTATATTGCAATGTGTTACTGAACGTTTAATGCAATAAATTTCAGTACATTATCGCAGTATATTCCAGTGCGTTATTGCACGTTTAACGCAGTACATTTCAGTGCGTTATTGCACGTTTACCGCAGCATATTGCAGTGCATTCGTGCACATTTAAGGCATTATATTTCAGTGCGTTATTGCACATTTACCGCAGTATATTGCAGTGCATTACTGCATGTTTAACAGTATCTTTCAGTGCGTTATTGCAGGTTTACCGTAGTATATTGCAATGTGTTACTGAACGTTTAATGCAATAAATTTCAGTACATTATTGCAGGTTTACCACAGTATATTGCAGTGTGTTACTGCATGTTTAACACAGTATATTTCAGTGCGTTATTGCAGGTCTACCAAAGTATATTGCAGTACGTTACTGTATGTTTAACGCAGTATATTTCAGTGCATTATTGCAGGTTTACCACAGTATATTGCAGTGCATTAGTGCACATTTAATACAATAAATTTTAGTGCGTTAATATGCATTTACTGCAGTATATTGCAGTGCACTGCAGTATATTGTAGTGTGTCAGTGGAGTGTGTCTGTGTAGTGAGTACTCAAGCTAAAGTGAACCAAACACCACTTTCCATTAATTAAAGTGCTTCCACATACACATTTCCACATCTCATTTTTATTACATTTTGTTAATCCCCCCATCATGTTTGGGAGGCCAACAAGTAGAAGCAGACTTTCCCATGGCACTGTGAGGGGGAAAGTAGCGTCTGCATCCACAGGCAAAGGTAGACATGGTCCGTCCTCAGGCAGGGCATAATTTCCTCTGTTTAGAGATGCTGCCCGTGCTATCCAGCCACAGCATGGAGAGGTGGTGGTGGACTGGCTTACTAAACCATCCTCATCTTTGGCTGGCTTATTCTGTCTCCTTGCCCACAAGGGCTCATTTTAAAAGTACTGACCAAAATGGTTTTATACCTCAGGATAACTGTCACCATCCCACATGGCTTAAGGCAATTCCTAAGGGACAGTCCTGACGAATTTGACGCAACTGTTCTAAAATGGGGTATTGAAAGATAGATTTCTCCAGAAAGGATATTCTCGTGAAAATTTAGAACTGGACATTAATAATGTATCCAATATTGAACATCAGACTCTTCTTGAACCTCAAGTTAAACCTGACAGAATTGATAATCACTTTGAGTGGGTGTTTTTGACTACATTTTCAACCCATCATCATTAGATTAATAAGCTCTTAAGGAAACATTGGAAATTCTTAAAGGAAGATAGAGTATTGGGTTATATTCTCCCATATCAACCTACGCTTATTTTTAGGAAATCCTAGATTTTGAGAAATGTTTTAGCCCCTAGATCTGCCTTTAAAGCCCAAGATGTTTGGGAATGTAACTGTTTTTTTCTGCGTAGGAGGTACAAGGTTTGCAGGAATTCCAAAACTGTACATACGAAGTACTTTAGTTCCACGACCAATAAGAAAGAATATCCAATTAAAGATTTAATTACATGCAGCACTAAAGGGGTTATATATCTCCTAAAATGTACTTGTGGAAACCAATATGGCAGGACCACCAGGGCATTAACAGTGCGTATTGGTGAACATTTAAATAGTATACGCAAAGGGTTTGATAAGCATAGCTTGTTTAAACACTTTGCCTGTTGCCATAGAAAAAAATCCTCCTCTTTGGAGGTGATTACCATTGAAAAGTACACTCCACATTGGTGTAGAGGTAATCTCAGAAGGGAGATATCCAGGCGTGAGACCCACTGGATATTTGACCTCTGTACTTGCCATCCTCATGTCTTTATTGTGGAGTGGGACATTCATTCTTTTATACAGTTGCAATAAAAGGTATGTAAACCCTTTTGGAATGATATGGATTTCTGCACAAATTGGTCATAAAATGTGATCTGACCTTCATCTAAGTCACAACAATAGACAATCACAGTCTGCTTAAACTAATAACACACAAATAATTAAATGTTACCATGTTTTTATTGAACACACCATGTAAACATTCACAGTGCAGGTGGAAAAAGTATGTGAACCCCTAGATTAATGAGATCTCCAAGAGCTAATTGGAGTGAGGTGTCAGCCAACTGGATTCCAATCAATGAGATGAGATTGGAGGTGTTGGTTACAGCTGTCAGCCCTATAAAAAACACACACCAGTTCTGGGTTTGCTTTTCACAAGAAGCATTGCCTGATGTGAATGATGGCTCGCACAAAAGAGCTCTCAGAAGACCTATGATTAAGAATTGTTGACTTGCATAAAGCTGGAAAGGGTTATAAAAGTATCTCCAAAAGCCTTGCTGTTCATCAGTCCACGGTAAGACAAATTGTCTATGAATGGAGAAAGTTCAGCACTGCTGCAACTCTCCCTAGGAGTGGGCATCCTGTAAAGATGACTGCAAGAGCACAGCGCAGACTGCTCAATGAGGTGAAGAAGAATCCTAGAGTGTCAGCTAAAGACTTACAAAAGTCACTGGCATATGCTAACATCCCTGTTAGAGAATCTACGATACGTAAAACACTAAACAAGAATGGATTTCATGGGAGGATACCACAGAGTAAGCCACTGCTGTCCAAAAAAAACATTCCCCCTGATGATGACACGTGATCCCTGTGTCGAAGACGAGTAGGGGAGGGGCCAGGATGGAGAGACTGACACAGGCTTTAAACCAGCGCTGTCCCAGCACAGCATACCGCACCAAACATCCAGTGATTTTGCATAGAAAGCCGTTATAGTATGGTGCACTGACGCACCAGTGCCATGTGAGTACCCCGGTGTGGGGAGCATTTTCTTTTAATAAAAGTATTTTGACTACATTACACTATATAGTTTCCTTTTCATTTATATGTATGGAGCCACATTGTTTCCAGCTGGAGGAGTGCAGCAGAGACTGAGCCCAGGGGTGGCTCCAAAGTGTATTTGGACTCAGGGTAGAAGCTGAGTCACACGCTCTGAGGTGAGCACATTAGCTTAAGGGGGTCATGAAGGAGCACAGGAGCATGTTTTGCAGCACTCAGGATATCTTCAGCATGATGTTGGATTGTTGTCACAGCTGAACACCACCTGCACACATTGTTTTATTATCACTGTTGGACATTATTTGCACGCACTATTTAGAGTGCCAAAGATAACTTTTTTCATTATTTATTATTTATTAATTTTTTCATTTAAAATAGCGGGAAACTTTATATTGAGCACTAAGCACTTTTTATGTTGATTAAGACACTATGTGTGGTGTAACAAGCACTATTAAGCACTAATATATGGTGTAACAAGCACTTGTTTTTTCACACCTTGTTTATTTATTCAACATTCATATTATTTGTATTTAATATTATCGCACTAGTAAGCACAGAGTTGGTTATTATTAATTTTGTTTTTGGGGTCACCCAAGCGCAGCGCATAACTTGTAAATTTATTGCTGCACGTTTACAGTTTGCACAAGAGCACCTGGATGGTCACAGCAGTACTGGCAAAATATTCTGTGGACAGATGAAACCAAAGTTGAGTTGTTTGGAAGAAACACACAACACTGTGTGGAGAAAAAAAAGGCACAGCACACCAACATCAAAACCTCATCCCAACTGTGAAGTATGGTGGTGGGGGCATCATGGTTTGGGGCTGATTTGCTGCATCAGGGCCTGGACGGATTGCTATCATCAAAGGAAAAATGAATTCCCAAGTTTATCAAGACATTTTGCAGGAGAACTTAAGGCCATCTATCCACCAGCTGAAGCTCAACAGAAGATGGGTGTTGCAACAGGACAACGACCCAAAGCATAGAAGTAAATCAACAACAGAATGGCTTAAACAGAAGAAAATACGCCTTCTGGAGTGGCCCAGTCAGAGTCCTGACCTCAACCAGATTGAAATGCTGTGGCATAACCTCAAGAAAGCGATTCACACCAGACATCCCAAGAATATTGCTGAACTGAAACAGTTCTGTAAAGAGGAATGGTCAAGAATTACTCCTGACTGTTGTGCACGTCTGATCTGCAACTACAGGAAACGTTTGGTTGAAGTTATTGCTGCCAAAGGAGGTTCAACCAATTATTAAATCCAAGGGTTCACATACTTTTTTCACCTGCACTGTGAATGTTTACAGGGTGTGTTCAATAAAAACATGGTAACATTTAATTCTTGGTGTGTTATTAGTTTAAGCAGACTGTGATTGTCTATTGTTGTGACTTAGATGAAGATTAAATCACATTTTATGACCAATTTGTGCAGAAATCCATATAATTCCAAAAGGGTTCACATACTTTTTATTGCAACTGTAATTAATAGCTAAAATATCCCACCTACTTACTTCTCATGGATATTTAATTATTTACTATATATTTTTTGATAGAATTATTTATATTTCCAATCAAAAGTTTTTGCAATTTATTCACATAATCTTCTAAATAGCCTAATGTATATGAGGTAGGAATATTGGTTATGAATTGTGTGAATTCATACATCTCTATAGATAACATTAACCATGTGACTGATGATTTATTTAATACTCACCATTAGTTTTTATATGAAACAATTTTACAACTTTTTTAAATAAATACAACATTTATTTTTTTATTTTATATTTTTATATTATTATACAATTAAATGTACTTTTGTGAAGTAGAAAGTGACCCCCTATTATAATTTATTTTTATATGTTGGGGACTTCAATACTTAAGTTTGCACACTTGGATATGAAGTGACCCCGGTCAAGGTGGTTATGCAATTCACTTCCGGTGTTACGGTTGCTTTAAAAATCTGTGAATGACATCCCAATAGACATGTGCAGGATAAAAAAATTTGTTTTGTTTCCTTTCAATTTGCTATTTAACTAAATTTGTTTAGTTAAATTCATTGCATTCGTTTTCGGGATTAGTTTCATTTCATATTTGAATTTGAAAAAATTTGACCGAATTCCAAAAAATTTGATCAAATTAAAAAAACAATCGACCGTATTCGGAAAAATTCTACCACATTCGAAAAAGTAAACTATATATAAGAACTATATTTATTTTCTGAAATTTCAAATATCTAAAATATCAAATTTCATATAGAATGAAATTGAATTTTAATAGAAAAGATTAGAATAGAATAGAAAATAATAATAGAAAAGAAAAGCATAGAAAAACAATAGAACATATATATTATATTTTATTCTGTTCTATTTTTCTATTCTACTCCTTTCTATTATTTTCTATTCAAATTCATTCTATATGAAATTAAAATTTTGGAAGCCATATTCTATTCTAATCTTTTCTATTCAAATTTGATTTCATTCTATATGAAATTCAAATTCAAGATGTTATATATTTATATAGATAGATATATATATTATAGATAGATAGATATCTATCTATATAAATATCTTTCTATATATATTTTTTTTTCTATACTGTTCTGTTGTTTTTCTATGCTATTCATTTCTATTATTTTCTATTCAAATTCAAATTTTGAATTTACGATATTGATTTCTATACGAAATTCGAATTCCATCCTCCGGAATTCGAATTTCGTATAGAATGAATTCAGATTCGAATAGAAAAGATTAGAATAAAATAGAAAATAATAGAAAAGAATAACATAGAAAAAAATATAATATATACAGTATCTAACAAAAATTAGTACACCCCTCACTTTTTGTAAATATTGTATTATATCTTTTCATGTGATACAACACTGAAGAAATTACACTTTGTTACAATGTAAAGTAGTGAATGTATAGCTTGTATAGCAGTGTAAATTTGCTGCCCCCTCAAAATAACTCAACACACAGCTATTAATGTCTAAACCACTGGCAACAAAAGTGAATACACCCCTAAGTGAAAATGTCCAAATTGGGCCCAATTAGCCATTACCCCTCTCTGGTATCATGTGACTTGTTAGTGTTACAAACCCTTAGGTGTGAATGGGGAGCAGGTGTGTTAAATTTGATGTTATCACGCTCACTCTCTCATACTGATCACTGGAAGTTCAACATGGCACCTCATGGCAAAGAACTCTCTGAGGATATGAAAAAAAAGAATTGTTGCTCTACATAAAGATGGCCTAGGCTATAAGAAGATGGCCAGGACCCTGAAACTGAGCTGCAGCATGGTGGCCAAGACCATACAACGGTTTAACAGGACAGGTTCCACTCAGAACAGGCCTCACTATGGTCGACCAAAGAAGTTGAGTGCAAGTGCTCAGTGTCATATCCAGAGGTTGTCTTTGGGAAATAGACGTATGAGTGCTGCCAGCATTGCTGCAGAGGTTGAAGGGGTGGGGGGGTCAGTGCTAAGACCATACGCCGCAAACTGCATCAAATTGGTCTGCATGGCTGACGTCCCAGAAGGAAGCCTCGTCTAAAGATGATGCACAAGAAAGCCTGCAAAAAGTTTGCTGAAGACATGCAGACTAATGGCATGGATTACTGGAACCATGTCCTGTGGTCTGATGAGACCAAGATAAACTTATTTGGTCAAGCGTGTGTGTCGGCAACCAGGTGAGGAGTACAAAGACAAGTGTGTTTTGCCTACAGTCAAGCATGGTGGTGGGAGTGTCATGGTCTGGGGCTGCATGAGTGTTGCCGACACTGGGGAGCTACAGTTCATTGAGGGAACCATGAATGCCAACATGTACTGTGACATACTAAAGCAGAGCATGATCCCCTCCCTTCGGAGACTGGGCCGCAGGACAGTATTCCAACATGATAACGACCCCAAACACACCTTCCAGACGACCACTGCATTGCTAAAGAAGCTAATGGTAAAGGTGATGGACTGGCCAAGCATGTCTCCAGACCTAAACCCTATTGAGCATCTGTGGGGCATCCTCAAATGAAAGGTGGAGGAGCGCAAGGTCTCTAACATCCATTAGCACCATGATCCCATCATTGAGGAGTGGAAGAGGACTCCAGTGGCAACCTGTGAAGCTCTGATGAACTCCATGCCCAAGAGGGTTAAGGCAGTGCTGGAAAATAATGGTGGCTACACAAAATATTGACACTTGGGCCCAATTTGGACATTTTCACTTAGGGGTGTACTCACTTTTGTTGCCAGTGGTTTATACATTAATGGCTGTGTGTTGAGTTATTTTGAGGGGACAGCAAATTTACACTGTTATACAAGATGTACACTCAACTACTTTACATTGTAGCAAAGTGTGATTTCTTCAGTGTTCTGACATGAAAAGATATAATAAAAATGTACAAAAATCTGAGGGGTATATTCACTTTTGTGAGATACTGTATATTATTCAATTTTCGGAATATGGTGTTTTATTTATTTATATATATATTTATATTTTTTATTCTATTCGGTTCTATTGTTTTTCTATTCTATTCTTTTCTATTATTTTAGTTTCCATTGTTTTAAATTATTTCCCAATCTATTCTCGAATTTGAATTTATGCTATTTGAAATTCGGAAGATGGTCATGTTCTATTTTATTTTATTATAGTATATACAATTATATTCTATTTTTTACTATTCTTTTATTTTTATTTTATTGCTTTATTATTTTATACTCTATTTTATTGTATTATTTTTTAGAAAATCTATTTATATTTTTTCAAATTCAATTCGAATTTGTTTTTGAATTTTTCGAATTTGATTCAAATTTTGTCTGCTTTTTTCGATTCAAATCATATTTTGGATTTGTTTAAATTTGTTACTATTGTCATTCGATGCATCCGAATTTCCGAAAAATAAAGAATATGTCCGAATTTCGATTCAGAAGGAAGGGAAATGCAGCTGTCTACATCCTAGCTCCATCCTCCATTCCCAAAAGTAGCCTGTTAAGTGGAAACATGTTGGAAGGAGACAGGAACTGTGACATGATGAGCATCCAGATCTGTTGGTGATCTCCATGCTGGATCATCCTCTCTCTCTCTACTGCCTAATATTACTATCTCTGTTGTAAGTGCATATTTTAGCTTAAATAAACCCCCTGTTTTTACATACTATGCGATTAGCTCTCTTTCTGTGTTCCCTTATCCTGCACACACACCGGAGTAAAGCACGGTGATCATCCTGACTGAGGTAAGCTGTGCTGGGA
This sequence comes from Lithobates clamitans, assembly GCA_037952925.1. Classification (NCBI taxonomy): domain Eukaryota; kingdom Metazoa; phylum Chordata; class Amphibia; order Anura; family Ranidae; genus Lithobates; species Lithobates clamitans. The sequence goes on from JBBGZY010000285.1 coordinate 3,931,489, forward strand.
CGCTGTGTAATATACTTTCAGTGAAGAGCCAGAGTCCAGAGTGAGAGGTGTTGGGACGCTGAGCCTGGAGCAGTAGGATCCATCCATCCATCCATCTTGGAGGTCGGGAGACACACAGAGGATGTGGCATCAGGCATTTTCTTACCTCATGCATAGATGATTTCTTATAATTTAGAGATCATCAGAAGTTGGTAAGAGGCCAATTTAATTTTAATTTGGATTGTTATATTTTATTATCATTGGGATCAGTGGAAAGCCCATACAGTTGGTGAAATACTAATGGAATAATTTATGATACACAAGGACACTTGTTTATTGAACTCTATTCATCACTAGTGGATACACTGTATTTGCTATATTTTTTTAAAAGGTTTTTTCTTTGTTTATGAGACAGCGCAACCTTTTACATTTTCAATTTTTTTCCACAGCTACTCCTGCCTGAGCCCCAGCATCAGAAATAGAGGAGTCAGCTGAATTATTTGAACACAGCATCAGCCACTTGCACCTTGACGATGCACAGCCATTACTTGATTCAGATCCTGGTTCTGAGGTTGAGGAAGGTAGAAACATGAGCCTTCAAAGAGGGGAGAACACTGGTAAACAACAAATTGGCAGTCATGTTGCCCCAGCTGCAGCATATTGCCAAGTTGACTCCAGTGATGATGAGGATGCAGATGATGATGATGAGGTCACTAATGTGACTTGAGTCCCAGATAGAGCAGAGGAGGAAAGTCCGGGTGAGGCACAACCCCAGCAAGGCAGCCATCATGGAAGAGTAGAGAGCAGCCAACCTATTCCACCACTAGGGATGAGCCGAACACCCCCCTGTTCGGTTCGCACCAGAACATGCGAACAGGCAAAAAATTTGTTCGAACACGCGAACACCGTTAAAGTCTATGGGACATGAACATGAATAATCAAAAGTGCTAATTTTAAAGGCTTATATGTAAGTTATTGTCATAAAAAGTGTTTGGGGACCTGGGTCCTGCCCCAGGGGACATGGATCAATGCAAAAAGAAGTTTTAAAAACGGCCGTTTTTTCGGGAGCAGTGATTTTAATAATGCTTTAAGTGAAACACTAGTGCCCCGTACACACGGTTGGATTTTCCGATGGAAAATGTCCGATTGGAGCGTGTTGTCGGAAATTCCGACCGTGTGTGGGCTCCATCAGACATTTTCCATCGGATTTTCCGACACACAAAGTTGGAGAGCAGGAGATAAAATTTTCCGACAACAAATTCCGATCGCGTCAATTCCGACCGTGTGTGGCCTGTTCCGACGCACAAAGTGCCACGCATGCTCAGAAGAAATTCCGGCACGGAACAGCTCGTTCTGGTAAACTTAGCGTTCGCAATGGATACAGCACTTTCATCACGCTGCAATGTCAAAAATGGTTTAATACAGCGCACACTTTTATTTTTGTTTTTTTATTGGGATTCCCTGAATATATTGTTATTAGTTGTCACATCTGACAGAATGTTTTTTTTTTTATTTTTTTTTGGGGGGGATTTTAAGCCTTTTTTTTTTTTAGATTTAATGTTTGTATTTTTTCCAAGGCTGATCTTTGTTCAATGTTATTTTTATTTTTACTCCAGAATATTTTTGTGTGTGTTTTGTGTGTCAAGTTACCCCAACACCATTGATATCTTTTATTATTTAATCTCAAGGAGATTGTTTGTTGTTGGTGTCCCTTGTTCATTTCACATTGTATATTTGAAATGTACCTGAATCCTCACAAAAAAACTGTTCTTTTTGAAATAAAACACATAGGAGAGTATAATTCAAAACAAAATTCCTTTATTAAGGGCTCAGAACCAAACAAAGAGGAAGGCAACACTGGATCAACAGAAGAAATTAGCAAAGCCTGGGACCCCCACGGCAGACATCAATTCTTGAACATCAAAATTGGTGGCCTGAGGAGTCCATATGTAAGGGAGGGCAGTCTGGTCCAGAATTCACAGAGATCCAGATAGCAGCAGATGACATCTGTGTCCCCAGGCTGTGGTACCACAAGAGGCTGCATTTTTTGGCCGACCAGACTGGATCCAGGGTCCTCACTTTCTGGTCTTCCTTCCACGCTTCCTTCCGGGCTGTGCTGTTGGAGATGTGGCAGGAGGAGGAGTAGGACCTGGAGGAGGAGGAGGACTGGGAGGACCTGGAGGAGAAGGAGGAGGAGGAGGAGGACCTGCAGGAGGAGGAGGAGGACCATCGCAAAGGTGTGTCTGAGCTGTAATTCGGCCCCTCATACCTTTCTTAAGAGCCTCCAATATGAGCGACTCACACATGGCTTGTTGGCCCTCCTCCATCCTCTGCATTTTATAGGCAATGGTGACAGCAATGTCGTCCTCCATGGTGTGTGGTGCTCCCAGGACCTCTGTAGCCCTCCAAAAGAGTCCTCTGGCAGCCTCCTCTAGGGCACTCCTCCTCCTGCCACTTTCTCTTTCCAGGGGGGGTGGAGGGACCTGCAGATCAGCCAGCCGGCTCGGCCCGGCCACCTCCTGGCTGAGACTTCCCTGTGCATGAAAAAGGGACATGGTTGTAATGTTTTGCATCATCAATCACAATCCTAAATTAGTACTCCCAACTAACATCTAGTTAACATCATTGATTGAACAAGCAGAAATATTTAGAGGAATACTATACCTGGCTCAATCTGGGCTCCTCCACATGCGGCCTGGAAGGCCCAGGTTGGGCGTCAGAAGCCTCAGACGGGGGGGAAGGAAGCGTGGAAGGAAGACTGGAGAGGGATGACCTGGGTTCAGTCTGGCCTGCCAGAAAATGCAGCCTGTCGTAGTACAACATCCTGGGGACATAGATGTCATCTGCTGCTCCGGATCTCTGTGAATCCAGGACTTTCTTGTGCTCCCTTAGATATGTACTCCTCAGGCCACCAATTAAGATCTTTAAATAGGTGATGTCTGCCATGGGGATCACCTGCTTCACAATTTCACACAATTGCTCCAGTGCTGCATTCCTCTTTGCTTGGTTCTTGTAATGGGGGTGTTTAATCTCCCACAGACATGGCAGCTCCCTTAACATATCTAGGAATACTGACATGAAGTCATTGTCTTTCAGTAGCATATCCATGTTCACTGCAAGACACAACACAACACAAAGCCTAATGTCAGATAAAACTCTCCTAATCTTGTTACAATATAGGCCTCAATGTAGAAGCAGTATAGGCACAAGTTTATCTCTTACCTTCGTTCTTACGATCGGCGCGTCCAATGCTCCTTCCTCCGCTCATAGATCGTACGCAATACGCATGCATGTTACACTTTATATACACTGCGCATGCGTGTAACTCCGCCCGCTCCTAACGTTCTTTCTATTCTATTCCCCGCCCCTTTTCGTTCGGCGCAGTAGGGAAGAGCACATGGCGGAGTCACAGCAGGTGCGTGCTAATTACAGGAACGAGGAGGAGGAAAGCCCGGATCCGGACACGTCCCGATCCAGAAGGAGACGTTTTAAGGCCACAAATATGTCCTTTGGGGAGATGTTGGAGATGGTCGACATCATGAAGAAGGCTGACTATGACGGAAAGTATGGGCCTTACCCCAACCCCAATATCAGAAAGGCCAAGATCATGGCGAAAGTGGTCAAAAGTCTGCACAGGAATTTTGGGGTACGACGATCGAAAGATCAGCTCAGGAAGCGGTGGTCGGACCTGAAATTAAGAGAGCCAGAGCAGTACTGAAAGATCCGGAGAGTGCTGCAAAAAAGTAAGTAGTTGTGCTGTGTTCCTATTCTTTTTGTCTTTATTCCGTTCGTGCTGCTCCATATGCTTTTCTTAATTGTACAGTTTAAAAGGGCAACTTTAATGTTCATGGGCCCATTATTCGTTCGTATCAAACATTTTTCTTTCGGCCTCTAAAACACCATTGTTTAGGCCATATGTATTTTCCCACATTTTTTAGGGCCTACTTGGATGCCAAATATTTGTTTAGGTAGATGGGTTTGTTACTAGAATGAAATGCAAACTAGATTCTGTGTAAGGAGTGGACACTGAGCAGCTGTTTTCACATCTGGACACTGGAGCACTAGTGTGGGACACAAGAACACCATTTTTATTAGGGGGCCACACAGGTGCTCCAGTGTATACTATAGGGGGGTCTCCATCTGTGAAGCTTGTACTAAACAGGTAAAGTATTGCAGCTAGACAAAGGCCAATAAAAAAAAGACATCTTGGAACTCGGCTAAAATTGACAATTGTACCCCACTTCCAAGCAATGTTTCCTATTTCTAGTTCTGCCATCAAATATCTGTGTGCTAAGTATACCATTTTTGTTTTACATAGGGGAGAAAAGACTCGGAGGACACCCCTCATCCGAGGAGACCACAGACCCCCCACCTATGGAAGAAGGTGAAATACCCCCAACCCAAGCTGAGCAGGAGGAAGAAGAAGATGTGGTGGAAATTGGCACCACAACAGGTGAGTGTCTGTGACCACAGGCTCAGGTAAGAGATGGATGGTGGCAGATTTTTGATACCTGTTTTTGTTTGGTTTCTCTCTTTTTAGGTGATCGTGATGTGAGGGATCGAGATCCTTTCACATCTGAAAGTGCCCAGATCCTGATCGGGGAGATCATGGGGTGTAATGTCAAATTGCAAAACATCCAGAAAAAAATTAATGATGTGATTCAAAAAAATAATAACATCATTGATGTTTTGGGGCGAATTTAAAACCCCACAAAATCACTTGTTTTAGTGTGGTCCAATGTTTTAAATCTTTTTGCAATGTTTTGAAAAGCCAAATTTGGAGGATGCACACAGTGTGCCAACATGTGCTATCTGCCATCACGGGAGATCAATGGACGCGTTTTGGGGGTGCAACCCCTTCCTCAATAATAAAGTAGCTGTGAGGAAGGGCTTGCTCCCCCAAAACACGTCCCTTGATCCCCCATGATGGCAGCTAGCACATGTTGACATTCATAAATTGGTGTGCATCTTCCAAATTTGGCTTTTCCAGGCGTGATTTCCCCCCATCTGAACGCAATATCAAACACAGTTCCTAAATACTGATGTCTGATATTGCCTTCAGGTTTTACCATATGTGAACTTTGTAAGTTCAAGTTTTTTGTCTTTCTTGTTGGTTTTACACAGGCCTGTTTTATCGTAAATGGACATTTCTATTTTTGATAATGCCACCCCAAAAATTGTTATACAACAAACATGTTGGTTTGTTTTAAAAACCTTTGGTAAATGCACATGTGATTGTGCAGGTATAAAAAAGTTGGTTAATCAAGAATGTGTGGATTATTGTCTCAACACTACAACACTTTTGGGGTGCTGTAATTGCTGTTTTCAGCGAAAATGGGGGTTATTTCCTAAGGGCAAATCCACTTTGCACTACAATTGCAGTTTCAGTGCAGTTGCAACTGCACTTGTAGTGAAATGTGTTTTTGCATTTTAGTAAATAACAGCCAACAGTGCTTTGTATAATAAGGTTACACAATCACGACATTTTCTGGACTCAACACATTTCTGTCAGGGTCAGCTAAAACAAACACAAGCAGTAAATGTCCACAAAGAATTTCTTTTTTTGTTTTATTATAAAAAGGCTTCACAGATTTTCTGGCATATTGATAGCCCCCCTACCCGCAAAGAACTCCAGGTAGCGTAACCGGACATCACGGGCACTCAGGGAGGGCAAGCCAGGATGGCCGCTTTCAAGCGCCGTCAGTGTGGTTTGATGTATCATTCCAGCCTCAGGCCCAACTGAGCCAGCATAGTTGGCCAAATGTTTCCTTAAAAAGTTATGGAGAACACAGCACGCAAGTATAATATGGTTCAGTTTATACTCCGCCATATGGATGGGTGTCAGAAATAGGCGGAACCGGCTGGCCAGGATTTCAAATGTGTTCTCCACCACTCTTCGGGCTCTGGCCAGCCAGTAATTAAAAACCCTCTGTTCCGGGGTGAGGGTCCTCATTGGGAATGGCTGCATCAGGTGGTCCCCCAGCGCAAACGCTTCATCAGCAACGAACACGAATGGGAGTCCTTCCACATTGTCCTCTGGAGCTGGCAAGTCCAAGCTGCCATTCTGGAGACGCCTGTAAAACGCCGTCTGGGCGATGACTCCACCATCGGACATCCGGCTAGTCTTCCCCACGTCCACATACAGGAAGTCGTAAGTAGCCGACACCACCGCCAACATCACTATACTATTGAATCCCTTATAGTTGAAATAGTATGACCCCGAGTTGGGTGGTGGGACGATATGGACGTGTTTCCCATCAATTGCCCCTTCGCAGTTAGGAAAGTCCCACCGCTCGGCAAAGTGGGAGGCCACAGTCTGCCATTCCTGTGGCGTGGAAGGAAACTGTTGAGGAAAAAACAATAAACATTACTATTTTTGATCAGAAACATGGCAAGCAGATTAGACACAAACATTCTGGGTCAACCTACAGATAGCATTTATTAAGGGGAATTTAACAAGGCCAAAGTATAAGGTACACCTATCATATCACCCCCCTCTCATGGGCCATTTCTAACATTATAGGGGGTGTGTGGAAATCTTGGACAGGTAACCCTCTTCACTTCATTGAGAGATGAATGCCTAAATAATGGGTATTACTTGGAACAGCCCCTCCTTAGTTACACTATTGGCAGCCCACTGGACAGGTAAGAAGTGTCATAATACAAAGATAGAAATACACACTGTACACATTTGAGGACATTTGGACATTCTGCTATTACCTATCAAGATAATAATAGGATCCAAAAACTTTAAACAGTACCATTGGAAAGTATACAGGCAGGCCCTTGCACTACATGCTTTGGGGAATTCATCCATAAATCTGAGCACTAAAGAGATGGGTATAGTGTGTATGGGTTTGGCAAAGTCAGCAGATAGATGATTGAGGATAGAGAATTGGGATCAGCTGACTTAGCAGTTGGGGGAGGGAGGGTTACTAAAAATTATTTGGGGACACCACAAAAAAAGCCTCTGGCACTCTGCCTGAAGTTAAAGCAAAAATAACATTTCTAAACATTTTAGGGGGTGTTTGGGGTAAAGCACTACTATGGAGCTGATAAAATACATTGTTAAGTGACTACATGAGGTGAATATAGGGCCAGGAGACACCATGCTGGGGAGGTTATTGAAGGGCAAATATGTATGAAGGACCTAAAATAATAATTACATAAAAATCCAGCATGCATGAGAACAAAGGGGGCATTCACAGCATATTCCAATCATGGTAATTAGGGAATGAGGAAAGAAATACAATATATTAGCAAACATTCAATACAATAAAATGTGATATAAAAGGATAAAAATCTTACCTTCATATACTCCTTCTGCAGGACCTGGATGATGGCAGAACAGGTCTCTGGGATAATGATCCCCAGAGCCTGGGGGGAGATGCCTGTCGAGAACTTTAAGTCCTGCAGACTTCTCCCTGTGGCCAAATACCGCAAGGTAGCGACCAACCTCTGCTCCGGAGTGATGGCTTGCCTCATGCAGGTATCCTGCCTGCTAATATAAGAGGTCAGCGAAGCCAACAAACGGTGAAACACGGGGTCCGTCATCCTGAGAAAGTTCCTGAAATCATCAGGATTATTCTCACGGATCTCACGGAGCAAAGGCATATGAGAGAACTGGTCACGCTGAAGCAACCAATTCTTGGTCCATGAACTCCTCCCCACCCTGTTCATGGACTGGACTTGTGTCAAGGTCAGGACCCCAACACCAAGCCCCCCGCACAGCACGTACTCTACGAGGAGTACGCATACGCAACATGGCTAGAAAACGGTCGGCTGCTCAGAACGAAGTAACAGAACGCACTGAAGAACAGCAAGGCCTGTGAAGAGTGACCTGAAAAACAGTAACGAACGAACAAGAATACAATGACTAAGTCACGCGGAACTTGCTTGCACACACTGAAGAGCAGATACAAACCCACAAGCACAAACTGAATGGCAGAAAACGATCTGAAAGCCACGAGTCTGAAAAAGCGCAAATCGTCTCTCACCAAACTTTTACTAACACGAGATTAGCAAAAGGAGCCCAAAGGGTGCCGTGCTTGGTTCTGAACCGGCCTTTTCTAGTCTCGTCGTACGTGGTGTACGTGACCGCGTGGTTGGCGATCGGAAATTCTGACAACTTTGTGCGACCGTGTGTAGACAAAACAAGTTTGAGCCAACATCCGTCGGAAAAAATCCTAGGATTTTGGTGTCGGAATGTCCGAACAAAGTCCGACAGTGTGTACCCCCTATAAAAGTGTAATATTCCTTTAAATTTCTTACCTGGGGGGTGTCTATAGTATGCCCGTAAAGGGGCACATGTTTCCCTGTTTAGAACAGTCTGACAGCAAAATGGCATTTCAAAGGAAAAAAAGTCATTTAAAACTACTCGCGGCAATTAATGAATTGCCGGTCCGACAATACACATAAAAGTTCATTGATAAAAACGGCATGAGAATTCCCCACAGGGGAACCGCGAACCAAAATAAAAAAAAAATGACATCTGGGTCCCCCTAAATTCCATACCAGGCCCTTCAGGTCTGGTATGGATATTAAGGGGAACCCCGGCCAAATTTTTTTTTAAAATGGCGTGGGGTCCCCCTCAAAATCTATACCAGACCCTTCAGGTCTGGTATGGATTTTAAGGGGAACCCTGCGCCAAAATTAAAAAAAAAATGGCATGGGGTCCCCCCAAAAATCCATACCAGACCCTTATCCGGGCACGCAACCTGGCAGGCTGCAGGAAAAGAGGGGGGACGAGGGAGCGCCCCCCCTCCTGAACCGTACCAGGCCACATGCCCTCAACATTGGGAGGGTGCTTTGGGGTAGCCCCCAAAGCACCTTGTCCCTATGTTGATGGGGACAAGGGCCTCATCCCCACAACCCTTGCCCGGTGGTTGTGGGGGTCTGCGAGTGGGGGCTTATCGGAATCTGGAAGCCCCCTTTAACAAGGGGACCCCCAGATCCCGGCCTTCCCCCCTGTGTGAAATGATAAGGGGGTACTTGTACCCCTACCAATTCACAAAAAAGTGTCAAAAATGTTAAAAATTACAAGAGACAGTTTTTGACAATTCCTTTATTTAAATGCTTCTTCTTTCTTCTATCTTCTATCTTCCTTCGGTTTCTTCCTCCATCTTCTTCTTCTGGTTCTTCTGGTTCTTCCTCCGGTGTTCTCGTCCGGCATCTTCCTCCGCGGTGTCTTCTTCCCTTCTTCTCGGGCCGCTCCGCATCCACCATGATGGGAGGCTCCCACTGTGTGACGCTTCTCATCTTCTGATGGTTCTTAAATAACGGAGGGCGGGGACACCGAGTGGCCCCTCTGATGCATGGGGACTTGACGGGGACTTCCCTGTGGCATTCCCCGTGATGTCAGAAGGGGGCGGGGTTACGTAACAGGTGACCCCGCCCCCCTGTGGCATCACGGGGAATGCCACAGGGAAGTCCCCGTCAAGTCCCCGTGCGTCAGAGGGGGGCGAGGTCACCGGGGTCATTTTTAACATTTTTGACAGTTTTTTTTGTGAAATGGTAGGGGTACTTTTGTACTCCCTTACCATTTCACACAGGGGGGAGGGCCGGTATCTGGGGGTCCCCTTGTTAAAGGGGTCTTCCAGATTCAGATAAGCCCCCCACAACCCCCACAACCACCGGGCAAGGGTTGTGGGGATGAGGCCCTTGTCCCCATCAACATGGGGACAAGGTGCTTTGGGGGGCTACCCCAAAGCACCCTCCCAATGTTGAGGGCATGTGGCCTGGTATGGTTCAGGAGTGGGGGCGCTCTCTCGTCCCCCCCTCTTTTATGCGGCCTGCCAGTTTGCGTGCTCGGATAAGGGTCTGGTATGGATTTTTGGGGGCACCCCAGGCCATTTTTTTAAAAAATTTTGGCACGGGGTTCCCCTTAAAATCCATACCAGACCTGAAGGGTCTGGTATAGACTTTGAGGGGGACCCCACGCCATTTTTTTTTTAAAATTTTGGCCGGGATTCCTCTTAATATTCATACCAGACCTGAAGGGCTTGGTATGGAATTTAGGAGGACACCCCACATCATTTTTTTTTTAAATTCTGGTTCGGGGTTCCCCTGGGGGGAATTCCCATGCCATTTTTATCAATGAACTTTTATGTGTATTGTCAGACCGGCAATTCATTAATAGCCGCGAGTAGTTTTAAATTACTTTTTTTCGACTACCAGAATCTTTAAAGATGAAGGCGGAGGATGTGACGTGTCGGAGCTGGGGGAGGGGCCTGACGGCAGTGCTGTGGAGGAGAGCGGAGGAGGAATTCATGATTGCGATGGGTTCGGCACGGGGTGAGAGCCTGTGGATGACCCAGTGAACTCCCACTGATCGACGGGAGGAGACGCTTCAGAGGAGGCAGCCTAAGTTCATGGGGATCGGCTGCAACACCACCTGATCGGTGCAGGGTGAAAGCACTGGGATCGCTCTGAGAAGCATCCAGGCCACTGCACCTTCCCTACGACCAACTTCCTGGCTCTACTCGTGGCTTGGGAACTCCTCATTCCAGCTTCACTACTGAATCTGACAGACCATAGGAGCATCGCAATCAATCGGTCCCCACCTGGAGAGACACCCTAGCAACCCCCAGAGTATCGGTCTGACCCTTGATAATGTAACAAGGCTGAAGAGCGGGTTCAGCGCTCTCCTCGGATGCTGAGCAAGGGTTTGAATCATCTCCATGTAAACTGCGGTGAGTTCAAGGTAGGATCAGCGGTGGCTGGGATCCATTTATACACTGTATAGTTTATGCATAAGGACTGATTAAAAACTGGGTTGCTGCCCCGAATTGCTATCTGTTTAAACATGCTGAGTAGTGTTGAAAAGACCAGATTGGTTGAAACTGAAGTGCCTGAACTGAGGGATAGTTGCTAAGGTGGACTTTGAGAGCAGGTGTGCTGCATCAAGCCTTGCTTGTGTCTAGGGACGAAAGGGGCACAGAGAGGTTGAATTTCCTGATACCGCTATCCTATTCCTGGACTTTACTTTGCCTCTTGAATAGTAGGGGTTTAATGGCTCATAAAAGGGTAAAATTGCCTATACGCTACCATAAATTGCATAATAGGTCGCTGACAGAATGTAATTAGAAAGTAATTACAGACGCAAAATAAATTCTAGCATGAAGGACGTAAAGCAGAGCACAAGAGACATAAGGATCAAACAAGAGAGAGCCAGAAGTAAGGAAGAGAAAGTGAGCTGGGTGGAGTGGAACATGAGAGGTCGCTCTCAAAAAGCTGCGGAACCTAAAAAACCCAGAAAAAGTTTAAACTCAAGTTCAATCCAAAAATATTTAAAAGAAGCAAACTTAAAAAGCCCGGACATGGACAATAGGCAGCAGGGGGTAAAGGATAAGAAGAAAGAACCAGCTAAAAATAAAGGGGCCCAAGGAGGAGCTCCCAGAAGGGAGGCTGCCCCTGAAGGGGATCTGGACTTTAGTATGGAGGAAGAGATTGTCACGGACTCACTCCCCACTAAAACGGAGATGCAGGATATGTTCTCTAAACTAGAAAACTCAATTAAATCAGAGATCCTCAATGTAAGGTCAGATATGGGCCACCTTTTGAAACGAGTGGAAGTAGTGGAGGAGGAGTCAGAACAACAGGCGCAAGAAACTATAGCTTTAAAAACTCAAATAAGAAAGCTCCAACTAGACCATCGTGAGATGCTCTACAAAGTGGAAGAACAGGAAAATCAAAATCGTCTGCAAAATTTAAGGATCGGATCTGCTCTGGAACGGCGAGGAGAAGACCTGACTATTGTGATGAAAGAAATTTTCAACCCCCTCCTAGGCAGAAGTCTAGATGAAGAGCTAAAAACTGATCGGGTACATAGGATAAGAAAACCCCCAAGTGTTAGAGAAGACGTCCCCAGGGATATTATCGTTAAGTTCCATCAATAGGAAGACAAGGCAAAGATCTGGAATAAACTGAGAGGATTCCAACCTGTGAAATTTAAAAATATTGATATCCAAATCTTTTTCATCCTCTCAGCTGGGACTTTGTTTAGGAGGCGCCAATTGAAACCTCTATTAGAGACGCTGAGGGCGGCAAATTTAAAGTGTAGTTGGGGTTTTCCAGCATCTCTAAATGTCATGAAAGATGGCAGAAATTTTAGATTGAAGCACCTAGAGGACTTACAGGATTTCTGCAGGGATTTAGATATTCTATTTCCAACTATCCTGGGATAGGCAAGCTTATAAATAGGGAAAAAGTTGGTTTTAGGAATAGTAGTTTGGGTGATTTACGGAAATGCCCACAAAGGGATAATAAGACATGGAAAGGAGGGAAAAAAAAAGAGGAAACTAGAGGGGTTGAAAGCTGGGTTCTGGGAGAGATTGTGTGATGCTCTAATTGAAAGTCTGAAGGCTGGGTGGGGAGGGAAGGGGTTTGGGGGGCTGGAGGGTGGTGGAGGTGGGAGGGTTGGATTGGGAAAGGTGTTAAGGCCTCCGCGTTCTCCATCCCCCCCATAAGGGGGTGTGGACCACGGCTGTCCGCTGATGCAGTCTCATCCCATTGTATGGTGGGACGCAGGTCGAGATAGTTGTGATCTCGATGCTGCGGTCCGGTGGTCAGGTATTGGCTGGGAGGTAATTAGTATAGTTCCAGTGTATGGAAAAAGGCCTGCCCTATAAATATTTGGTTTGATGGAAATTAATTGTTTGACATGTAATGTAAAAGGGCTCAGTTCTCCTTGTAAGAGGCATAAAGTGCTTAAAGAGTTACAGCATTATGGTGCGGATGTGGTTTTCCTGCAGGAGACCCATCTGGCGGTGGATGTAGGAATTAAGCTGTACTCTAGAAATTTCCTGAATTGGATCTACTGCGATTCCCCCATTAAGCTGGCGAAGGGAGTAGCAATTGGGTTTTCTAAACGGACCAAATATGTTTTGATAGAAAGGAAAATAGATCCTGAGGGCCGTTACCTTTTTCTGAAGGTAAGGCTCGGAGAAAGGATTTTTACTTTGGCCAACGTTTACTGCCCAAATAAAAACCCAATAAATTTCTCTCTCAGACCCTGAATAGACTGATGGAATTTAAGGTGGGGGAAGTGATACTAGCGGGGGATTTCAATTTCTGTCTAAATCCAGCCTTGGATAGTACGTCAAGTGCACGGGGAGTAAGTAAAAGCCTCTTAAATAACATAGGGCGTAAATTACATAACTGTCAAATCATAGACATATGGAAGGTGCAGCATGCGAAATCTAGGGATTACACCTTCTTCTCTCCCGTGCACGGGACCTATTCAAGACTGGATTATTTAATGGTGGACTACAGTTTATTGGAGTGAGTGAGGGATACAATGATAGAGATAATAACGCTATCAGATCACGCCCCTGTCTTAATGAAAGTGAGTATAAAGGGGCTTCAAAAGTACCCGTATACTTGGCACCTCAATGAAAATCTTATCAGGGATGATAAGGTGGCTGAAAAAGTTCAGCAGGAAATCGACTCGTTCTTTTTGATCAATGACACGGGTGAGACTTCGAGAACAGTCCTGTGGGAGACCTTTAAGGCGTATATCAGGGGGGTTTTGATAGCTATAGGGGCTGGAATGAAAAAAGAAAGTTTAAAAAGGAAGGAGAATTTTATCTTAGAAATCCACTCCGAAGAAGTATGGAGAACTTTCAAATTAAAAAATTAACCTAGGTATATCGGAAGCTCTAAACATCAATATAGACAGACAGGAAGTAACTAGACTTAAGAATGTGTTCCACTTCCCTTGGAGGGAAAGCATTAAATACCTAGGGGTAAAATTAGCCAACTCACTTAGGAAGATCTATTTGTTAAACTACATTCCATTACTTGATGAAATTAAACAAGAAATAAAAAAAAATTTCTTATCGCTCGATCTCTTGGATAGGGCGAGTAAACACAGTCAAAATGGTTTTAGCTCCAAAAGTCTTGTACAAAATGCAGATGTTCCCAATTCCATTGGCTCAAACATATTTTAGAATATTATTTGGTTTAATAAGTAGATTTGTATGGAGTAATAAGAAATCACGGATATCATACACGGTTTTGTGTAGGGAGAAAGCACATGGGGGTCTGGCGATTCCAGACTTTAAAAAATATCATAAGGCCATAGTTTTATCACAGCCGTTAGAGTGGGCAAAAGGGGGGTCTAATAAAAGATGGGCTAATTTGGAAATGGGTCTAAGTAATGCACGTTTAAATCACTTGATTTGGAACCCTCCTCACCATAGGAATTTAGGCCCAGATACACATGATATAACACTTTACACATTGAAAATTTGGGACCAGAATCATTTAAAAAATAAATGGGAGTATAATTCACCTTTAATTTATTTAAAAGATAACAAGCTTTTTCCCCCTGGGATGGAGGCAATGTGTGGAAACTGGATAAAACATAGGGAAGCACAATTAAAAGACATCACTAAAAAAGGTAAAATTTTCACATTTCAGGAATTATCTGCACACACAGGGTTAGTGAAAGTTAATGAGTGGCGGTATGGCCAGCTCTCTCATTTTGTCAAAAGTCTTCCTGGGCCCATAAGAGACGAAAAAGACTACAGGCCGATAGAGAAGCTTTTTTTAAGGGAAAGGCCAGGGAAGAATATTTTGGCGTTATATAAAATTTTGACGAGTGGAGAGATGCAGGAAGTACCGCCATTTATTAAAAAATGGGAAAATGAATTGGGTTCAGTCTGTAGTAAAAGCTCGTTGGGGAATATATTAGGGGCAACACATAGCTCGGCTGTAGACATGAAAATGTTTGAGACAAATTATAAGTGTCTGGCTAGGTGGTATGCGCCTCCTGATAAAATAAGTAAATTCCAACTTAACAAATCCCCAAACAGTTGGAGAGGATGTAAGGCCGTGGGAACGATGGCACATCTCTGGTGGGACTGCCCAATCATTAAAAAATACTGGCAGGAAGTGATTTAACTTATTGAGGAGATTACGGGCAAAGCTATCCCGGAAGACCCATAGGTTTACCTGTTCCATGGGTCAGAGGGCTTAAATAGAAGGTACAAATTCTCCATAACCCCTGTTCTTTTGAACTCAGCGAAAAGCTTCATTCCAAAAAAATGGCAGGAGCCAGAGGGACCTAGGATTCAGGAGTGGATTGCAAGGGTTAATGAAACCTACATCTTAGAGAAAACTGAGGCAGCAGACCCTTTGTCTGGGTAAGAGGAGGTCAATGGAGCTAAGTGGGCCAAATGGGAAGCTTTTAAAAAATTTAAGAGATTTGCCGAAGTTAGCATGAGTTAATATATGTGAATTCCTGTGAAGTGCATTCTAGGGGATGGGGGGGGGGTTTCGGGAGGAGGGTAGGGGGAAGGTAGGGTTGTTTGGGCAATAATGTAATGTCAACAAGGTATGTAAAATCGATGTTGGTAATTTTTGTACTTTTTTATATAAGATTAAATAAAGAATTAAAAAAAAAAAAATACTTTTTTTCCTTTGAAATGTCATTTTGCTGTCAGACTGTTCTAAACAAGGGAAACATGCGCCCCTTTACAGGCATACTATAGACACCCCACAGGTATGAAATTTAAAGGAATATTACACCTTTATTGTTTCACTTTAAGCATTATTAAAATCACTGCTCCCGAAAATACTGCAGTTTTTAAAACTTTTTTTTGCATTGATCCATGTCCCCTGGGGCAGGACCCAGGTCCCCAAACACTTTTTATGACAATACCATGCATATAAGCCTTTCAAATTAGCACTTTTGATTTCTCCCATAGACTTTTAAAGGGTGTTCCGTGGCTTTCGAATTTGCTGCGAACACCTCAAATTGTTTGCTGTTTGCCGAACTGGCGAACAGCCGATGTTCGACTCGAACTCGAAGCTCATCCCTATCCACCACATAATGGAGCTGTTATCTCCCGGCCAACATCTCACAGCTCAGTTATATGGGCCTTTTTTTAGCACATGTGCAGCCAATCGCACTATTGCAATTTGAAAACTTTGCTTCAAGCAGATCAAGCATGTTTTTGCACACCAGCCATTTGGGCATCACATGCTTAACAAGGCATTTAACCTCCCTCCACCGTTGGCAAGAGCACCTGAAAGCCATACAAAAGGGACGCAATTCTGCTTCTCCTCACTCCTCACCTTTCTGGTCTACCCCCCGCTATACCTCATGACCTCTCAGCAGCCTCCACTGACAGGGATGATGGTATAGCGAATGGTGTCATGGGTTCTTGCAGCACATCTGTAAGTAGCACACCATCAGCTGTAGACTATAGCAGGCAAATTCCTCTGCCCCATCTGCTGCAGCAAAAAAAAAAAAATACAGTCTCTGCCACCCATATGCCCAGCATCTAAATTCAAGCTTGTCAAAGCTGCTGGCTTTGCAACCCCTGTCTTTCCATCTGGTGGATTCTGCCCCTTTCCGTGATTTTGCAAAATGTGCTGTACCACAATGGCAGGTTCCCAGTCGCAATTTCTTTCATGTCCAACTCTGTACCATCATATAGAAGGCAATGTTTTGGCATCATTGGGCAAGGCAGTCAGCTGCAAGGTCCACGGTACTGCTGACACGTGGTCCAGCAAGCATGGTCAGGGATGCTATATTTTGTTCACAGCACACTGAGTAACTCTGCTTGCAACTCGGAAGGATGCAGTACAAGATGCAGTGCTGCAGCTTGTTGTGCCACTATATCTCCATATAGCTAGTGATGATATGAGATTAGTCAGCTCCACCCTCTCCTCCTCCACCTCCATGCCCTCCCCTCCTGGATTGTCCTATTAACCACCAGTACCCCCTAAGCGTTCAAGGGGCTATTCTATGAGTTAGGCAAAAAGGTGCCATGCAGGGCTTTAGCTGGTCTGTGTAGGGGACAGGAGCCACACTGGAGCATAGATTCTTGCAGCTCTGCAGGAGCAGGCTCATTGGTGGTTCTCGCCATGCCAGTTGGAGCCAGGAATGGTGGTGTGTGATAATGGCACAAACCTCCTGTTCGGCCTTAAACAGGGAAAGTTGACACATGTGCCATGCCTGGCACATGTCCTCAATTTGATGGTGCAGTGTTTCTTATACAGGTACCCAGAGTCGAAAGATCTGCTAAAGCAGGCCAGAAGAGTCTGCAGCCATTTCAGTTAGTCATACACAGCCAGTGCTCAGTTGGCTGGAATTCAATGAGAATTCCACCTGCCCGTAAACTACCTAATTTGTGACATGCCCACAAGTTGTAACTCAACTTTCGCAATGCTGCAGCAGCTGCACATGCAGCAGAGTGCCGTCAACAAGTACCTGTGTGAGCATGGCACAACGACAGGCTCAGGCCCGCTCAGTTTTATTTCCCCTTGCCAATGGCTGCTGATAAAGGATACATGCACTGTACTGTCACCATTTGAGGAGGCGACAAGGATGGTGAGCCATGATAATGCATGCATCAGTGACACAATCCCTGTTGTGTTCCTGCTGGCGCAGACTCTACATGGCATTATGTACAGAGCACTTGAGGCAGAGCAGAGGGAGGAAGAGGATTTATTTTCCTCTTGAGGCCCGCTTTATGCAGACACCATTCTTGCAAAGCCACACAAGAGGACAGGGAGGAGGAGGAGGTGGAGGATTATGGCAGTTTTGGAGGTATTGAAGCAGGGGAAGACATACATCAACCCCTAACAGATGGTTTTCCATCCTTAGAATCCTTGGGAGTAGTGTGTGGCTGGGAGGAGGCAGTTCCAGATACTGTAATGCTCAGTGACCCTGACATTTTTTGGTGTAGATTTCATGGGCACAATTAACACCCAAGGACCAATTTTTCTGCACCTGTTTGACAGGTATATATCATTTAAATTTTTGACAGCAAGGTCAATTCTTGCTTTCATCAAGAGTACCTCCAGAGGGTTATAGTGTAAAAGCACCACCGACACCCAAATACCAATTTTTCTGCACCTGTTACTTCTATCCAAAGTCTGCGAAAGAGACACCAGAATTTATCACAAAAATTTCTAATCTTGTTCTAAGTGCACTAAATTGTGGTCTTAGCATACAGACTGGCTCCCCATGCCATTGTTTACAAATAAAGGAAGCTTGCAGGGAAAATGTCATTTTGTTGGCTTTATAAATATCATTATTGCTGCAGGAGGTTCTATACAAGGTACAGATATGCCACTAGAGGCAGTCTAGGGGGAGCCCTCAGGTCCTATGTTTAAAGAAATTTTTCATTTTTATTATTTCTCATTTTTATGGTTTATCTTTTAATCATCAGTATATCACTGCTCATAGACTCCCTACCAGAAATGGACGACTGCACTGTAGCCATAATTCAGCTATAGCATGGTCGCCAGGTGGGGTGGTGCTGATCCCCTGAAAAATGCCGCCCAAGGCAAACGCGGCAGATAAATCCCTTGTGTATACAAGGGCTAAAAAATCCTTGATGTTACCAAAGAATCATACCAAACACAAAGAGGGCTATATCCCGTCTGCAACCCTATTTATACCAACTTGTTCAGGCCACCATGCATCATGGTATCAATTAAACAGACTGCCACCACATGGACAATGGCGACAGAGGATATGTAGCCCCCAGGGTATAAATCCACCGCATCCTCCTCTGCAGAACCCTCCTGTCTCAATTCCCATCTCCAGGTTCTTCAGGGATTTGGTCTAGAGCCAAGAAAGCAACAGAGAAAGAGTGAAACTGATGGTTGATAGCTGTATACCTACCTATTGGGAAATGCATATTAATAATGAGTGATAAGTAAGTTTGTAAAAAGGGTTGTTACAGTTCTTTCTCTGTTTCACTGCAAAACCTCACCATGAGGTTGCCCCTCTGCCATCTTGGGACTTTGCTCCGACTGAGGACTTGGGCCTAAATTCCATGTGGCCCAGACCCCTTTTATCATCCAGAACCAGCAGATGAAACCATGTGTGATAAGTGTGATATTGTTTTACTAGCAGCACCGTGTGTTTGTTTCATAGCTAACCTGGTATTATTGTGATATTAACAGTAACATGTGCTCAGAGTTTAATAGACTAACTAACTATATGGACTAGACAATTAATACATGTATGCAATAGTTATATAGAATATATTAGATTGTATATTATTGCAGCGGTTACATCAAGTCCCTAAACCTTTCCCATAGTTTGTAGACGAGATAACTTTTGTGCAAACCAATCAATATATGCCTATCATTTATTTATTTATTTTTTTACCAGAAATATATAGAAGAATATATATATATCGGCCTAAACTGATGAATAAATAACATTTTTTATATATAATTTTTTTTATATATGTATTATAGCAGAAAGTAAAGAATTGACAGCCTTTTGTTTATAGCGCAAAAAATAAAAACCGCAGAGGTGATCAAATACCACCAAAAGAAATCTCTACTTGTGGGAAAAAAGGGATGTCAATTTTGTTTGGGTACAACGTCGCACGACCGCACAATTATCAGTTAAAGTGACGCAGTGCCGTATCACAAAAAATGCTCTGGTCATTAAGGGGGCAAATCCTTCTGGGGCAGAAGGAAGACAAATCCCCTATGGGGCTCCTTCTGAAGAAACCCCTTTGGGCGCAATTTGTAAAGGTGGAGTCTGCTGACATCATGGCGCTGTCTGGTACATTTCCCTGGCAATCTGTGCACTGGAGTGGGCAAGCTGAGTATTACATTGACCAAGTATTTCTGGGGATGCTGTCACTTGATTAGATGCTGCAGTTTTTATTATTATTATATAAATGTAACATATGGTGCTTTAGCTATATATTAAAGATTACAACAGTGAGCACCATTGTTTGTGGTCTCTGTGGCTTCCTTATATGCATGCTTGGCTCCTGGGAGTGAGATGTTTTAACCCTTTGCTGCCATCATGGTCTATTGCTTCTGAATTCTGCTGCAGAGGACTGTTAACCCTTTCATATGTGAAGCACTTTTAGATTTCATAATCTGAGAGGTATAATTCTGAGGTGAGCAGTTTGTACAAGGTGAAGAAGGGGACAGTTTCTGGTGGCACTGAAAAAGTGTCTGGAAAAGAGGATCTGGTGGACTTTTTGAGATATTGCAGTACAATTTTACACCTGCAGACATACACATTTATGTTACATACAGGCATACCCTGTATTGTGTTCCTGTTTGATATTTTATAGGCATTTTGCGCATAATTATACACAGAATCGATTGATATTATGCATGTTTATAGGTGTGTTATCAATATTAAGGATTGCTCAAGTATATATTTTTTTTTTATACATTGCTGCACTTTTTTGAGATTTTCTAATTACTTTTGGGTGTGAAACACTGGTTAAATGCTGACTGGCTTTTTTCATATGAAATTATACGAGCAGCTGTGCACACAATTGCTTTTGAGTTTATCCCTTTTTTTCAATCCCTATTGGGGATTAGCTAAAAATTTGTCACCCTAGAACAGGAAGTATGAGACTGGCACGATCAGGTGAATTATCACCAGGTGAAAATATAAGAAAAAATATCCTGGAGAAAATCATCTAAGGACTGGTAAGCTGCAATTCATTAAAAGTGTGTTCTTGGGTTTTGAGGCACATAAAACTCCAGCAAACAGTTACATACACAGATGAAATACATATACTGTATGGTTGCAACACTGTAAAACATGCATTATTATGTGTTCAAAGTTTTTGGGCGGGCGGTGTGACTGACGATGGATCTACATCAGGGGACACAGTTTTTTATTTTTTAATAAAGGCTTTTTTAAAACGATCTCTGTGGTTTTTTTTTGTTTTTTTTTTACACTTTTTTGGTGAATGAGTACAGGTACTATGTACCCGATACCCATTAGCATGGGGGGGATCTGGATGCCCCTTGTTAAAGGGGGCTTCCAGCTTCCGATAAGGCCCCCATCAGCAGACCCCAACAACCATAGCTCAAGGTTGTCGGGAAGAGGCCTTTGTCCCCATCATCGATCGTTTTTCGACCGATCTGAATTCTAATTGTTCGGAAAAGTTGGAATTTATTAGAAAATGTATAAATTATAAATGTATAAATTAAACAAATGTTTATGAAAAATAAACAAAATGACGAAAACTAAACTGAATGAATTCCGAAATCAAAATAAACAAATTCCATAACGAAACAAAATTAGTAACATAAGAAATCTACCCGAAACAAAACACATTTTTCCGTTCTTCACATGTCTACTGTTCTGTGTCTTCAGGCTGACGGGAGCCCAATAAGTTATAATTGTCTCCTGCTATGGGCTCCAGGCAGCCATCTTGGGGGGACCGAAATCTTTTTGGATATCAAAATCCAGCAAGATTTTGGTGGCCATCTTTACTGAGGATTCCATAAGCAGTGGAATTCTGCATCATTCGGTGTGCTTGTAGTCTGAAAAATAGATAGGGAGAGAATAGGAGCAGCATTAAGGAGAGCTACCTATTGAGGAAGGAAGGAAAAGGTAAGTGTTTCCTACTGGGTGTCTCCTCCGCCAGCTTCCTGGGCAGTCTGTCCCTGGCAGCTGACTATCTGCAGAGACTTTTGGGGATTGCAGTGTTAGTCGGTAATACCACCACCTTCCAAGGAAAGTGTTTTGCTAGCATCCTGTATCTGTAAGTGTGTATCTTAACACTGCGGTAAAACTGCCTTACTTATAAAGATTACTTTAACTACTTGTAGAACTGTATACTTTACAACAAATGTTGTACCATTGTTATAACTGCATTGTTGGTTCCTATTCAATTTCTACAATATATGGAAGCTCTCATTATCCAGGTATCAGACCCTGCCTACATGTTTCTGCCTCTCCAAGTTTGAGTTCTGCTGTTAAGGGACTGCAGGAGGCTTATACCAAGTAAATTCCAGGTATATCCTTTGCTTGCAATTAAAAGAATTAGTGATGTAATTAATGGTTGCATTAATTTGTGTCATTTGTATTTACCTGCAGTTCAGCTTTAAATTGAGCCTAAAAAATAATAACAGCAATAATTATTTACATTCACATTTTGTTTTAATAATCCTGATTCTATTTTGTTTACTTTGTAAATTTCAATTATCACACTATAAAGGGCTGTACAAAAGCAATAATATGATGATGTTTTACAAATAAAACTACACAGCCACACAGGAAATTATACTTTCAGGTCAAAATATACCACTCTTTCAACTAATTATATTCTAGAAATATCCTTTTCACCTCTTTTAAATTACACCTTTGAGGCCATAAACAAACTGAAGTGCATTGAAATTTATCACCAGTCAGTTTAGTTTTTGCTCCTTTTGAAACACAACTTTCTCGGGGTTGAAGTGTAAATTACATGATTAAAAAACATGAATGGGAATAGGAGAGATTTACGGTGCTCCAGAAATAGCATATCCGGAAGATTTGTAATGAATTTCAGTGCTCTTCATGCCTTCTAATCCGCAATGTATTCCAAATGACATCGGCGATAAATATGGCTGCCTTCTAAGTACTGTGAAGGGTACAGTCTGATTGTAATTAAGTGCAATTAACCTTTTGTACAAATGGAAAAAGGAGTTTTGCAAAAGTAATTTTGCATGCTTGTGTGCAGGTAAGACATGGTCATGATTTATTTTCACCTTCTTTTACGGACAGATTTATAAATAAAATCTATATAAAAATATTTATATAGTCTACTTTAGCATAATGTGTAACTGATTATATAACTATAATAGAACTATATAGTTACTGCGTAGCTGATGTTTTGGTTTTTGGAGGAAGCGGACGGACTTAGTTATCCACTATTTCCTATATTTTTTGACACTTTATTAACATCTTTTCCCAGGCTTTGTCACCCTCTGCAGCTGTTAGGCCTCTTTCACACTGGAGCCAGGGAGAAGGGGGTGAGTAAAAATAGGTGGTTTGAGCTGGGGTTTTACAGCCCCCAACAGCCCACCTAATGTCTATAAGACAGCTGTAGGGGGCTGTTAACATTTTGTGCCCATGATGCTTAGCATTGTAGCTGCAACAAATTAAACTCAGCAGCAGGACTAGTTGACAGTTAATACCAACTATTAAACCTATCAAATTAATTAAAGTCAATGGGGCTGTGCTGCAACCATGTGCTAAACTTTTTGCATTACAATACCCTTTGTAAATGGCCTTTCTGCTAAAAAAAAAAAGGGATGATACACTTTTTTTTGATACCTGTAAGACATAAGGCAATTTTAATAAGACAATACTAATGGGCTGTACTCAACCTCTTCACCCAACCTTATAGGTGAGAGGCACGGATGTTCAGACTATCGCTTCTGTAGGCCACCCAATAACATGTCCATCCAAAATAACAATGGCAGGATGCTCCATACATACTGTATATTAATTTTTTGACACATCAGATTGAAATCCAACATAACAGACCTGCTAACGTGATTTAGTCACACTTACCTTAACCATAGCTACCTGTTACCCACAAATACACACATTATATATCTCTAACCCACTGGCAGATTCAGTGGGAGGAGAAACTGATTAAAACAATTAAAAGATGATACCAACTGAAAATACATTATATTATCTTATATCCTTATTGTATTACCACATATGTTATTAATGTACGAATCTTCTTGTACCTTGTAATACTCAATAAAATATTTGATAAGAAAAGAAAGAACAATTAAAAATAAAAGACAACTTAAAGAAGAGGTGAGCATTAGTATATCTATTCTTAATCCTGTATTAGTTCAAATATAGAATAACATCCCATCAATGTTTTAATCAGTGGGGTGTTCTGGTTTCTAATTTTAAGATCCACCACACTTCTTTCAAACAGCTTATAATATAAATCACTTCCTCCAACAGATGAAGTGAATTTTTAAACCCCGCAAAAAAGAGTGTAGACATATTGCCTGCACGAGTATCCCTACAGCGTTTGGATATACTGGAGATTTACTTAGAACATTTTTGCATTCACATTCATTGCAGCACAAAAATGTTTTTCTATACAAACTCTAGGGGGTCGAATTGTACACCCAATATACTGGAAAGAGCACATACTACACTAAAACAAATAAGCTACAATATTTGTATTACACTCAACGTAATGATGAATAGGAAACTTTATGGGAACCCTGTGACATCATTGATCAAATATGGTCATGTCCATATTTGGTCAATTACATCAACCAAAAGACCCCACCACTTTGTTTATATCAGCTGCTATCTGTCAAAGCTGTCAGTAGCAGGTAAGCAGTCACTGGTACCAGAGACATTTGTCAGAGTTTATTTTTTTCTGCAGGTTGAAAGATGTTGGGTATCATGATTGATGGGGAGCTACATCACTGAACATTGTGGGACGTTCTTTTTATTAAAGAACTTGTCAAAAACTGTGTGTGTTTTTAAATATAGTAAAAAAATTTTTTTCTAAATGAGCAGGGGTACATACCCCTACTTATTCACATGGGGGGAATCCATTTTAGTACTAAAGAGGGATTTCAGATTCTGATGAGCCACCTCCTACTGGCCTGGGGTTGTGGGTAAGAGGCCCCTGTCCTAATTAAGATGGGGACAAGTTGCTTTAACAGGGATATCCCCTCTGGAAAGCTACCCCCCATGTTAAGGACCTGTGGCCTGATATAGTTCAGGATGAGGGGGGGCACAGGCTCTCCCCCCTTCCCCTTCCTTTCCCAGCCTTCCAAGCTGCATGCTCATGTAAGGACTTGGTATAGATTATTGATTTTTGTTTTTCCCTTCTTGATTTTTGCACAGGGTTTCCCTGCTTTATTTGTTCTTTTTGTTGCTTGGGGTCCTCCTTAAAATTCATACCAGACCTGAAGAGTCTCCATGATAGACTTGGATCTACATCGCTAAACATTGTGTCATTTTTTATTTTTTATCACAGGTTTTGTCAATAATTGTGCATGTGTTTTTATTTATCTCTGGCCAGTTTGTTTAAAACAGAATTAGGCAGCCAGGAACTGTCATTTTCCTGGCAATTTAAACACTTTTTTTATTTGTAAATGTATGTTTTACTATTGCAGTCTGTATACATTGCATAGATGTGACACTTTGCAGGCTGGGTCAGGGTATCCCCCAGACATGTTATTTAATAGAATATTGCATTTTTAATGTTACATTGTAAACAGTACTAAAATTACTGCTCCCTGCTAAATATAATCTTTTGTTTGGTACAGGTTCCCCAGGGCTAGGCCCAACACCCATGCAGTTTATTTGATGATCCCTTGCCTATTAGAATAAATGGCCATTTGTTTTTTGACATTCAGGTCCCATTGACTTAGATGGGAATCGGATTCAGCACGCAAGTTTATTAATGTTCGCCAAACCCTGCTTAAACAAAACCCAGGTACGTTTGGCTTATCAGTATTTGCCTAAATATTAATGTATTAAATGTACTTAAAATACAACTATGTCAGTACTTGAACCTGCACTTATATCAGCCTCTTATTTTTCCACTGACAGTAACGCTCAGTCTAGGAGTAAGTGCTTCAGTACTCTGAGCCAATGCAGCTCTCCTGCAAGTGTTGACAAGGAACATGTTGACAGGAGGGGACAGCAGCTCTCATCAGTATGCTGCTGCTCCTTCATTCATTAACTGCTTCCCGCCCAGCCTATGGACAAATGACGGGAGCTCTGTTATCCTGGTTGGACATCACATGAAGTCCTCACAGGATTGTGCCCCATGGGCCACATCAGATGACAGATCAGTGTACTGGACTACTACCTGTACCATGTGTCCACTGTGACCAATCATAGCAGATCACATGACAATTGTACACAATGGATGGCTTCCATTTATACCATGGATTGTGTACTATTGTTTTGATCTCTGTGATTGGTCACACTGATCACATGGTATAGACAGAGCCAATCACAGCCCATCTATACCATGTGATTAGCTGTCGCCAGTCACAGCTAATCACAACAGTACACACTGAATGGAAGGATTTAATTCAGAAATTCATTCAGAAAAAAATGGAAATTTTTTTTTTTTTTACATACTGTCATCAGTCAGTTTTCCTGATCACTGCCACGCCAGTTTTATGATGACACAGTGCTGCACTTGTGTCAATTTGTAAATAAAAAGAAAGTGCATTTTTTTTCATTATTTTCCAAAAATTTTTAAAATATTACAGCTTCAAAAAAACTTGCCATGCCTTTTACTAAATGCCTTGCAATTTCGGGTCTCAAGAAATGAAATAGAACTTCAGAACATCAGGACTGATTGATTTTCAGATATACAGTATATACCATATTTTGTGGATAATTTTCCTACAGACTAAATAATATGCACTGATTTGGATTATTTTCATCAAAATTTGGTCTAAATTTATGAATAAAGGTTATTTATTTACAAAATGTATAACTGAAACAAAGAAAAACATTTTCTTTCAAACTTTTCAGTCTTTCTTTGTTTATTTTAGCAAAAAATAAAAAATCCAGTGGTGATTAAATACCACCAAAAGAAAGCTTTATTTATGTGGGAAAAAATTATAAAAATTTTATTTGGGTACAGTGTTGCATGACTGCACAATTGTCATTCAAATTGCGAAAAGTGCTGAAAGCTAAAAATTGGCTGGGGCAGGAAGGGGGTGAATGTGTCTGGTATTGAAGTGGTTATTAACACGCTGGTGTCAGAGGAGTGTCCAAAGCATTTATATCACTCATGTTCATGTGTCCTTCCTATGTTGGGTGATAAGGTATATACCCATAATACAACATATGCAGATAAAACGTGATAAAATAGAATATCAATATACACCATACAGACGTACTAACACGTACTAACACGTACTAACACCTGTACAATAACAGAATAGTAATGATGATGTAAATAACCATCCAAATGATTAATAAATTGAGATCAAACTAACTACATATCTGAAAAAAAAATGGTGTGGGGTCCCCCCAAAATACATACCAGACCCTTATCCAATCATGCAGTTCAGAGAAGGGGAGGAGATAAGCGAGCGCCCCCCCCCGGACCATATCAGGCCATACGCTCTTAACCTGGGTGGGTGCTTTGGGGCAGGGGGAGCACTACGCCCCCCACCCCAAAGCACCTTGCCCCCATGTTGATGTTCTCTGCCCTGTGCACTCCCTCACTCCTATTTACTTCCCCATCCCCTGTCAGACTGTCACGTACCTGACTGACGAGCCCGATACATCAGGGGAAGGTCTCCCTTACGTATCTGGTTCCTGGCCCCTGATAGTATTAACAGAAGGCACAGGAGCACAGAGTGTTATAAGAGCCTGGCGGATGACTTGCAGTAGTAATGCTCAGGATCCTAGTACAAGCAGACTGGAAGTCCTTGGTAAACCGGAGCACAAGCAGCGGATGCAGAGCAGGAGCAGGATAGGCAGGTCCAGTCACAGGCAGAGTTGGCAGCAGGCGGTCAGCACGGTACAAGGGAGCAGGCAGATTCAGAGTCCAGGTCACAGGCAGGGTTTGGCAACAGGTGGGCAGAGTAGTAGAAGGGAGCAGGTAGATTCAAGGTCAAAGGCAGGCCGGGGTCAGGTGCAGGCAGATAGCAGAGAGTAATCCAATAGACAAGCCGGGTATCAAGGAGATCAAACGTTCAGACAGGTAAACAGGAAGCACAGGTACTGGGAGCTGCAGATCAGACAGCACCGAGCAAAGTGCTCCAGCAGTTTAAATAGGGCGATTGGCGCCAAACGCCGTGCGCACGCCGATGCGCACAGGCGAGCGCACGCCACACCCGCACGTGCGCGCACAACGGCGCACACGGATGCACGCCCACCTGCACCGGCGCACCCCAGGTCTCCCAGTACTGGAACTATTTCGGGAGCTTCTCTGACATCCCCATTACATGTTATTAGGTTTTTACTCCAAGTGTATAAGTGTTTAGAAATTCTAGAGAAATGCTTAAATAATGCTTTACAATTTAACTAAGACCATTCGATTTTAGTCAACTAAAATGTAACAGAAGCAACTAAAACTAAAATGACATTTTACCCAAAAGACTATGGCTAAAACTTAATCTAAATTTGACATCAAAATTAACACTAATCATCAGACACAACCCCTGTATAGGGATCTTGAGTGTTGTTAATTGAAGCACTGTTTAAAGGGAGTGTTGGACTGTTGAAGTTTGGGACTACTGAACTCCAGCTCTCCAGGGTACTAATGAAACAGGACAGTTTCTGAAGTAGGAAACACACACATATCATAAAAGAAAGGAAAAAAAAGCATCATTTTTTTATTAAAAAAAAAAAAAAAAGCATTCATGCAGTTCCATTATAGATAGATAACTTATAGGTGTCACTTTTATAAGGTTCTTGTATATACTATACCTAAATAACATAGACCGCCACCAGCTTTTTAAAAGGTAAGTGTCTGTCGTTTTAAGGCAGCCGTGGGTGCTACAGCTGCCTGAATACAATAGCAATCAATGATTGCATTAACCATGCGGTTTACAGTGGATGCAGAAATCAATTCAACCCCACTCATTTAGCCCATGGGCTGAATGAGAGAAAATTTGACCATGTTTGGCATTGGCTAATTTAGGGCTAATCTACAGGCTGTTCCAATATCTAGCCCTTCAACATCTTTCCTCTGGTAATATAGTCCTGCTCTAGGCTCTCCTACTCTCTCTAACTATAAGCAGGTTTGTGTTAATGGGCTGTTACAATGAGGGATGAGCTCAGTCCATCCAAATACCTAACATTTTGGGCATTCAGAGTGGACAAATGTGACTGCTATGGCTCTCAATGGTCACTAGGGAAGCACCAAGTGCTTGCACCCACCACATTTTTGCTAACCACTGGCGTCACCCAACTTATTCACTTACATGGCTGGAAATCTCTGACCATGTAAATAAATAGATTGGATTCAAATCAAAGGGATACAAAATGTACTAAATATGGTCACATATGTCAATTGGTTAGCGATACCTTCGGGAATGATTGTGTATGCTAGGCTGTCAGGTTTTTGTTTTTTGGAGGGCGACAGTCCCAAAGAGGGACTTTATTTTTAGCTTTATTTTATTTTTTTAAATAGTTGGGTGTAATTATTTATGTACCCCTACTCATTCATGTAGGGGGTGTTATATGGGGGCCCCCTTATTGTTAAAGAGGGCTTCCAGATTCTTATACCCCCTGCCTTCAGCCCTCACAACCACCGACCATGGTTGTGAGAAAGAGGCCCTTGTCCTCATCAACATGGGACAAGGTGCTTTGCCAGGGGTTCATGTGGCCTGGTATGGTTCTGGAGGGGGTGGGAGCACACACTCATTTCTCTCTTTCCCTGGCAACCTGGCTGCATGTTCAGACTAAGGGTATGGTATGAATTTTTAGGGGAATATCACACTTTTTTTTTCATTTTTCTTTTTGCATAAAGATCCCCCTTAAAATCAATACCAGACCTGAAGATCTGAGTTTTAAACAATTTTCCTTTGTAAATGTTTGTGTTGCTGCAGCACCTATACATCACAAAGATGCATCCCTTCACAGGCAGCATTAGGACACCCCCAGGCATGGCATTTAAATAAATTGGGCATTTTCACTTTAACCACATGCTTACTGGTCACTTAAACCCCCTTCCTGTCCAGGGCAATTTTCAGCTTTCAGCGCAGTCACTCTTTGAATGACAATTGCACGGTCATGCAACACTCTACCCAAATATTATAATTTTTTCCACGTAAATAGAGTTTTTTCTTTTGGTGGTATTGAACCACTGCTGGGTTTTTTACTTTTTGCTAAAAAGAAAAAGTTTGAAAAACAAAAAACAAAACAGTTTTATAGTTTGTTATAACATTTTGGAAACAGGTCATTTTGTTCCTTCATTGATGTGCGCTGATGAGGCTGCACTGATGGGCAGTGATAGGCTGCACTGATGGGCACTGATAAGGCGGCATTGATGGACACTGATAGGTGGCACTGGTAGGCACTAATAGGTGGCACTTATGGGCACTGATAGGTGGAACTGAGAGGCGGCACCTATGGGTGGCACTGATGGGAACTGATGGGTGCCACTGAAAGGCATTGATAGGTGGCACTGAAGGGCACTGACACTGATAGGTGGCACTATTGGGTACTGATGGGTGGCACTGGTAGGTGACACTGATAGGTGGCACTGATGATGAGGCACTGATTGGCAGCACTGATGGGAATTGATAGGTGGCACTAGTGGGAATGAACAAGGAAAAAAGGTGTACTATAGCAGTAAACCTAGGTCAGACTTTAGAGGCATAGGAAACAATGAAGAAGTATGAGAATAAACACTATTTATTGAAAAATACACAACATGAATAGAACAATACAGAAAAATGTAAAATCATGTATACTGATACAGAATGTGCAGTGAGCCCTTGCGTTTCACCGTTTCAGGATACAGCCAAGGTTCTACAGATAGCAAATAAATAGAATGGACCTCACTGTCTGAAAATAGAACATATAGGTTTTAAAATGGTGATATACCACTGTACATTTAAAAAATTGATTTGCGTCAAAAGGAAATAACAATAATGCAGGTGGATATATAAAAGAGAAAAAAAAAATGTTTATATGTATGTAATGTTTATATGTATCTATCTATCTATATATAGATAGAGAGATAAGTCTCAATTATAAGTATCCAGAAACTGGTTCAGAGGGTACCATCCCACTAGAAACAGGTTCTACTACACCACCATCAGGATCTATGCACAGATAGGTCAGGCCAGCCCAATCTGGTAAACAATGTAAGATGATATAAATATATAACTACCAACACACAGAGTAGGCTCCTTTAAAGTGTGCAACTATACAGCACCTAATGACAATAATCATATAAGAGGGGTACCTACTAGTAAGAGAGGAGCAGAAAAAGCCAGACGGTTCCAGGGACAGGGGCAAAATAATGCACAAAGAGTGGACTCAGTACCAAAGAGAGAGTTGAGCCAACTATGTGCTTCAAAGCCCACCAAGCAATGAGGCTGATGAGACTGAGACATTGTCCACAATGTGTAGCAAAATCTATAGAACAAAAAACAAAACCAAGAAAAATAGTAAGCAAGAGGTTGAGTAACCAAGTGATACAACAAAAGTATCCATCTATAGCTACAAAAGTACTTGAATATTTAGACAATGATGTATGGCCCCTGGGAGACAGCCTTGTGCTAGCCACAACTAGGGATGAGCCGAACACCCCGTGGTTCGGTTTGCACCAGAACCTGCGAACCGAAAGTTCACACAAACTTTAGAACCCCATTAAAGTCTATGGGACTTGAACGTTCAAAATCAAAAGTGCTAATTTTAAAGGCTAATATGCAAGTTATTGTCCTAAAAAGGGTTTGGGGACCCGGGTCCTGCCCCAGGGGACATGTATCAATGCAAAAAAAGTTTTAAAAACGGACGTTTTTTTCGGTAGCAGTGATTTTAATGATGCTTAAAGTGAAAAAAAAGAGTGAAATATTCCTTTAAACATCGTACCTGGGGGGTGTCTATAGTATGCCTGTAAAGTTTCCTGTGCTTAGAACAGTCCCTGCACAAAATGACATTTTTAAAGCAATACAAGTCATTTAAAATGGCTTGCGGCTTTAATGTAATGTTGGGTCCTGGCAATATGGATGAAAATCAGTGAGACAAACGGCATTGGTACCCCCCCTCAGTCTATTACCAGGCCCTTTGGGTCTGGATATTAAGGGGAACCCCACATCCAAATTAAAAAAAAAGAAAGGTGTGGGGCCCCCAGGCCCTATATACTCTGAACAGCAGTGCAAACAAGACAGGGACTGTAGGTTTGTTGTTAAGTAGAATCTGTTTGTAATTTTGAACTGGTACATTTTTAAAGTGTAGCTCCAGCCAAAAAATCTATTTTTAAGCTTTTTGGAAAACATAGGAAAGGGTTATCACCCCTATAACATTTGTTTTGCTGTCTGTGCACCTCTTCAGAAGATATCACCTCACTTTCTGTCCCAATGACAATTTGGATTGGTGATAAAGCATCAGTGAAGAGGAGACACATTTTTCCCATATTAACTCTTACAGGAGAGAATTTCCCTTCCTAGGGGTAGATTTCATCTCACTTCCTGTTGTCTCCTTCTGTTTGCAAGTAGGAGTCGTTTGTACGTTGGATGTTTGAAAGTAGGAGCCTGCTCTATACACTCTGCAGAAATTGGGGCCTTAGGTGTTGGTGTTGCCACAACACTGTAAGCCCTTACAGTTACTCTTGGTGGGCGCAGGAACAGGCCGTGCTGTGAAATATTACATCAAGAATTGTAATTACATGCCATTGTTGAACAATGGTAGAAAAATTGGGCCTTTGGTGGTGGTGGTGCTGGTGCCACAACACTGTAAGTCCTCACAGTTACTTTTGGTGGGCGCTGGAATGGGTCCTGCTGTGAAATATTAGATTAAGAATTGTAATTACATGCAGCTGTTGAACAGGGGCAGAAAAATTGGGCCTTTGGTGGTGGTGGTGGTGGTGTTGCCACAACACTGTAAACCCTCACAGTTACTCTTGGTGGGCGCAGGAATGGGCCCTGCTGTAAAATATTAGATCAAGAATTGTACTTACATGTCCCTCTTGAACAGGGGTGAAAAAATTGGGCCTTAGGCACTGGTGCCACAACACTGCAACCCCTCACAGATGCTATATTTGGAGCGCAGGAATGAGCCCTGCTGCAAAGTATTGCATCAAAAATTGTAATTACACGCCCCTGTTTAACAGGGGCAGAAAAATTGGGCCTGGGCCACTGGTGGCAGTGCCCAGAACCAAAAATTTTCTTACAAGCTATCAGCATGAAAATTGAGGAGGAAGAGGATTGTGACTCAGAATAACAGGATAGTCACTCAGCATCAGCATAGGCAGTCTTGAAGGGATCTCACATTAAAAAAAAATCAATCGGTTACATCAGCATCAGGTGCTTGGTAGCTGGTGATCCAAGACTTATTGATTTTTATGAAGGTCAGCCAATCGACTGATTCGGTGGACAGGCGCATCCTGCAGCAGCACTGAATGTGAGTTCCGAAAGAACGCTGAATGCAGGACAGGCCAGTAGCTCAATTGCATACTGTGCAAGCTCTGGCCAGTGATCCATCCTCAAGACCCAGTAACCCAGAGGATTTTCGGTGGGAAAGGTGTCCAAGTCTGATCTTGCCCCTAGGTAATCCTGCACCAGGTGAATCAGATGCTGGCGATGGTTGCTGGAACTGATCAGATCTTGGGCTGCGGACTAAAAAATTGTCTGAACGCATCGGTCAGACGGCCACCTTCTCCACCGCTCCTTCTGTGACTGACCGAAGCCTCAGCAACACGTTGTCCAGGAGGACCAGGAAATTGTAACCTCCCAGGCTCTGGAAACGCATTGCACAAACCTTTCTGCAAGGCCTCCCGAAGATGTTTCATCCTCTGCTCCCTCTGCAACGGCAAGATAAGGTCCGCAACCTTACCCTTGTAACGTGGATCAAGGAGGGTTGCCAGCCAGTAATCATCCCTCCCCTTGATACCACGAATATGAGCATCCTTCTGCAGGCTTTGCAGAATCAGGGAGCATAGGTTTGCTCAGGCATTCGGTCCAGAGTCCTCTGGGTCACTAAGGATGACATGATCTGCAGCCACCTCCCAGTCACGTACAAGTCCATGGGTTTCTTCGGAATATAAATGATCCCTTGAAGACTGCTGCTGATGCTGAGTGCCAGGCTCCACCTCCATGCTGACACAATCCTCCTCCTCCTCCACCTTTTCCTGTATGATCGGTGGGCACACAAGAACACTGTCTGGATCAAGGGGGCTTGAGAGGTAAGGAAGTCCTCCTCTTCTTCCCTCTGTTCTCCCTCAAGTGCCCTGTCCATTATTCCATGCAGCCTGTGCTCCAACAGGTGGACAAGAGGGACAGTGTCACTGATGCATGCACTGTCACTGCTCACCATCCTCGTGGCCTCCTCAAATGGTGACAGGACAGTGCATGCATCCCTGATCATAGCCCACTGGCGTGGGGAAAAAAACAAGGTCCTCTGACCCTGTCCTGGTGCCATAGTCACATAAGTACTCATTGATGGCCCTCTGCTGCGTGTGCAGCAGCTGCAGCATGGCCAACATTGAGTTCCACCTGGTGGGCATGTCACAGATGAAGCAGTTCTTGAGCAGGTTAAATTCCTTTTGGAGGTCAGCCAGTCGAGCACTGGCATTATATGACCTGTGGAAATGCACACAGACTTTCCTGGCCTGCCTCAGGACATCCTGTAAGCCTGGGTACCTGCCCAAGAACCGCTGCACCACCAAGTTAAGGACGTGAGCCAAACAGGGCACATGGGTCAGTTGTCCCTGTCGGAGGGCAGAGAGGAGGTTGGTGCCATTGTCACAAGCCACCATTCCTGGCTTAAGCTGGCGTGGCGTCAACCACCTCTGAACCTCCCCCTGCAGAGCTGACAGAATCTCTGCCCCAGTGTGGCTCCTGTCCCCCAAGCACACCAGCTCAAGCACTGCATGGCATCTTTTTGCCTGTGTGCTTGCGTAGCCCCTTGAATGCCTACAGGGCACTGCTGGTTCCGAGGACAAATCAGCACAGGAAGAGGCCATGGAGGAAGAAGAAGAGGAGGGGTGTGGCAGAATCACCACTAGTAGAATTTTGGAGGCGTGGTGGTGGAACAACCTCCAACACTACTGCACTCTGTCCTGCATTCTTCCCAGCTGCCAGAAGAGTCACCCAATGCGCAGTGAAAGATAGGTAACGTCCCTGTCCATGCCTGCTGGACCATGAGTCAGTGGTAATATGCACCTTACCGCTGACTGCCCTGTCCAGCGAGGCCAAGACAATGCCTTCCCCATGCCGGTAGAGAGCCGGAATCGCTTTCCATGCAAAAAAGTGATGTTTTGGAACCTGTCACTGAGGAACCACACATTCCACAAACTCATGGAAGGGGGCAGAGTCTACCAACTGAAAAGGCAGCAGTTGAAGTGCTAGCAATTTGGCCAAGCTAGCATTCAACCGCTGGGCATGTGGATGTCTGGGAGGGAACTTCTTTCGGCGGTGCAGCAGCTGGGGCAGAGAAATTTGCCTTGTACAATCTGACATTGGTGTACCGATAGCAGATTGCCCGCAAGTACTTGACTGTGACACACCTAATTCTACACCTTCATTCCTCTCAGTGCAGGTTTCAGAGAGGACTGAAGGTATAGTGGGGTTGGAAATCCCAGCTGATAAGGAGCAAGGAGAGGTCCGCTTTGTTCTTTGGTGTGGGTCTTTTAGGAATGCTTGCCAACGAACTGCATGGCAGGTCGACATATATCTGGTAAAGCATGTGGTGCCCAAGCGGGAGATGTTTTGGCCACGCGAGATACGCTTGAGACATATGTTGCAAATAGCAGCAGTAGGATCTGATGCACTCGTCTCAAAAAAGGCCCACACCAAAGAACTTTTGGAATAACGTGCAGAGACAGCAGCGCCCTGCACATGCGGAGCTCTGCGGTGTGATGCAGTTGGTGTGCTGCCCTTAAGCTGGCCCCTGGAGGGCAATCCTGCCTTGTTGGAGATGTGCCTCCTCCTCCTCTCTCCTATCAGGCACCCACGTGGAGTCAGTGACCTCATCATCCCCTCCCTCCTCATCACTGGAGCAAAGCTGGCAGTATGCTGCAGCTGGGGGAACATAACTGCCATATTGCTGTCCTTCTTGGGCACCCCCTCTCTCTGGGCTCACGTTACTGCCTTGATCTAGCTGGGTACCATCATCGGAGCCTTCAAAATGCTGGGCATCCTCCTGGAGCATGTACCCAACACTGTGGTCAAACAGTTCGGGGGACTCCTCAGGAGGACATGGTGGGGCTAGGGAAGGAGTGACTGATGCCATTAAGCCGAAGGAAGAGGCCACGCTGGCAGCTGCTTTGCCAAAGTACCCTGAGCTTGGGTGAGAGAGGATGAGGAGGATGAGGACGGCTTGGTCATCCACTTTACCAAGTCTTCCGCATGTTGCGGCTCAACACGGCCAGCTGCCAAAAAAAAGGACAAGCGTGTCCAACGGCCACGTGCTGATGAGGATGCACCGTCTCCACAACCAGCACTGTTGTCTCTAGACACAGAGCCTGCTTGCCCTCTTTTATTGGCTTGTGACTGTCTGCCTCTCCTTGTTGGCCTTCCAGACATACTAATGGCCTGCAGTGAGATGTAGCTGCACAAAGCTGGGATGTATATATATACTCATGCTGCAGCTAGCAGTATGAACTGCCTGCCTGTAGTATTATTAGTATGAGAACGCCAGCAATTGTCTTCAGGTAGCTTTAGGTGCACACTGTGCAGAGGACACAGTACACTAACTGTAAATACTGCAGCTGCCTGCCTGTGGTACTAATAGGATCAGAAGAACACCACCAATTTTCCTCAGGTAGCTTTAGGTGCACACTGTGCAGAGGACACAGTACACTAACTGTAAATGCTGTAGCTGTCTGCCTGTGGTATTAATAGGATCAGAACAACAGCAATTGTCTTCAGGTAGCTTTAGATGCACACTGTGCAGAGGATGCAGTACACTAACTGTAAATACTGCAGCTGCCTGCCTGTGGTACTAATAGGATCAGAAGAACACCACCAATTTTCTTCAGGTAGCTTTAGGTGCACACTGTGCAGAGGACACAGTACACTAACTGTAAATACTGCAGTTGCCTGCCTGTGGTATTAATAGGATCAGAACAACAGAAATTGTCTTCAGGTAGCTTTAGGTGTACACTGTGCAGAGGACACACTACACTAATGCCCTGTACACACGGTCGGACATTGATCGGACATTCCGACAACAAAATCCATGGATTTTTTTCTACGGATGTTGGCTCAAACTTGTCTTGCATACACACGGTCACACAAAGTTGTCGGAAAATCTGATCGTTCTGAACGCGGTGACGTAAAACACGTACATCGGGACTATAAACGGGGCAGTAGCCAATAGTCTCTTAGTTTATTCTGAGCATGCGTGGCACACACGATCGGAATTTCCGGATTTTGTTGTCGGAAAATTTTATAGCAAGCTCTCAAACTTTGTGTGTCGGAAATTCCGATGGAAAATGTGTGATGGAGCCCACATACGGTCGGAATTTCTGACAACAAGGTCCTATCACACATTTTCCATTGAAAAATCCGACCGTGTGTACAGGGCATAACTGTAAATACTTCAGCTGATTGCCTGTGGTACTAATAGGATCATAACAACAGCAATTGTCTTCAGGTAGCTTTAGGTGCACACTGTGCAGAGGACGCACTACACTAACTGTAAATACTGCAGTTGCCTGCCTGTGGTATTAATAGGATCAGAACAACAGCAATTGTCTTCAGGTAGCTGTAAATACTGTAAAAACACCTTCCTGCCTGTCAGTAGGAAGAGAATAACAGGAACGGATCTAGCTAAACTGAATACAGTGTATATATATATATATATATATATATATATATATATATATATATATATATATATATATATATATATATATATATATATATATATATATATTTACACAACACCTAGGATGCATATATATACACAATATACTGTAAGTGCAACACTGTAACAGACTCGCCTGCCTACTCTATCTAACCTAAATCAAATGACACTGTCTCTCTGTCTATGTCTCCGCTGCCGTAACACACTACACAAGGCCGCCATGCAGGTGGCCTTATGTAGTGTGGGGCGTGTACTAAACCCCCTGAGCCATAATTGGCCAAAGCCACCCTGGCTTTGGCCAATTACGGCTCTCTGTACAGAAGGCGCAGTGATTGGCCAAGCATGTGGGTCATAGTGCATGCATGGCCAATCATCAGCCAGCATTGCACTGTGATGCCGCAGTGAATTATGAGCCGTGATGCGCCACTCAAATTTGTCGCGAACGGCCCATATCGTTTGCGATATGATGAACGGTCGAACGTGCGATGTTCGAGTCGAACATCGGTTCGACTCAAACTCGAAGCTCATTCCTAGTCACAATATGTCCCTGTGTCTGGCGGCCATTTAAAGCCCAAATTTGTGCCGAAACCGCAGAAAAACGGCAACAAAATGATGACATCATAAGGGGGTGACAACAAAAAAAAATGTTTCTTTTTTCCTGCATGATATCCACGATACATTCAGCTAATCCCACGAGTAGACCAACATATATAAAAATCCAGTGCATGTTCATTCATTGTCCATACAAGGAGTCTTGAACAGTTACAGCATAGATATGATTAATTCATTGTATATTTATATTCTAGCAACATAGATGATTATAATAATCTAACAATGTCTTATTAAACCTCCATAGGATTCATATCAAAATACACAAAAAAAAACACCTTTTAAAGGTATACCTAATAAATGATGAGAAAATGATAATATATACAAAGACCAAGCATAAAGAGTCAACTGAGTAAGAATACATTGCTCTAAGTGCTTAAAGCATACAGAATCAAGCGGCCAATATCAAGAGACTATTGTACAAATATTATTGGCATCAAATGATATCTATAGAAAAGATTTAAAACTTAGCATATCATTCAGGCCTGGGTACAGAGTTGCTTGTAAGTCATATACCCATTAGGTCTCCCTTTGGAGCACCCTCTTATCAAAATTGCCCCCTCGAGGGTCCTCATAGACACCATCGAGGGCGGCAAGTTTGAAAACCCCACATGGTGGCCCATGGTGGTATTCAAAAGGCCATTGGTGGCATAATACACATGGTCCTTCATCTGTTTCCAAAATGATCTAATCATCTTGCCAACGTAGAAGGCTCCACATTGGCAAAAGATAATATAAGTCATACCCCTCATTTGACAGGTAATATGGTGCCGTAGGGTGTGAGTATGGCCATTAGGAAGGGGTGTGAGTATGGCCATTAGGAAGGGGGATAGAGGCCCCCTCCATCAACAGATGGCAAAAATGACACGTGCCACAACGGAGTAGCCCTACTTGGTCCCTATTGGCTTCTGATATGTGGTAATGGCTGTGTACCAGACAATCTCTGATGGACCCAGCACGGCGAAAAGTGATCTCAGGTCTAGGTCCCAAATAATTAGCAAGTGTGGAGTCTGTGCATAATATGTGCCTGTGTGTTTGAATAATAGATCATATTAATTGGTGTTGCTCAGAGTACATTGTGATTAGCCTTATTACATTGGAGTCAGTCTTTTTAGGTTTGGGGAGCAAAGCCACATTCCTAGGATGGCCTAGGGCTTTATTATAAGCCTTTTTTAAAAAAGTCCTGCTGTATCCTCTAGTCAATAAACGTTCATAAGGAAGGTCAGCTTTCTCCTTAAAATATGCCTCATTGGAAAAGTTCCACCTCAGGCGTAAGTCCTGGCCAAAAGGGGATACTTTGGACCAGAGATTGTGGGTGTGCACTTGATGCCTGTAATATCGTGTTCCCAGCAGTGGGCTTGCGATAAAGTGATGTACTAATAGTACCATCCGTTCCAATGTTGATGGTAATATCAGGATAGGCAATTGTAGTTGTACTCGATTGCATCGTAAACTTCAAGTTGTACCCATTGGTACTAAGCATTTTCATAAATTGATCCAGCGCCTCCACTGGCTCCGCCCACAGCATGAGAACATCATCTATGTAGCGGAACTAGCACAGAACGTTGGCCAAAAACTCCACAGACTCCTCACTTCAAAACAGATCATGTTCCCACCCCCCAGGTACAGGTTCGCATAGGAGGGCGCACAACATGTGCCCATAGCGACACCCTGCACCTGCAGGAAGTGGGACTCATCGAAAGAAAACACATTCTTGGTCAGGATATGAAATAACAGTTGTAATACAAAGTTGTTGAAACCCTGTGATTTAGGACCTCTTTCCTCCAAAAATTTAGAGATGACCCTAATGCCGTAATTATGTGGAATGGATGAATAAAGGGCCTCAATATCGATAGCTACCAGAGAACATCCAACGGGTACCGTCAGACCATCCAGATTCCGAAGGAGATCTGAAGTGTCCTTAATGTATGAGGGCAATGTGATTACATGAGGACGAAGATATTCGTCAACAAATTTGCTAGCTCTCGGTCTTGGAACCTACTCATAACACGATCAGGCATCCTGGAGGGTGTAAAAGATTTTTATGTGTTTTAGGGAGCGAAAAAAAGGTAGGGGTCTTGGGATGTGGAACCTGCAAGCCCTCAAAGATCTGTTTGGTGATCAGGCCATCGGCAAAGGCGGAGGAAATGGTGTCACCATACTGTTGATTAAATATAGTAATGACATCTTCCGATATTGGCTTATACCCAGACCGGTTTTTCAGGATGTCCCAACACATATTTCTAGATTGAAACTCATCCATTACTACCATGTTTCTGCCCTTGTCCAAGGGCTTGATCACCAAACCAGAGTTCTTACTGAGATTTTGAAGTGCAGTCCTATGTGCACGACTAATGCCGCGTACACACGACCGGACTTTATGGCATACTTTGCCCGGCGGACTTTTCGACGGACTTTACAACAGACTTTCCGAATGAACAGACTTGCCTACACACAATCAACCAAAGTCCGACGGATTCGTACGTGATGACGTACGACCGGACTAAAACAAGGAAGTTCTTAGCCAGTAGCCAATAGCTGCCCTAGCGTCGGTTTTTGTCCGTCGGACTAGCATACAGACGAGGGGACTTTTCGACCGGACTGGAGTCCATCGGATAGATTTGAAACATGTTTTAAATCTAAGTCCGTCAAACTTTTGAGAAAACAAAGTCCGCTGGAGCCCACACACGATCGAATTGTCGGAAAAAATCAGGTACGCCAGACCAAGTATGTCGTAAAGTGTGATCGTGTGTACGCAGCATAAGGTTGTGGCCCGTTGGTATGGGAAAGGTAAGTGATTCAATTTCCTTAATTGTTTGAGTAAGAAAAGTTCAAATATTGGGGTTGGTGTGTAAGGAGGGAAATTGAGTAGACTTTTTTTTTGACCGCATTCTCCAATGAATTGATTTAATTCTGGTAAAGGGTCAATTTTTTTTCTCTTGTATATAGCCACCTGCATTATGGTTATTTCCTGTTGACGCAAATCAATTTTTTAAATTTACAGTGGTATATCACCATTTTAAAACCTATATGTTCTATTTTCAGACAGTGAGGTTTGTTCTCTTTATTTGCTATCTGTAGAACCTTGACTGAATCCTGAAGAAGCCTAACGGTGAAACGCATAGATACACAAGGGCTCACTGCACATTATGTATCATTATACATGATTTTTAATTTTTCTGTATTGTTCTACTCATGTTGTGTATTTTTCAATAAATAGTGTTTATACTCATACTTCTTCGTTGTTTCCTATGCCTCTAAAGTCCGACCTAGGTTTACTGCTGTAGTACACCTTTTTTCCTTGTTCATTCCCTCAATTTACGGATGTGGCTATGTGAGTGCGCTCCTTTTCTGTTTATATGTGGCACTAGTGGGCATTAATAGGTGGAACTGTTGGGCACTGATTGGCGGCACTGGTATGCACTGGCAAGTGGCACTGGTGGGCACTGATGGGCGGCACTTGTGGGCACAGATGAGGTGGCGGCTCTTACTGTTCGGGATTGCTGTCCCTTTCACAGAAGCCAGTGATCGGCTTGTTTTTTCTGCTCATGCTTTCAGCGTTTGTGCACATTCTATTCTGAAAAAAATGCAGCCTGCCCTACTTTTTTTTAAACCACACATCACCACCAGGTTAACTAAACAAGGTGATAAAAATCAATAATTTTTATCACCTACATTTTTGGAATGCGTGTATGAACACATCCAAACTCATCTGGTGAACAGGCCCTTTGTGTTAAAATAGTTAAATAGTAATTTTTTCTGTCAGGAAAAACTCTAAAAATAAATGAAAAAAAAAAAAAAGGTCTCCAATGAAATGTAACCCATTTCGAAGAGCTTTTGATTCTGAAGGTGTACTGGGGAAATGTGCTGTGCTAACGTTTATCCTGCTTACTATGATTGCTGTGCATAAATGGATCTTTTTAAGAGGTCTAAGCCGATAAAAGAAGGTGTTTATTAACAGCTGCAGCCAGGTGTTTAAAGAGGCAGATATGGTGAGCCTTAAACACCAAACAAACTGTCAGATAAAAGCAATCAGCCATGAGACGTCTCCTGTAACATTTTTAATATGGTGAGATAATGTTACCTAGTACAGTAAAGCTAGCATTACTGAGATAGAAATCCGATTCCTGAAATATCTGTAAGCATATTTTATGTGCCAGAAAAAAAATCTATAAATATGCCCATAACTTCTCTTTAAAGTGGACCTGTCACACATATTAGCAGACATAAGCTGCAGCATGCTTCAGTGGAAAGAATTATTCTAGGCTCTTCTTTGCCTCCTGTCTTTGTATTTGTAAACATATTAATATCATGTTGCAATAGGGCTAGCAGTCTCTATTGCAGTTCAGTGTTGTCGTACCCAACATGAGGGTAGAAGAGTCTTTCTGTGTGTGGCCCATGGGTTGCTGGACTCCATGTAGAAAGCAGAATGATCCAAATACAGCAGGTTCATTTCACCATAAAGAACTTGCTGTCCATTTTTTAGCATGGATGATACTTACCTTGCATGACATGGTCCTGCAGTTGTTTGTATGTACACCCCATATTGAAAGTCCTCTTTCCATTGATGCCTTTATCTGCCCTTTACCAATTGTATTATACAAAGTACATTGTAAGCAATAAGCTTTCCCCGTGTGTTTAAATTGTATGAGAAAGAGAATATAGTCCTTAAAGTAGTATTAACAATAACAACTCCCCCCCCTCATTTTTACGTCAAAGTATTTATATACAACAGGGAAACATGCACTATAGGTTTGTTTTTTTGTTTTTTTGGGGGGGCGTGGAAAATATGTCCCCGATCACTTGCGATTTGTTGGCATACAAGTCGTTTGCTTCCATCCTGTTGGAGAGTGTGTACAGCATATGCCACACAAAGGTCACATGACCACCCACAAAATGGTTTTAAAATCATCTAATGTCAGATTCATATTCAAATTTTTGTGAAAGCGGATATGTAAAGCGGAGTTCCGCCAAAATAAAATTAAAATAAAAGTCAGCAGTTACAAAAAGTGTAGCTGCTGACTTTTAATAACCAGACACTCACCTGTCCCACGGTCCAGCGATGCGGGAGTACGAAGCCCTGCTCCTCTCCACCTCATCTCTGCAGGGCCAAAATTCTTACTGTGGGCGCTTTGAATGGCCGAGCAATCATCTGGGACCTGTGATGTGTCCCAGACGATTACAGGGAGGGG
This sequence comes from Lithobates clamitans, assembly GCA_037952925.1. Lineage (NCBI taxonomy): Eukaryota > Metazoa > Chordata > Amphibia > Anura > Ranidae > Lithobates > Lithobates clamitans. Next base: position 3,974,506 of record JBBGZY010000285.1, read on the forward strand.
GTAGAGGTGAACTTCCTTTTGCTGCCGCGGAGCCCCGGGAGAAAGTGGGAGCTGGATGCCTCTAAAAAGAGGGTATCCACCCACCCCCCCCCCCCAAAAAAAATGACATACCAAATGTGGCATGTCAGGGGGTCAACGTCACTTAAAGCGGAAGTTCAATTTTTGGGTGGAACTCCGCTTTAATGCTACCATATTTAATACAAGTTATCACATATGATGAAGGAGTGAAAAGTTTCTGGAATCCACTGCCAATTATATTGTAGAAGGAGTGGCTTGCATTCCTGGACTTCTGTGCCGTTTGTTTGTGTTGGAGTATGGAGCATCAGCCCATCTAACTGTAGTTCCAAGCGGCTGTTTGCAGAGAACAGCAAGGCTGTAAACAGAGGGCAGATATCAAACACTATAGACAAACTATTCCCTTACCTGCGCTAATGTCTATGTGTATTTTAATAATAATAGTGATATTAGGGGCTTACCCGTTGTGAAGTTGAAAAACGTAATTGTGATAGAAAATTTAAAGTGAACCGCTTACCCTACTCATTAACAAAACATACCGGTAAATCTCATAGGTTGCGAATTAGTGCAATATCATAAGCAACCACTAGGTATCCGCCATTGGAGGTTCCTCTGCTGAATCATGGGGACACACATTGAGAGTTGTCTGCATTAATCCACTGTATATGACTCCAGTAATGGGGGTCATGTAAATTCGGTGAGTAGGCTGTGTGACTGTTGTTGGTGGAGGAAGATCCTAGTTAATTATATTGGTAGACATATGAAATCACATGTACCTTTGGATATCTGTACACTGTTACAAAGTTATAATCACACACTGGAGAAATCTGGTGTCATTTTTTTGGGGGGGGATACCCTCCTTTTAGGGGCATCCAGCTCCCACTTCCTCCTGGGGCTCTATAGAGCCAGAAGGAAGTTCACCCCTCCACCCTCCCTCCGTGCAATCTTCTGGGACATGTGACAGGTTCCAGAAGATTGCCCGGCCAATCACAGCGTTCAGCGCGGCTTGCACATGCGCAGTGAAGCCACAGCCGGGCGCCCACAGTCACAATGCTGGCGCAGAGGAGAGGAGGGGAGAGGAGCGGGGCTTCATTCACCTGCATGGCTGGACCATGGGACAGGTGAGTTTCCAATTATTAAAAGTCAGCAGCTACACTTTTTGTAGCTGTTGACTTTTATATGGGTGGAACTCCGCTTTAATGAGTAGGGTGCACAGTTTACTTTACATTTTCTATCAGATATCAAACACTGTTGATGCAGTAATATGCTTTTATATTTCATGTTTTAAATGGAGGGTTTTATAAAATTTTAAAGCATATCTAATACCAATATAAACATTTACTAGGAGAAAAAAAAAGCATACACAGTTCAGTGGTCAACAGTATGTAATGTTTAGCATGGCATACAGGTTTCAGCAGTCTGGATTTTTTAACAAACTTTGTACATTACATATGTAGGTGGGGTGCAACATGGTTCGGCAGCAATAATTCACACAGTCAGGTGCAATGGAGAACTGAAATAGTACAGCAACAGTTCTTAACAAACCTGGTGGGAAGGCTGCCCAACAGGGTGCATATTTTCAGTATTGTGAAGAAAGTGGGTATCAGGCAGACTGCCAGCATCTGTAAAGAGATTAGAATGCAATCTGGCCATCTTGTGCCCAAGTGGGATATTGCCCAAGGAGTTGTGACTCTACTCTTTCCCTCCTCATCAGGAACCTTTTCCTACCGCTAGTACTAGCCCTAACAGGCGGTATACCTGTCCCTACACTACCAACTCGCAAATGTGCACCAAAACCTGGGAACCTTGACCTTAAATAGACTCTGACTGACCCAAGATGGCTGACAAAGAAACATGTGATGGCAACATCCAACCGGATTGCATCCTCAGTGACCCAGGAAACCATAGAGGAACTACATTCCTCTTGACTTCCTCTCCAGCTATGAGGCCACTGTGGATGAGCACCACCTGCAGTAGACAAAGTAGGCTGCACCTCCCTACACATACACAGAGCCGCTATACTCTGTATGCTCTGCTACATGTTACATATTAATGGTCACTGGACTGTACACCTGAATGCTGCACTTTGATGCATGGTACGTTACACATTCCTGAACCCTGCACCTGTATTCTGGGCTGTTTGTTACATACACCCAATCATTGCACTTTATATATTTGGTTATATGTTACATATTTAGGTGGGAGTGCAGCAGACAGGTGTGTGCAAAGAACACCACAGCATACAGAGTTCAGGAGTATGTAATGTACAGCACAGATTACAGAGAGCAGTGGCAAAGAGTATGTAACATACAGCCTAGTGTCAAGAAAGTGGGGATTAGGATTATACAATGTATAATGCAGTATACAGTGCTAGTGGTCAGGAGTGTGCAATGTATGACACTGCATACAGTTTGCAGCAGTTAGGAGCATGCACTTATATGAGAACCAACACATTTTCTGGTTCAACATCATTAATCCCTTTTCTTCCCAACCTTTTTGTACCTCAATCAATAAGGCTAAATAGCATATGTGGGTATTACCTAGGGCAGTTAGCATTAGAGGCGGCTCTCTAATTAGGCAAATTAGGCAGCCGCCTAAGGCCTCGCAACTCATAGGGGCCCCGCAGGCTCCTAATTTTCCTAATTGAAGAGCCGGCTCTGTAGCAGAGCTCCCTGCTCTATTGCACTGGCTGCTATGTTTTGCATGCCCTGTCCTTGGCCAGCTCCTCCGGGTTCCTCTCTCCTGTTTAAAGCAGCGCCGCTCAGCTCAGAGTCCTCCCCAGCCAGAGTCCCGCCCCATCCATTCCTTTCTGCAGTGCTCCGGAGATGCTCTGCACACTTCCCCCGTGCTAAGGAAGTTTAAGGATACATGTGCAGCAGCCCTATGAGAGCCGGAGGACACTGCAGGATTGTCTGCCAGCCCCCACCTACTCCCCCCTGTCATATACAGATCTCTCTCGCCTTGGAGATATGCTGATCGCCCTGTCTGTGCTGCTGCTGGAGGGAGCCCAGCCAGGCAACCATGGATGAGTGCCCTGCAGCTTGGATATGGTAAGTGAGCTGACCTCATACCCTCCTCACACCATCCCATACCCCACCCCTCCTCCCCTGTGGATAGGGCCCCCCATCTCCCCTGGGGACAGGGACCCCTATCATCTCCCATGGGGATAGGGGCCCCCCATCATCTCACCTGGGGACAGGGACTCCATCTTCCTTGAGGACAGGGCCCCCATCATCATCTCCCTTGAGGACAGGGCCCCCATCATCATCTCCCCTGGGGACAGGGGCCCCCATCATCTCCCCTGGGGACAGAGGCCCCTCATCATCTCCCCTAGGGAAAGGGCCCACACCATCTTCCCTGGGGACGGGAACCCCATCATCTCCCCTGGGGACAGGGGCCCCCATCATCTCCCCTGGGGACAGGGCCCCCATCATCCCCCCTGGGGGCAGGGCCCCATCATCTTCTCTGGGGACGGGAACCCCATCTCCCCTGTGGTCAGGTATCCCTTCTCACTTGGGGACAGGGACCCCCTTCTCACTTGAGTACAGGGACCCCCTTCTCACTTGAGGACAGAGACCCCCTTCTCACTCGGGGACAGGGCCCCCATCATCTCCCCTGGCAACAGGGACCCCTTCTTTCCCGGGGACAGGGCCCCCACCATCTTCCCTGGGGACGGGAACCCCACCCCCCTTCTCACTTGGGGACAAGGCCCCCATCATCTCCCCTGGCAACTGGGACCCCGTCTTCTCTGGGGACGTTAACCCTATCTCCCCTGTGCTCAGGGACCCCTTCTCACTTGGGCCCCCACTATCTTTCCTGGGGATGGGAACCCCTTCTCACTTGAGGACAGGTACCCCTTCTCACTTGGGTACAGGGACCCCCTTCTCACTCTGGAACAGGGCCCTCATCATCTCCCCTGGGGACAGGGCCTCCATCATCTCCCCTGGGGATGGGGAACTCATCTCCCTTGGGGACAGGGACCCCGTCATCTCCCTTGGGGACAGGGCCCCCATCATCTCCCATGGGGACAGGGCCCCCGTCATCTCCCTTGGGGACAGGGACCCCATCATCTCCCCTTGGGGGCAGGGGCCCCATCTCACCTGGGGACAGGGCCCCCATCTCTCTTGAGGACAGTGCCCCCATCATCTCTCCTGGCTACAGGGACCCCTTCTTCCCTGGGGACAGGGCCCCCACCATCTTCCCTAGGGGTGAGGACCTCAACTTTCCTGGGGAAGGGACACCTTCTCATATGGGGACAGGGACCCCCTTCTCACTTGGAGACAAGACCCCCATCATCTCCCTTGGGCACCGGGCCCCTACCATTTTCCCTGGCAAAGCCAACAGGGACCCCCTCTTGTCTGAGGACAGGGCCCCTACCCAGGCCCGGATTTACTCCCTTTGCCGCCCCAAGGCCGGGTCCTTCAATGCCGCCCCCCCCCACACACACACACACACCACCATTCTCGTCCTTTATCGATGACTGCTACAATAGATCAATTAAAAACATATCTCCACACACGAGAACACTGAAAACAACTGGCTTTAATTGTACTTCAGGGTAAGCGCGCGGGGTAACAATTTTTTGCGGGCAATTTTTCAGGGCAATTGCTGGTGTTAGTGCCTCAATCATCCCCGGTACCATGGTTGGTATGGTGTCAGGATGATTGAAACACATTATTTCTATCATTACATTGTAATGTAAAATGAAATAGTTCAACTCACCATAATGCAGAATCATTGGGAGCCCTGAGCGTGTCACTTGTCACCATCGCTTGTCACTTGACACTATGCCTGCCACCAGATGGAGATGTCACTTTCCATGCTGCCACCACATGGGGATGTCACTTGCCACACTGCCTGGCTGCCACCAGATGGAGATGTCACTTGCCACGCTGCCTGCCACCAGATGGGGATGTCACTTGCCATGCTGCCACCAGATGGAGATGTCACTTGCCACTCTGCCTGCCACCAGATGGGGATGTCACTTGCCATGCTGCCACCAGATGGAGATATCACTTGCCACACTGCCTGGCTGCCACCAGATGGAGATGTCACTTGCCACACTGCCTGGCTGCTACCAGATGGAGATGTCACTTGCCACGCTGCCTGCCACCTGATAGGGATGTCACTTGCCACGCTGCCACCAGATGGAGATGTCACTTGCCACTCTGCCTGCCACCAGATGGGGATGTCACTTGCCATGCTGCCACCAGATGGAGATGTCACTTGCCACACTGCCTGGCTGCCACCAGATGGAGATGTCACTTGCCACTCTGCCTGCCACCAGATGGGGATGTCACTTGCCACTCTGCCTGCCACCAGATGGGGATGTCACTTGCCATGCTGCCACCAGATGGAGATGTCACTTGCCTCACTGCCTGGCTGCCACCAGATGGAGATGTCACTTGCCACTCTGCCTGCCACCAGATGGGGATGTCACTTGCCACGCTGCCACCAGACGGAGATGTCACTTGCCACACTGCCACCAGATGGGGATGTCACTTGCCACGCTGCCACGAGATGGAGATGTCACTTGCACACTGCCTGGCTGCCACCAGATGGGGATGTCACTTGCCACACTGCCTGGCTGCCACCAGATGGGGATGTCACTTGCCATGCTGCCACCAGATGGAGATGTCACTTGCCACGCTGCCTGGCTGCCACCAGATGGAGATGTCACTTGCCACGCTGCCACCAGATGGGGATGTCACTTGCCACACTGCCTGGCTGCCACCAGATGGGGATGTCACTTGCCACGCTGCCACCAGATGGGGATGTCACTTGCCACACTGCCTGGCTGCCACCAGATGGGGATGTCACTTGCCATGCGGCCACCAGATGGGGATGTCACTTGCCACACTGCCTGGCTGCCACCAGATGGAGATGTCACTTGCCATGCTGCCACCAGATGGAGATGTCACTTGCCAAGCTGCCACCAGATGGGGATGTCACTTGCCATGCTGCCACCAGATGGGGATGTCACTTGCCACGCTGCCACCAGATGGGGATGTCACTTGCCATGCTGCCACCAGATGGGGATGTCACTTGCCACGCTGCCACCAGATGGGGATGTCACTTGCCACGCTGCCACCAGATGGAGATGTCACTTGCCACGCTGCCACCAGATGTTGATGTCACTTGACACGCTGCCACCAGATGTTGATGTCACCTGCCACACTGCCACCAGATGGGGATGTCACTTGCCACGCTGCCACCAGATGGGGATGTCACTTGCCACGCTGCCACCAGATGGGGATGTCACTTGCCACGCTGCCTGCCACCAGATGGGGATGTCACTTGCCACCAGATGGGGATGTCACTTGCCACGCTGCCACCAGATGGGGATGTCACTTGCCACACTGCCTGGCTGCCACCAGATGGGGATGTCACTTGCCATGCTGCCACCAGATGGGGATGTCACTTGCCACACTGCCTGGCTGCCACCAGATGGAGATGTCACTTGCCATGCTGCCACCAGATGGAGATGTCACTTGCCAAGCTGCCACCAGATGGGGATGTCACTTGCCATGCTGCCACCAGATGGGGATGTCACTTGCCACACTGCCACCAGATGGGGATGTCACTTGCCACGCTGCCACCAGATGGGGATGTCACTTGCCACACTGCCTGGCTGCCACCAGATGGGGATGTCACTTGCCATGCTTCCACCAGATGGGGATGTCACTTGCCACACTGCCTGGCTGCCACCAGATGGAGATGTCACTTGCCATGCTGCCACCAGATGGAGATGTCACTTGCCAAGCTGCCACCAGATGGGGATGTCACTTGCCATGCTGCCACCAGATGGGGATGTCACTTGCCACGCTGCCACCAGATGGGGATGTCACTTGCCATGCTGCCACCAGATGGGGATGTCACTTGCCACGCTGCCACCAGATGGGGATGTCACTTGCCACGCTGCCACCAGATGGAGATGTCACTTGCCACGCTGCCACTAGATGTTGATGTCACTTGACACGCTGCCACCAGATGTTGATGTCACCTGCCACACTGCCACCAGATGGGGATGTCACTTGCCACGCTGCCACCAGATGGGGATGTCACTTGCCACGCTGCCACCAGATGGGGATGTCACTTGCCACGCTGCCACCAGATGGGGATGTCACTTGCCACCAGATGGGGATGTCACTTGCCACGCTGCCACCAGATGGGGATGTCACTTGCCATGCTGCCACCAGATGGAGATGTCACTTTCCATGCTGCCACCACATGGGGATGTCACTTGCCACACTGCCTGGCTGCCACCAGATGGAGATGTCACTTGCCACGCTGCCTGCCACCAGATGGGGATGTCACTTGCCATGCTGCCACCAGATGGAGATGTCACTTGCCACTCTGCCTGCCACCAGATGGGGATGTCACTTGCCATGCTGCCACCAGATAGAGATATCACTTGCCACACTGCCTGGCTGCCACCAGATGGAGATGTCACTTGCCACACTGCCTGGCTGCTACCAGATGGAGATGTCACTTGCCACGCTGCCTGCCACCTGATAGGGATGTCACTTGCCACGCTGCCACCAGATGGAGATGTCACTTGCCACTCTGCCTGCCACCAGATGGGGATGTCACTTGCCATGCTGCCACCAGATGGAGATGTCACTTGCCACACTGCCTGGCTGCCACCAGATGGAGATGTCACTTGCCACTCTGCCTGCCACCAGATGGGGATGTCACTTGCCACTCTGCCTGCCACCAGATGGGGATGTCACTTGCCATGCTGCCACCAGATGGAGATGTCACTTGCCACACTGCCTGGCTGCCACCAGATGGAGATGTCACTTGCCACTCTGCCTGCCACCAGATGGGGATGTCACTTGCCACGCTGCCACCAGACGGAGATGTCACTTGCCACACTGCCACTAGATGGGGATGTCACTTGCCACGCTGCCACGAGATGGAGATGTCACTTGCACACTGCCTGGCTGCCACCAGATGGGGATGTCACTTGCCACACTGCCTGGCTGCCACCAGATGGGGATGTCACTTGCCACGCTGCCTGGCTGCCACCAGATGGAGATGTCACTTGCACACTGCCTGGCTGCCACCAGATGGGGATGTCACTTGCCACACTGCCTGGCTGCCACCAGATGGAGATGTCACTTGCCACGCTGCCTGGCTGCCACCAGATGGAGATGTCACTTGCCACGCTGCCACCAGATGGGGATGTCACTTGCCACACTGCCTGGCTGCCACCAGATGGGGATGTCACTTGCCACGCTGCCACCAGATGGGGATGTCACTTGCCACACTGCCTGGCTGCCACCAGATGGGGATGTCACTTGCCATGCTGCCACCAGATGGGGATGTCACTTGCCACACTGCCTGGCTGCCACCAGATGGAGATGTCACTTGCCATGCTGCCACCAGATGGAGATGTCACTTGCCAAGCTGCCACCAGATGGGGATGTCACTTGCCATGCTGCCACCAGATGGAGATGTCACTTGCCACGCTGCCTGCCACCAGATGGGGATGTCACTTGCCATGCTGCCACCAGATGGAGATGTCACTTGCCACTCTGCCTGCCACCAGATGGGGATGTCACTTGCCATGCTGCCACCAGATGGAGATATCACTTGCCACACTGCCTGGCTGCCACCAGATGGAGATGTCACTTGCCACACTGCCTGGCTGCTACCAGATGGAGATGTCACTTGCCACGCTGCCTGCCACCTGATAGGGATGTCACTTGCCACGCTGCCACCAGATGGAGATGTCACTTGCCACTCTGCCTGCCACCAGATGGGGATGTCACTTGCCATGCTGCCACCAGATGGAGATGTCACTTGCCACACTGCCTGGCTGCCACCAGATGGAGATGTCACTTGCCACTCTGCCTGCCACCAGATGGGGATGTCACTTGCCACTCTGCCTGCCACCAGATGGGGATGTCACTTGCCATGCTGCCACCAGATGGAGATGTCACTTGCCACACTGCCTGGCTGCCACCAGATGGAGATGTCACTTGCCACTCTGCCTGCCACCAGATGGGGATGTCACTTGCCACGCTGCCACCAGACGGAGATGTCACTTGCCACACTGCCACCAGATGGGGATGTCACTTGCCACGCTGCCACGAGATGGAGATGTCACTTGCACACTGCCTGGCTGCCACCAGATGGGGATGTCACTTGCCACACTGCCTGGCTGCCACCAGATGGGGATGTCACTTGCCATGCTGCCACCAGATGGAGATGTCACTTGCCACGCTGCCTGGCTGCCACCAGATGGAGATGTCACTTGCCACGCTGCCACCAGATGGGGATGTCACTTGCCACACTGCCTGGCTGCCACCAGATGGGGATGTCACTTGCCACGCTGCCACCAGATGGGGATGTCACTTGCCACACTGCCTGGCTGCCACCAGATGGGGATGTCACTTGCCATGCTGCCACCAGATGGGGATGTCACTTGCCACACTGCCTGGCTGCCACCAGATGGAGATGTCACTTGCCATGCTGCCACCAGATGGAGATGTCACTTGCCAAGCTGCCACCAGATGGGGATGTCACTTGCCATGCTGCCACCAGATGGGGATGTCACTTGCCACACTGCCACCAGATGGGGATGTCACTTGCCACGCTGCCACCAGATGGGGATGTCACTTGCCACACTGCCTGGCTGCCACCAGATGGGGATGTCACTTGCCATGCTGCCACCAGATGGGGATGTCACTTGCTACACTGCCTGGCTGCCACCAGATGGAGATGTCACTTGCCATGCTGCCACCAGATGGAAATGTCACTTGCCAAGCTGCCACCAGATGGGGATGTCACTTGCCATGCTGCCACCAGATGGGGATGTCACTTGCCACGCTGCCACCAGATGGGGATGTCACTTGCCATGCTGCCACCAGATGGGGATGTCACTTGCCACGCTGCCACCAGATGGGGATGTCACTTGCCACGCTGCCACCAGATGGAGATGTCACTTGCCACGCTGCCACCAGATGTTGATGTCACTTGACACGCTGCCACCAGATGTTGATGTCACCTGCCACACTGCCACCAGATGGGGATGTCACTTGCCACGCTGCCACCAGATGGGGATGTCACTTGCCACGCTGCCACCAGATGGGGATGTCACTTGCCACACTGCCACCAGATGGGGATGTCACTTGCCACCAGATGGGGATGTCACTTGCCACGCTGCCACCAGATGGGGATGTCACTTGCCATGCTGCCACCAGATGGAGACATCACTTGCCACACTGCCACCAGATGGGGATGTCACTTGCCACGCTGCCTGTCTGCCACCAGATGAAGGAGGGCGGAACAGCGGTGCTGGCAATGAGAGATGCCATCTCTCTCCCCCCGCCGCTGCACCGCTGACATTACTTCTTAATCTTTTCAAAAATGGCGCCGGGCGGCAAAATCACGCTACTGCGCATGCGCCGCCCGGCCGAGCGCATACGAGCTTTCCTGAGCCCGGCCGCTTCAGAACTGCGCATGCGCAGTAGTGGGCGGCTCACGGCCATCTTTTCTAAGGGCATCGGTGCCCTTAATCAACTTTAACGAGCAGCCCGAAAGGGGGGGCGGCCGCAAAGTCGCCACAGGAGCGGCGCCGCCCCTGCACCACTGCCGCCCCGAGGCCTGGCCTCGGTGGCCTTGTGGCAAATCTGGCCCTGCCCCTACCATCTTCCCTGTGGATGGGAACCCCCTCTCCCCTGGGGACAGGGACCCCTTCTCACTTGAACACAGGGCCCCCATCATTTCCTCTGGCAACAGGGACCCCTTTATCTCCCCTGGGGACAGGGCCCCCATCATCTCCCCTGGCAACAGGGACCCCTTCTTCTCTGGAGGCAGGGCCCCCACCATCTTCCCTGGGAATGGGAAACCCCATCTTTCCTGCAGACAGGGACCCCTTCTTACTTGGGGACAGGGCCCCCATCATCTCCCCTGTGGACAGTGACCCCTTCTTACTTGGGGACAGGGACCCCATCTCACCTGGGGACAGGGACCCCATCTCTGTGCACTTGGAAAGAGTGCCATGACGCCAGCACTGAGATAGAGAACACTGACACCAGCACTGAGAGCATGCCAGCACTGACAGCGTTGAGATAGAGGTCACTGACTCCAGCATCAAGACAGAGTGCACTAAGAAAGAGTGCCATGACACCAGCACTGAGATAGAGGACACGGAGATAGAGCACCCTGACACCAACGTGAGATAGAGGACACCGACACCAGCTCCAAGACACACTGTACTGAGATAGAGTGCCCCAACACTAGCACTGAGAGCACACGGATACCAGTGCTGAGAAGGTACACTGACATCAGCGTTGAGATAGAGGAAAATGACACCAGCACTTTAGGGTTATTATTATATGCAGTTTATACAGTTAATTTTTATCGCTTACAATTTTTTTTCTATTACGGGCATGAGTGGGGCCTCATGTCTAAGTTTTGCCAAAGGCCTCACAAAGCCTAGAGCCACCTCTGGTTAGCATGCAATGTAGTCTGCCTTAGAACTAAGAATGCCATCCTCCAGACGGACACCTGTATATGAAGGCATTTTTGATGTTTGCAAGAATCCAGTCCATTGTATGTATCAGAATTGGGGGGGGATCTAGAGAAGAGTACTGACTTAGGGTGCTGTGAGGTTTTAAGGAAAATATGTACAGCACCCTGCTGGCCACTTTATCCAGCTATGATTTACCTTGCATAGAGAAGCGCAAAAAAATGTACCTAGTGATGATGTCCCTGGGTCTAAATGTAGGTATGTACTGAAAACGTAACGGTTTTATTTGATAATCTCATTAGCACTTTGACTGGAGAAAGGAGAGGATAAGCAATCAGGGAATGTAAATTTAGGCAGCTTTCATAACAAAACATACAAATAAGTATTACATACTAAATGTTCTGTATGTAATTCAAGTGTTAAAGACAGAAACCTTTCTTTCTTTATTTAAAATATCAGTAGAATGTGTCTTGTTTTTACTGAAAAGAGTGCCTTACTGGTTTAGATAGATTCAATTTATTAAAAAAACAAAAAAAAACAAGCATGTGTCTTCTAATATCAAGAACTTGCTTTCAAGTGTGCTGCAGTATCAGGAGGCTTTTTGCCAGAAGGCAAATTAAAAGCTTAAATCAGGCGGCAACCTCCAGGGTTTATAAGAACATGGCTTCTAATTTCATCACTTGCTCCCCATAAGCCTTCTTCCCTCTTGAGCACTGGTACAGCAATGCAGCACTGAACATAAACAAGTGTGCCATTTGTCAAATCTCTACTGGTGCCCAAATTAGTAACGGGTGGAGCATAGCCTCAGAAACAGATAATAGGTAGTAGGAAGGGGCGGATCTTCTTATTTTTTATTTATGATGTTGTTAAAGGACATTCATAGGTTTGTTAGAAAGGACAGTGGTTTATTCTCTTCTCATCTTTATTTAACCTGAAACAAGGTTTGAGCATATTTGTATTAAACCACGTGAAACTTTCTTCAGATGTATAGGTATTTTTCTTCTGATCCCAGTCAACAGGAAATCAAGTGCATCTCAAAGCTAGGGTTGTCACCTCATCCCTTTAAAACCAAACACATATGAATTACACAGGTTCTGTAGCTGATTAAGGTGGTAATTAAACTCACTTGGTGCCTTATCTGCATTAAATTAGCCTCAGAACCTCTGTAATTCATATGTGTTCGAGTTTAAAGGGATGAGGTGGCAACCCTACTCAAAGCAGCTAGGAAAGGGGACAAAGCAGGTCAGACAAAACTTACAAGGCTCTGAATCACATCTTGAATGAGGCTACTGGGGCATGATGGCGCCACCCGTATAGTCTTTAGGAGCAGATTGGAACTTGTGAATAGCAAGTAAAATCCCAATTAGAATTCCAATCCCACAGAAGATTCCCTCGCAGGAGTATTCAGTATTTCAGTCCTGCTACCAAAGTAAATGATTTTCAGCCCTCCTGGCTTGTAAACACAGCTCTCCAGCACAGGCCTTACACTTTAGGGCCTTGGTCTGTCTCCCACAGACCGGACGCTCAGCACCTCCATACGTACAGCAAGTAGCCTCGTGCTACACTGGCATAGTTGTCAACATTGTAAAAAAATTTATAGGGACACTTTTTTGGCTGTAGGCTGAGTCTTATTATAATTAGGGGCAGGGCATGCGTTTGTAGGCGTGACATAGCAAAAAATAAAAATGCTGTGCGCAGCGCCGAAAAATGGGCGTGGTTTACATGAAATAGTGGGCATGGCCTATATGGGCATGGTTCAAATGGTTCAAATGGGGGTGTGGTTAGAATCTGAGATGAATGAGAGATGGAGAAAGAAAGGGGAACAGAGGGAGGGGAAAATAGGGAGGGGAAAAGAGGGAAGGAGGGGAAAAGAGGGTGGGAAGGAGGGGAGAAGAGGGAGGGAAGGAGGGAGAGAGGGAGGGAGGGAGAGAGAGGGAGGGAGGGTGAGGGAGGGAGAGAGGGAGCGAGAGAGGGAGAGAGGGAGGGAGAGAGGGAAGGAGGGAGAGAGGCAGGGCCGGACTGGCCAACCGGGATACCGGGATATCCCCCGGTGGGCCGGTGGTCTGGCTACCCCTGCGGCCGCCGGCCGCTGTGAGGGCAGCGGCGCCTGAAAGAAAAATGGCTGCGGGGGCCGGGCCGACGTGCAACTGCGCAGGCGCCAGCGCTGTTCCGAGGTTGGCCGTGCTCGGGAAAACCCGTACACGCTCGGCAATTTTCGGAAGTGCGGGCGCATGCGCAGTGACACGATGGCGCCATTTTCAAAGGTAAAGCGGTTGCAGCGCTCAGTGTCTGGCGGCCTGTGCCTCTTCCTGCGTCCCCCCACAGCCTCTGACCTCCTGCCCGCCCCCCCTGCAGCCTCTGATCACCTGTGCAGCCTCTGACCACCTGTCCCCCCCCTGCAGCCTCTGACCACCTGTCCCCCCCCTGCAGCCTCTGACCACCTGTCCCCCCCTGCAGCCTCTGACCCCCTGTCCCCCCCCCCCTGCAGCCTCTGACCACCTGTCCCCCCCCCTGCAGCCTCTGACCACCTGTCCCCCCCTGCAGCCTCTGACCACCTGTCCCCCCCCTGCAGCCTCTGACCACCTGCCCCCCCCCCTGCAGCCTCTGACCACCTGTCCCCCCCCCCTGCAGCCTCTGACCTCATTGTCCCCCCCAGCCTCTGACCTCCTGTCCCCCTCCGCAAGCCTCTGACCTCCTGCCCCCCCCTGCAGCCTCTGACCACCTGTCCCCCCCTGCAGCCTCTGACCTCCTGTCTCCCCCCTGCAGCCTCTGACCTCCTGCCCCCCCCTGCAGCCTCTGACCTCCTGCCCCCCCTGCAGCCTCTGCCCTCCTGCCCCCCCTGCAGGCTCTGACCACCTGTCCCCCCCTGCAGCCTCTGACCTCCTGTCTCCCCCCTGCAGCCTCTGACCTCCTGCCCCCCCCTGCAGCCTCTGACCACCTGTCCCCCCCTGCAGCCTCTGACCACCTGTCCCCCCCTGCAGCCTCTGACCTCTTCTCGTCCCCTTCTCAGCCTCTGACCTCTTCTCGTCCCCTCCTCAGCCTCTGACCTCTTCTCGTCCCCTCCTCAGCCTCTGACCTCTCCTGTGGTCCCCTCCGCAGCCTCTGACCTCCCCTGCACCATCCGCAGCCTCTGACCTCCCCTGCATCATCCGCAGTCTCTGACCTCCTGTCCCCCCTGCAGCCTCTGACCTCCTGTCCCCCCTGCAGCCTCTGACCTCCTGTCCCCCCTGCAGCCTCTGACCTCCTGTCCCCCCTGCAGCCTCTGGCCTCCTGTCCCCCCTGCAGCCTCTGGCCTCCTGTCCCCCCTGCAGCCTCTGACCTCCTGTCCCCCCTGCAGCCTCTGACCTCCTGTCCCCCCTGCAGCCTCTGACCACCTGTCCCCCCTGCAGCCTCTGACCTCCTGTTCGCACCCCCCTGCAGCCTCTGACCTCGTCTCGTCCCCTCCTCAGCCTCTGACCTCTTCTCGTCCCCTCCTCAGCCTCTGACCTCTTCTCGTCCCCTCCTCAGCCTCTGACCTCATGTCGTCCCCTCCTCAGCCTCTGACCACCTGTCCCCCCCCCTGCAGCCTCTGACCACCTGTCCCCCCCCTGCAGCCTCTGACCTCATTGTCCCCCCAGCCTCTGACCTCCTGTCCCCCCCCGCAAGCCTCTGACCTCCTGCCCCCCCTGCAGCCTCTGACCACCTGTCCCCCCCTGCAGCCTCTGACCTCCTGTCTCCCCCCTGCAGCCTCTGACCTCCTACCCCCCCTGCAGCCTCTGACCTCCTGCCCCCCCCTGCAGCCTCTGACCACCTGTCCCCCCCTGCAGCCTCTGACCTCCTGTCTCCCCCCTGCAGCCTCTGACCTCCTGCCCCCCCCTGCAGCCTCTGACCTCCTGCCCCCCCCTGCAGCCTCTGACCTCCTGCCCCCCCCCTGCAGCCTCTGACCACCTGTCCCCCCCTGCAGCCTCTGACCTCCTGTCTCCCCCCTGCAGCCTCTGACCTCCTGCCCCCCCCTGCAGCCTCTGACCACCTGTCCCCCCCTGCAGCCTCTGACCACCTGTCCCCCCCCTGCAGCCTCTGACCTCTTCTCGTCCCCTCCTCAGCCTCTGACCTCTTCTCGTCCCCTCCTCAGCCTCTGACCTCTTCTCGTCCCCTCCTCAGCCTCTGACCTCTCCTGTGGTCCCCTCCGCAGCCTCTGACCTCCCCTGCACCATCCGCAGCCTCTGACCTCCCCTGCATCATCCGCAGTCTCTGACCTCCTGTCCCCCCTGCAGCCTCTGACCTCCTGTCCCCCCTGCAGCCTCTGACCTCCTGTCCCCCCTGCAGCCTCTGGCCTCCTGTCCCCCCTGCAGCCTCTGGCCTCCTGTCCCCCCTGCAGCCTCTGACCTCCTGTCCCCCCTGCAGCCTCTGACCTCCTGTCCCCCCTGCAGCCTCTGACCACCTGTCCCCCCTGCAGCCTCTGACCTCCTGTTCGCACCCCCCTGCAGCCTCTGACCTCCTGTCATCCCCTCCTCAGCCTCTGACCTCTTCTCATCCCCTCCTCAGCCTCTGACCTCTTCTCGTCCCCTCCTCAGCCTCTGACCTCTTCTCGTCCCCTCCTCAGCCTCTGACCTCGTGTCGTCCCCTCCTCAGCCTCTGACCTCGTGTCGTCCCCTCCTCAGCCTCTGACCTCGTGTCGTCCCCTCCTCAGCCTCTGACCTCGTGTCATCCCCTCCTCAGCCTCTGACCTCGTGTCGTCCCCTCCTCAGCCTCTGACCTCGTGTCGTCCCCTCCTCAGCCTCTGACCTCGTGTCGTCCCCTCCTCAGCCTCTGACCTCGTGTCGTCCCCTCCTCAGCCTCTGACCTCGTGTCGTCCCCTCCTCAGCCTCTGACCTCGTGTCGTCCCCTCCTCAGCCTCTGACCTCGTGTCGTCCCCTCCTCAGTCTCTGACCTCGTGTCGTCCCCTCCTCAGCCTCTGACCTCGTGTCGTCCCCTCCTCAGCCTCTGACCTCGTGTCGTCCCCTCCTCAGCCTCTGACCTCGTTTCGTCCCCTCCTCAGCCTCTGACCTCGTGTCGTCCCCTCCTCAGCCTCTGACCTCTTCTGTGGTCCCCTCCGCAGCCTCTGACCTCCTGTCGTCCCCTCCTCAGCCTCTGACCTCCTGTCGTCCCCTCCTCAGCCTCTGACCTCGTGTCGTCCCCTCCTCAGCCTCTGACCTCTTCTGTGGTCCCCTCCTCAGCCTCTAACCTCCTGTCGTCCCCTCCTCAGCCTCTGACCTCCTGTCGTCCCCTCCTCAGCCTCTGACCTCCTGTCGTCCCCTCCTCAGCCTCTGACCTCCTGTCGTCCCCTCCTCAGCCTCTGACCTCTTCTGTGGTCCCCTCCTCAGCCTCTGACCTCTTCTGTGGTCCCCTCCGCAGCCTCTGACCACCCCTGCATCATCCGCAGCCTCTGACCACCCCTGCATCATCCGCAGCCTCTGACCTCCCCTGCATCATCCGCAGCCTCTGACCTCCCCTGCATCATCCGCAGCCTCTGACCTCCCCTGCATTATCCGCAGCCTCTGACCTCCCCTGCATCATCCGCAGCCTCTGACCACCCCTGCATCATCCGCAGCCTCTGACCTCCCCTGCATCATCCGCAGCCTCTGACCTCCCCTGCATCATCCGCAGCCTCTGACCTCCCCTGCATCATCCGCAGCCTCTGACCTCCCCTGCATCATCCGCAGCCTCTGACCTCCCATGTACCATGCGCAGCCTCTGACCTCTCCTGTACCATGCGCAGCCTCTGACCTCTCCTGTACCATGCGCAGCCTCTGACCTCTCCTGTACCATGCGCAGCCTCTGACCTCTCCTGTACCATGAGCAGCCTCTGACCTCTCCTGTACCATGCGCAGCCTCTGCCCTCTCCTGTACCATGCGCAGCCTCTGACCTCTCCTGTACCATGCGCAGCCTCTGACCTCTCCTGTACCATGCGCAGCCTCTGACCTCTCCTGTACCATGCGCAGCCTCTGACCTCTCCTGTACCATGCGCAGCCTCTGACCTCTCCTGTACCATGCGCAGCCTCTGACCTCTCCTGTACCATGCGCAGCCTCTGACCTCTCCTGTACCATGCGCAGCCTCTGACTATCTCCTGTCTTTTATCACGTCTGCAGTCTGGAGCGGAGTCAACAGTGGGAGTGCCTCAGGGATGGGGGTCATGGAAGAAGTCAGACATGTATAGACTATGGAGAGGAAACTATGGGATAAAACCAGAGCCACCGAGCTGGAGCCGGCTGACTGAGCCCTGTACGGTGCACCTGAGAGGAGGTCAGTGACAGCGCCGCCAGGCCTACCTGAGAGGGGGGGGGGGTCAATACAATATTGTAAGGGGGCACTGATATATAGGTTTCCCCCTATATCAGTAAACCCCCGTACCTTAGTGTTTTCTTTCTGCGGAAGGTGGTCTCTGGTCAACAGAGTCCTCCCCACATTCCCAGAGTTCCCCTTTACATCATAGTCTGCAGGATTCCACCTTACAGTGCAAGGGGGGACTCTGATGTAAAGGGCAATGCTGCAGACCCTGATGTAAGTGAGAACTCTGATGTAAAGGGGAAAGCAATGGACTCTGATATAAGTGGGGTCTCTGGTCACCAGTGCCCCCCTTTTATATCAGAGTTCCTGCTTAGATCATGATCTGCAATGTTCCCCTTTATGTCAGAGTTCCCTTGCACTGTAAAGGGGAATCCTCCTGATATATGGGGGAACTCTGTGTTGGGTTATATTAATCTGACCTTCATGTAAGAGGAGAAATATGGTTTTTGACTTTTGTTTAACTTAACACATTGCTAATAGCAGTTTATAGCTTAAATATTGATATTTGCACTGAAACCTGCCTTTTACGGCACCTTTTTTTTGCAGTATCAGTAAAAAATGTGCCAGTAAATGCCATGATTTTTTTGCCAGTAAAAAAATAAAAAATTGCTGCTGTTTGTAAATTCCATGTCTCTCTTATCTATAGATAATACACTCTTCAAATGTGCTTTAAAATGCATGGTTTTCCCTTTTGTGAACAAAAAAAATAACGACGTTATGCGGTTGGGCTGGTATAAAAATGCTATGGGGCTGGTATGAAATTATTTCCAGGGCTGGTTTTTATTCCCAGTCCGGCCCTGGAGAGAGGGAGGGAGGGAGGGAGGGAGAGAGAAAGAAGGAAAGAAGGAGAAAGAAGGAAGCAAATAGGGATGGAGGGCCACAATAGAAATCTGTATTCCAGAGTTTAACACATCAGCAGATAAAGATTCTCCAAACACCTGGTGTTAGCGCTTCAATCATTCCAGCACCATGGTTGTTGTGGTATCAGGATGATTGAAGTGCATTATTACTATTATTACATTGTAATATAGAATGAAATCATTCAACTCACCATAATCCAGAATCAGTGGGACCCCTAAGCATGTCACTTGCTACGTCGCCTGCCACCAGATGCCATCAGGTGCCCCCAGCAGAGTCCGTCTTTGCACCAGGTGCCCCCAGCAGAGTCTGTCCTTACATCAGGTGCCCCCAGCAGAGTCCACCCTTACATCAGGTGCCCCCAGCAGAGTCAATCCTTACATCAGGTGTCCCCAGCGGAGTGCCTCCTTCCATCAGGCATTCCCAGCAGAAGTGCCTCCTTACATCAGGTGTCCCCAGTAAAGTACCTCTTACATCAGGTATCCCCAGTGGAGTGCCTCTTACATCAGGTGTCCCCAGCGGAGTGCCTAATGAGTGCCTGATGAGCTCAGTGTATGTCGGTGTGCTCCTCTCCTGCCGTCAGAATAAAGGTCACATGACCAGGGAGTCAGGTCCTCCCAGAACTGAGCGGAGGAGAAGAGTTGAAGTGCAGGGGACCATGTCACATCTTCCCGGAGAGCATCACTGAGCGGAGCCCCGGCTACCTCCCATTCCCACACCGCGCCTCTCCCTGGCACCCCGGACGGCTCCTCTCCGCACACCCGCAGTCAGGTGCGGTACCCGGGCAACACAAGCAGCTGGAGCAGCATGCAGTGCATGGAAGCTGATCTGGGCGGCGAGAGCGAGGTTGAGGGGCGGGGCACAGACACTACACACAGTTAACTGCTGACCAGGAGATATTCAGGAAAGACCAGAGAGGAGGAGAGTTGCCATTTGATGGTTACACGGAGAGACTGTGGCTGGGTTATAAGCCTAAAAGCGGAACTGATCTCCTTAAAAAAGATATCTGAGCAGCTGGTAAGAGGCAGTTATTTTCCAGGTGGAAGGACTTTCCTATCCCACATCACTTTTTTCTATGGTGTTTTCCAGTTTGAAGTCACTTTTATTTATGAAGGAGAGACATTCCCATAAGGTGACCATTCAGTGATCAGCAACAATACCAGTTCAGACAATTTTTGTGAACAACAACATCTTAATTTGCCTTTTATGTTTTTATTATGTGATCATTTGCACAATACATTTTGGATTGATTACTGTGATGTAAATTGATTTTCTCCAGGTATTTGAATCCTCCTATTGCTAGGGAGATAATATATCCCTTACAGGATAAGGTCATTGCACCATTTGTGGTAAATTATTACCACGTATATGGTCTCATATGGCGCAGTTTCTTTTCCCTGACATCAGGTGTCCCCAGTACAGTACCTCTTACATCAGGTGTCCCCAGCAGAGTGTCTCTTACATCAGGTGTCCCCAACAGAGTGCCTCTTACATCAGGTGTCCCCAGCAGAGTGCCTCTTACATCAGGTGTCTCCAGCGGTGTCTCCAGCGGAGTGCCTCTTACATCAGGTTTCCCCAGCGGAGTGCCTCTTAAATCAGTGCTCATAGCTAAGTGCCTCAAATCAGTGCCCTCAGCGGAGTGTTGGCTGCAGATGGAGCGTTGGCTGAAGTCTAGCTACATCTCGTGGTGGCTAGGTGGGAGGGGGTGCAGGCATGGTGGTGACTTGGGGGAGAGGGTGCAGGCATGGTGGTGACTTGGGGGAGGGGGTTCAGGCATGGTGGTGACCCTGGGGGAGGGGGTACAGGCATGGTGTTGACATGGGGGAGGGGGATGCAGGCATGGTGTTGACATGGGGGGAGGCGGGTGCAGGCATGGTGTTGACATGGGGGGAGGTGGGTGCAGGCATGGTTTTGACATGGGTGAGGTGGTTGCAGGCATGGTGTTGACATGGAGGTAGGGGTGTGCAGGTATTGTGGTGACATGGGTGAAGGGGGGGTGCAGGCATGGTGTTGACATGGGGGGAGGGGGGTGTAGGCAAGGTGTTGACATGGGGAGGGGGTGCAGGTATTGTGGTGACATGGGGGGAGGGGGGTACAGGCATGGTGGTGACATGGGGGAGGGGGTGCAGGTATGGGGGGTGTAGGCATGGTGTTGGCATGGGGGGAGGGGGTGCAGGTATTGTGGTGACCTGGGGGGAGGGGGGTGCAGGCATGGTAGTGACATGGGGGGAGGGGGTGCAGGTATGGTGGTGGCATGGGGGGTGCAGGCATAGTGTTGACATGGGGGGAGGGCATGCAGGTATTGTGGTGACATGGGGGAGGGGGTGCAGGTATGGTGGTGACATAGGGGGAGAGGGGGTAGGTATGGTGGTAATATGGAGGGAGGGGGCTGCAGGTATGGTGGTGATATGGGGGGAGGGGGCTGCAGGTTATGATAGTGACATGGGGAGGGGGTTGCAGGTATGGTGGTCACATGAGGGGAGGGGGGAAACAGGTATGGTAGTGACATGGGGGAAGGGGGGTGCCAGTATGGTGGTGACACAGGGGAGGGGGGAACAGGTATGCTGGTGACATGGGGGGAGGGGTGTGCAGGTATGGTGGTGAAATGGGGGGAGGGGGCTTCAGATATGGTGGTGACACGGGGGAGGGGGGTGCGGGTATGGTGGTGACATGGGGGGAGGGGGGTACAGGCATGGTGGTGACATGGGGGAGGGGGTGCAGGTATGGGGGGTGCAGGCATGGTGTTGGCATGGGGGGAGGGGGTGCAGGTATTGTGGTGACCTGGGGGGAGGGGGGTGCAGGCATGGTAGTGACATGGGGAGAGGGGGTGCAGGTATGGTGGTGGCATGGGGGGTGCAGGCATAGTGTTGACATGGGGGGGAGGGCGTGCAGGTATGGGGGGTGCAGGCATGGTGTTGGCTTGGGGGGAGGGGGAACAGGTATGGTGGTGACATGGGGGGAGGGGATTGCAGGTATGGTGGTAACATGGGGGGAGGGGGTGCAGGTATGGTGGTGACATGGGGGGGTGCAAGGGGGAGCCAGGACCATCAGTGTCCCCCAGCCAGCAGAGCCCCGGTCCTTCCATCAATGTCCGCTCATCGGACACACGGAGCGGAGGGTTGGAGACGGCAGCGGGTGGAGGCTGAACATTTCCATGTGTTCAGTGGAGAGCGGGGAGGGGTCGCCAATCCCTGCAGCCAATAGGCTACCATGTACAATAGAATTTTCTATTTGTACACTGAAGAGAGAAGCCGATTGGCTGCCCCTTTCCTCTGCACTGAACACAAGGGGAAACAACACTCGTGGCGGCGGCGGCCATTTTTATGTAGCCAATGCCGTTTTTAGCCGAAAACATTACGATTTTCCCAGGACAAAAGAAAAATCCCGGGAAAATAATGGGAATGGGATGAGGGTCCCAAAATCGGGATTGTTTTGGGAAAATTGGGAGTGTTGGCAACTATGCACCGGCTCCCACCTCTCTCTGCTAGGTGAAGCCCTACCAACTCCCATGCTCAGATATCCTGTCTGCAGGGTGAAGTTGTCTCCAACTGGGAGCCTAGAGCCTTGGTCTGGTGATTACTTAAAGCCCAGAACACAGCTGACTTATTAGTGAACTGTCTGTTTATTAGACCTGGATCCTGGCAAGGTACCACCCTGCTACAATATATATATATATATATATATATATATATACAAAATGCGTCCAATTCCACATTGTATCTCTCTATGATTTCTGCAACGTCAGTCAGCCCCTGATCTTTACTGTCATGATGCAAATCTAACAATATTATTTGTGTAAATGAAAAGCAGGGAAGTGCTTAAAAAACAAGAAACAAATGGTAGCAGAGATGTCCTTACTTCACCTCCAATTTCCAATTTATGGTTATATTGTATCCACACAGGATTAGCACGATCTAAAAACACATTGTTGGATTTACACTCGTACTTTTAGTCAATACAACTAATAGAATACAAAGAAAGAAAAGCGATAAGAGCAGAGGTAGATATATTTTTGTGTGTCTTATGCTTATCCTCTAAATCATTGGTGGTTTTACTTGTGTTTCTTTCTTAAAGTGATTCTAAAGTTTCAAGGTTTTTGAATGGACACACAGACCACGCTTTGGGAGCAAGCCTGCACAAGTGCCCTCATAGCAGGTGGCTTGCTATTGTCGGCACTCTGCAGTTTGGAGGAGCCAGGAGTGCCAGCGGGGGACCCTAAAGCCTAATGTACACAGGACATTTTTACAACCTCTCCTGAATGATTTAACTTGACAGATAGTAACCCACGTTTAAAACGTTCGTTTTGCCGCATTTACATGCCACGTTTTGCCGCGTTAGCCAAAAATGAAAAACGCCTGTAAGCAAAACACTGCTAAGCGCGAGTTATCGCGTTTAGCTGCTTTTAGCCGTATTTAGAATCGTTTGGCGCTTGAAATGCCTCTAAACTCAGCATCTAAACAATTTTTTTTTGCTTTACAAAAAAGGCCTCTAAACTCAACTGCCTAGAAATGACTATAAACGGCCCTGTTTTGGACTTTTTATGTTTATTGGTTTAGTTTCTTTTTTCCCAAGAGGACTACTCAACAGTCATTTCACTGCGAATTCACTTTGTATGGATGTTTCCATTCTTATCTATATTTTTGTGTTTAATTAAGGTGATCACATTATTTCATTGTTTGATTTCATTTTACTATTTTTAGCGCAGCTGTTTAAATCCTCAAACCTGTACTATAAAATAGGATTTTTAAGTACAGCTTACCTGTAAAATCCTTTTCTTGAGAGTACATCACAGGACACAGGGTATTCATTACATAGTGGGTTAGATAGGCACCATCGGTGATTGGACACTGGTTAACCCCAATTAAGGAGAATTCCTCCCCTATATAACCCCTCCCATACGGGGAGGACCTCAGTTTTGTAGCAAAGCAATAGGTAACCACGTAAAATCCATAGAAGGGCCGGGGCTCTGTGTCCCATGATGTACTCTCACGAAAAGGATTTTACAGGTAAGCTGTATTTAAAAATCCTATTTTCTTGATCATACATCACGGAACACAGAGTATTCATTACATAGTGGGATGTCCCAAAGCAATGCTCATTTGAGGGGAGGGAGACACAGATCAGAAAATATAGACCGCAAACGGACCAGAGGAACTAAACTGCAGCCTGCAGTACACTGCGCCCGAAGGCGGTATCCTCTTGCCCTCTTACATCCACCTGGTGAATGTATGGACTGAAGACCAAGTCGTAGCCTTACAGATCTGAGCCATGGAGGCCTAGTAATGCACTGCCCAAGAAGCACTAACAGCCCTAGTTGAGTGCGCTTTCACATGAAAAGCAGGAGTCTTCCTCTTTATATCATAAGCCTGAAAAATAACCTGTCTAATCCATCTAGGAAGAGTGGATTTCGACGCTGCTTGGCCTTTCTTATGGCCATCTGGCAGAATAAACAATCAGTTTTCCGTATCTGAGCGGTTGCCTGCAGATAGACACTGTTTGCTCTAACCACATCAAGAGTGTGCAAAGATTCTTCCTCCGCGGACTGCGGATCTGGAAAAAAGGATGGTAGGATTACATCTTGATTCAAATGGAATCCTGAAACCACCTTAGGTAAGAAGGATTGATTAGGACGCATAACAATCCTGTCTGTGTGAATAATTAAATATGTCTCTTTACAAGAAAAAGCTGCCAATGCTGATACTCTTCTAGCAGAGAATATGGCTATCAAGAAGACTAATTTTTGGCAGTGGCTCAAAGAGTTGTCCCGGTAAAGCCAACAACACCAAATTCAAATCCCATGGGCATACTGGAGGTTTGACTGGCGGATTCAACCACAGTGCCCCCTGAATAAAGACCCAGACCAGGGAATGTGAAGTAATTGGCTTCTGAAAAAATACAGACAAAGCCGAAATTTGGACTTTGATAGTGCTCAAAGCCAATCTCATTTATAGGCCTGACTGAAGCAAGGTCAAGATTCTGTTAATCATATACCTTCTAGGATGCCATCCCCTGGGTTCACACCAGGAAACATATGCCTTCCAGATTCCAGTAAATAAGCCTGGAGGCCGGCTTTCTGGCATTGACCAGAGTGGAAAGGACTGACTCCGAGAGCCCATGGTCTTTTAAAATGTGGGTTTCAGCAGCCAAGCCGTCAAATTTAGACTTCGTAAAGCAGTGTGGCAAATCGGACCCTGTGTGAGCAGATCTGGCTGGAATGGGAGGACCCAAGGCTTGCCCACTATGATCTTTATGATCTCTGCATAACAAGGTCATCTGGGCCAAGCCGTGGCTACTAAAAGGACCGACTTTGCTTCCCTTTTGACCCTTCCCAGGAACCGCGGAAGAAGTGGGTTCGGAGGGAAGGCATACATTAGATTGTACTGATCCCATGGGATTGTCAGAGCATCTGACCCCTGAGCAAGTACATCCCTTGTTCTGGACACAAATTTGTCCAGCTTCCTGTTGAATCTGGACACGAATAGATCCACATCTGGTGTTCCCCACCTTTGACATATGGTTTGGAATATGTCGGGGTGTAGGGACCATTCTCCTGGGCATAATTGCCGGCGGCTTAAGAAATCTGCTTGCCAATTTTTTCACTCCTGGGATGAATACCGCAGACAGGCAGGGAACATGGCTTTCTGCCCATGCAAGAATGCAATTCACCTTCCTTTGGGCATCTAGACTTCTGGTGCATCCTTGGTGATTGATGTAAGCCACAGCCGTGGCATTGTCGGATTGTATCCAAATAGAATGACCCTGTAGCCTGTAAGACCAGTCCATGAGGGCCAAGCAAATTGCCGGAATTTCTAGAATATTGATGGGCAAGCGTCTCTCGGTTGCAGACCATCTTCCCTGCGTGCATGTTTCTTCCAGAACTGCTCCCCAGCCTGTCAGACTGGCATCTGTGGTTACGATCCTCCATTGTAGTGAAAGAAAGGCTTTGCCTTTCAAAAGATTTTTGGTTCGTAACCACCAATTGAGGCTTTTGCGTATCCTTGGGGATAGGCACATCGGCAGATCCAAGGCATGAGTCTTTTTGTTCCAAGCTGCGAGAATGCTTCTCTGCAGGGGCCTTGAGTGAAACTGGGCAAATGGAAAAGCCTCGAAAGTGGCAACCATCTTTCCTAACAGTCTCATACATAGCCGAATGGATAGACTCTTTTTGCTTAATACTAGGCGGACTAGAGCTCTTACGGCCTTGGCCTTTGGCTCTGGTAGAAACACCCTGCCTTGAGCGGTGTCTATGATCATGCCTAGATACTCCAACCTTGTTGAAGGTTGCAAAGAAGACTTTTCTAGGTTGATTATCCAGCCTAGTCTTTCCAAATGTCTTACTGTCTTGAAGACAGCGCGGTTCAGGTATGCCACCGATTGCTCTATGAGTAGCAAATCGTCTAGATAAGCTACCACAGTTATGCCCTGAGCTCTTAGATTTGCTAAGAGAGGGTCTAGAATTTTTGTAAAAATTCGAGAAGCTGTAGCAAGACCAAAAGGAAGGGCCACAAACTGGAAATGGCGCTGGTCTACCGCGAGCCTTAGATATCTTTGGTGAGAGGGAAAAATCGGCACATGAAGATATGCATCCTTGATATCTATT
Source organism: Lithobates clamitans (assembly GCA_037952925.1). Lineage (NCBI taxonomy): Eukaryota > Metazoa > Chordata > Amphibia > Anura > Ranidae > Lithobates > Lithobates clamitans. The sequence continues at coordinate 4,000,769 of JBBGZY010000285.1, forward strand.
GATGCCATAAATTCTCCCCCCTGCAGGGTGGAGACCACCGAACGAATTGACTGCATTCAGAAGGATCGAATGTGTAGAAACTGATTCAGATCCTTTAGATCTAGGATGGGTCTGACATCTCCATTTGGCTTTGGAACGGCGAAGAAATTTGAGTAGAACCCTGGACCCTGATCTTTTTGGTTCATTTTTACTATCACTCCCTGGGATAGTAAGCGATCTAAGGCCAGTAGTAGCGGTTCTTGCTTTACTGGATCTTTGGGAACTCTTGACCTTAGGAAACAAGCTGGTGGAAGCTCTAGGAACTCTATTTTGTAACCTAGAGATACTGAAGAGACCACCCAGTTGTCTTGAACCTCTTCCCGCCAGGCTCCTGAAAACTGTAGGAGCCTTTCTCCCACTCTGCCGAGTGGGGCGCCCCTTCACAGGGATGTTTTGGGGCTCTGCTTGGCAGGCTTTCATCCCCAAGCCTTTTTCTGCCCTTGGGTGTGACCCTGGGCCCTTCCTCTGAAAGTAGATTGGAAAGGCCGTCGCCACTGCTTAGAGCCTGATGTTCCAGGGGAAGGGGAAAGAGACCGTTTGAATGGTGGACGTTTACTCCCCTTAACTGGTAGGAGTGTAGATTTACCACCTGTAATTTTTTGGATAAATTTATCTAGGTCATCCCCAAATAGGCGTTCCCCTTTGAATGGGAAGCCAGCTAAATATCTTTTGCATGAAAGCTCTGCTGCCCAACTTTTAAGCCAAAGGGACCTGCGCATGTGTACCAACAGGAGAGACAAGCAAGATGCTTGCTGGGCATCAATCATAAAACACAGCACCTGTGGAAGGTCTGCATAGTTCTCCACTTCCTCACTGGGAAGGAGGCCAAGCATCTGCTTAACCTGTTCCTTGAGGAATTGACACAAACCCACAGTTGCGATGGTAGGTTGGACTACAGCGCCAGCCATGGAGAAGCAGGCTTTTAATAAAGTTTCCAGCTTCTTATCAGTTGGATCTTTAAACATCTGGGCATTGTCCAAGGGATAGGTCAGGTTTTTATTCACACAAGAGACAGCCGCATCCACGGATGGGACCTCCCACTTCTTAGTGAAGCTTTCCTCCAGAGGATAAAGCATAGAAAACCTTTTAGGAGGAGTAAACAGTTTATTGGGATGTCCCCAGTCCTCATACAATAATTTATCCTTTAAAGGATGAATTGGAAAGGAAAAGGCAGTCTGTGGGATCCTTCTGACCCCCAGGGAAGAAACAGAGGATGTAGCGGCCTCAGCAGAGGGCATTTTAAATGTGGAATGCACTAGTTCAGTATAATACGGGACCTGCTTCTTGAGTGCCTGGGAGGAAGAAGCTCTCTCCTCTTCCTCTAAATCCTCAGACTGCTCTTGATCCTTATCTCTGGATAGGGATCACTCCTCATTGTCAGAAGAATCATCTGAAAGAGAAAGTGCAGCAGAGGGAGGGGATCTACCCCTTTTTCTGCTATCTTTTAAGGAAGCTGAAATACAATTCATAATTCTTCCCTCAAAACCCTCCAATGTAGCCCTAAGGGAATCCTCTGTGACATACGCTGGGGCTGTAACATTAGGAAAGGCTGCAAAACCTGACAGGGGCACTGACTCATCCTGTGAGGCTGGCTCCAGTCTTGCAGGGGGGATGGTAATCTGCAGGCATCTTTAGGACCCCTAGACACTGACTTTCTTGTGCCTTTGTTACCTCCCCCCGAGACCCTCTTACGAGGAGACATAGTCCCAGTCCTCCAAAGAGAGACTTACAGGCAAAACCTTGCTTCTTTGGATGACGAGGCCCGGGTACCATACCATCTTGTGACTCAAAATATCGGCCCGAAATATGGATCCGGTCAGCATAGCCCTTTAAGCCCCCGCAGGGATCGAACTGGAGCTTTCTTCACAGCACATGTTTTACGTGACCAACCACCTTAGACACTGGTGAAAAAACTGAGGTCCTCCCCATATGGGACGGGTTATATAGGGGAGGAATTCTCCTTAATTGGGGTTAACCAGTGTCCAATCACCGATGGTGCCTATCTAACACACTATGTAATGAATACTCTGTGTCCCGTGATGTATGATCAAGAAATAATTTTCTAAAGTGATGTACCTGTTTGTACTGTCTGTGATTCTACAGTTGTGGCAATCTAATCTATAACACTACATTTTGCAAAACATTGTTTTAAAAGCTGAACAACAGGATAAGCAAATATTGTTTAATTATAGGACCTGTGTGTATTCTAGTTTAAATCATAGTATGCTTTGTGTATTTGTTCTAGATCTGTGTACAAACCCAGTATGAAACCTTGCGTCTGCACAGGAGCCTCTTGTAATAAGGACCAGACACTACTGCGCTCTCTCATAGGGTGTCTGGTCTTGTAATGACATCACATTCAATCCATTATAAGTAAACTGGCCAAATTCTGCTGCTCAGGCATTTTTATATTATCAGCTCCCAATGTCTGTTTATCCAGGTTCAGATCCACTAAGTTAGGGCAGTTTTTAGGTGTTGGTGAACTAGATGATCACATTAAGTGCAACCAGCTGTTGAGGGCAATAGATCTGAAACAGCCTGAACCTTCAATAAAAACATTGATTCACCTCCCACAAGAATGTACTCTTTTGGGGTTCAGAGTTAGAGGGAAACAAAAAGCCAAATTTAGAATACATGCATATGGTTTACAGGTGCAAAGAGAAAGATGGACAATGTGTACGCGAGCACTGATGCTAAAATATCTTGTTGTACCAAACATTGGTAATACCAGTGATAGACCTGGTGTTTATCAGCACTGGATGAATATTTAGTTATTCCCCTTGCAGCTGCAAGATGACATTTTAAAGAGACAATTTAATCTCAATAAATATCTTTACATAAGGTTACCTGCATTTAATGTATTTTATGCATGTTATTTACTAAAAAAAAGGCCTCCCCATGTTGACTTTTGAAAGTGCCTCAAAGATGCAGCATGTAAAACACGCATACAATCGCACTGCACCCAAACCATAGCATAACAATGTGAACCCGGCCTTAGACACTCCCAGCAGTGAACTGAGGTCCCTGAATGACACCGAAAACTCTAGAGTACCTGTGAAGGCAAACAAGAGCACACTTGGAGTCATTAGATGACACAGGATACTTTGGGGTGTACTTGGAGCCACGGAGCACACAAGAGTGTGCTTGGATTCACTAGCTCACTCAAGAAACTCTGGGTACACTAGGGCTAATGGAACACACAAGGTATACTGGAGTTAATCTGTACCAGAGGAAATCTTGGAATGCACTATGGGTCATGGGATGCAAAGGAAGTCCTGGAGGGGTACCAGTCAGGAGAATTATATTCTGGTTGGCTGCGGCTTTGTTTCACCCTGGATGAAACCTGGAAGTGTTGGCATTGGCCCACCTGAGAGGAGACTTAGCGCTGGATTGTGGCGGAGGTAAATGTACTACTTGTTCTTTCTTTTATTCATCATTATAATTACTAACTACTCATATTAATGAACTGTGAGCTGTAGTTATAATAATTTTTAGTTGGGGTTCCCTGACACTTGAAAATTATTTCGGGGATATACTTTAGTTGCCTTTATGCTAATCATTTAATTTTTCAAAACATAGGTCTGCAAAAAATGTCTTTAAAGTGAAGAGGAAAGAGAGTATATTCTACTCCTTTTTCGTTATTTCTGTTTTTAGAGCAATACAAAGGCATTGTAACTGAGATAAGGTACTTATAGTCCATTTCGGTGGCTTCTTATGACAACTGCTGACTGTAGGAAGTACAAGATAATTAAGACTTCTTATACTAAAAGACAAAGATACCCTTTAGTGGTGGCACATGTTATATAACACATACTGTTTATTGAAGTAAATTACCCATCCTATAGTGCCAGATCTCTTCAATGTATTATTAAAATCTGGTACACACATTAAAAGCAGTGCTTAAAAAAAGAGAGTGCGAGAGAAGCAGTTTGCAGTCTCCTTGATACCATGTCACCTTTTTAAGGTTTTTTTTCAGCTAGGCATTACACAGAGTGATGAGAAGTGCAGAGTAGTTGATAACCAGCAATAAGAAATTATCTCTAAAATTAACTCCCTTACAAAGTATCATAATCACAAAGTATGATATGGTTGTATTAAAATGTTTTTGAAGGCGGACCTTGGAAAGTCTTGCACTCCAATATTGGGCAGTATCGGCTGGTTCAACAAAAACTGGATGACATTTTGCCCGTGTGTTCGGCAGCCAGTCTGACAGAAGCTGGCCAAACATCTGGATTCTCTTAATCACTAGCCGACCAGCCGCCACAGTTATACTCGGAAGGATATCCTTCCGATTTGAGATCTTTAACTAACAATTTTTATACATTTTTTTTATGTACAGGTAATTTTATCTCAGCTATGAGGGCAGCCTGACTTCCTGTTTCTATTGTTGGTACCATGGTGTCACTGAGATGATATTCACCGTTGATCATGCGGCCATAGCCAATTTGTTAAACACAAGTCTCTACGTTGTTTTATAGCGAGGTTTGACCGGCATTCGTTTCCTGTGTTTGAAGCGGAGATATGACATCGGACACTCGCTGTTTCAGAATGAGGTCTGGTCCGCGTACGTCATGCCCGCTCTGCTCACTGGATAGTGTGCTTCCTAGAGTGACGGTCATCACTTAAAAGCGAGGTGTGATCTGTATACTTCAATTCCGCTCCGCTCATTGTTAAATGAACATTTCAGAGTGAGGCTTCATCAGTGTTAGTCAATTTAACCAATCTCGTGGCATGTTCATCCGATAAGCATGAATCATATTTAGTCCTTACAATGAGGCTTGAACCACATAGGCCAACACCATTTTACATACCGGAAGTGATGCAATTAACACAGGTGAAATAAAGAAAATAGGGAGGAACCAGTGTTTGAGTTTTTCCGGGGGTCTCTGCCACATCCCATATATAAGGAAGAAGGCCAAAAGAGGGTGTGTGCCCCAAGGGGGATATTATGGGCAGTACAACACCAGGAAATAATTATATGGTGCAAGAATAGAATACAGTAGTATTGTTTAAAAAGATTATTACAACGTTTTTATTATTTACAAAATATACAAAATATCTACAAACATAGAATCAATATAAGATCAAAGAGATGGAGAAGACAACAATCAATTGTGATCTAACTGCTATAATGTTGTAATAGATCATCCCAGTAGACCCAAGGGTCAGCTCACTGGAGTGAAAATAAAACAGCACAGGACACTCTACATGTTTCGGAATAACATAGAAAGACTCAGTTCTTTCTATAGTGTATGTTTCCTTCCTCAGGAGTTTCAAAGAAGCAGTTTTGATGTGTTTCTAAAAAGGGAAAAATATATATAAATGTGTATGAGTAAGTGTATGGCACCAACATATAACATAAAAAAAAATTCATCTGAGAATTTAAGAGACTGTTAACTTCCAACAAAGCACAAGGACATCATAGGATCTCAATCTGAGCAAACATGTATGTATATATACTCACAAAACATTTGTCTCTTCATTGTAAACATTGTACATAGACGTATTGAGAGATGGGCTCCCACAGCCTTGGGTCCAAGGGGTTAATTAGGTTTTCTAGTCACTGATGCAAGCAGTAATTGTTATTGGAGAAGTAAGAAGAGAGATTTTGGGTACTATGCAGAGTTTGGCTTTGGCGTTGACCCCAAAAAAGATGGCAGGCCAGGGCTCACAAGAGCCACCACTGGTGAATGGACTTGGCATGTATCTAAAAAATCAATAAAAGAAAATACCTACCGGTAATCAGGGACACTGAGCTTTCAAAATTCCTTCTTCTTATCTTATGATAGAAAGAGAAGGAGAAGGGTTTTGGTTTATAGGCATGTGCCATCTTGCAAATAAACAAATGTCAAAATAAGGCATGGATATTAAAAAAGGAAAAAGGAAGGGGGATTTGAGTTCAATAACTGACCTTTGGTGGTTCGCTGTAATGACACACACTGCAGGGAAAGCAGGCTCCTCTCAGCTATGTAGCAGAGGAGTGTGTGTGTTAAGTTGGTATTATATACCCTATGTATTACAAGGTGTGTGTTCTGCATGCATTGAATTAATTCTTTGTAATTAATTGTATTAATGCTTCCTTTAATAAACGTCATCCCACCCTATCGAATGCCTTTTCTGCATCCACAGTTAAAAGGCATGTCTGGATGGCGTTTCTTTGAGCATATTCAATCAATGTACATGTTTTTATGATATCATCTTTAGTTTCTCTTCCTTTCATGAATCCCGTCTGATCTAACTTAATATGGTTAGGTAAAATGGGTGTTAATCTATTCAATAAAATTTTTGAGTACAGTCTTATATCTATATTAGTCAGGGATATTGATCTATAATTTTTACATAATGTGTGATCTTTCTCTGGTTTTGGGATTAATATGATATGAGCTTCTATACTTTGTGGTGTAAAAGTTTGTGTGTTCGATATAGAGTTATACGTTTTCTTAAGAACAGGAATGATTAGATCTTGAAATGTTCTATAGAATCTGGCAGTGTAATCATCCGGTCCAGGGCTTTTTCCCGGGACCAATGTGCTAATAGCCTGTTGGATTTCTTCTGTAGAGATTTCTCTCTCCAGGTCCTCTATTATTTCTTTAGAAAACCTAGGAAATGCTGTCTCTTCCATATATTCCTTCGTCTTCCCGCTTTCCTCATCTTTTTCCTTATTCGGCTGTTGTGCTCTAATATTATACAATTTAGAATAGTATGTGTGAAACGTTTTAGATACCTCTAATGGGTCATAGGTTAATTCCCCATATGTTTTTAAAATCTTTACTATAGAGGTAAGGGATTGTTGATCCTTTAATGTTTTCGCCAATAATTTACCTGTTTTGTTACCGTACTGGTACCATTGTGTTCTATTTCTATCTCTTAGCCGGAGGGATTCCTCATCGAGCACAGTTTGTAGTTCCATCCGTTTGTTTTTTTAATTTATTTTATCTATTGATTTGATATTCTGTTTGTGTTCTTTTGCTAATTTATCAATTTCTACCAACAGTTGGGATTTTTTTGTTCTTTTTTTTTTAAATTTTGAACCGTGCTTAATGAACACACCCCTCAGGACACACTTTAGTGCTTCCCACTGTATTGGAATTGATGTTTTATCTTTTTCATGATTAATTAAAAACTCTCTTATTTTCTCTATATCCTCTATACATTCTTTGTCCTTAAGTAGGTTGTCATTTAATCTCCAGGTCCCCCTTGATTTTGCATGTTCTGTTACCCTAAGTTCCAAATATATCGGGGCATGATCTGATCAAAGAAAGCCTCCTATATCCGTTGAGGGGGTCAGCATCATTCCAGAATGGTTAATGAAAAAATAGTCTATTCTGTGATATGAATCGTATATGTTTGAATAATATGAATAATTCCTTATTCTTTGATGTTGAGCCCTCCAAATGTCCACCAAAGGAAATGATTCCAATAAATCCTTAAATTCCTTTAGGTGGCCATTTTTCCTATATGTATGGGTATTAGTTGTATCCATGCCAATATCCATAATGTAATTGAAATCGCCCCCTAGGATAATTATACCTTCTGCCTTCTCCATCGCCTTTGTTAGGGCCCTAATCCCATTTTTAATTTGATCTTGATTTGGTAGGTACAGATTTATTATTGTGAAGCTTTTACCATATATTTTCATTTTTATCATCAAAAATCTGCCTTCTTTTCCTTTTTCAACTTGCATTATCTGATGGTGGACATCTCTATGAAGTGCTATAGATACCCCTCTTGATTTGGAATATAGGAATGTGTCATGAAACCAGGTACATAATTTCTATTGTTTATTTTCGGAATGTGATTTGAACGAAAGTGCGTTTCTTGAAACAGAATAATGTCTATTTTTTGTTTATTAAATTAGTTTAATATTTGATTTCTTTTAGAGGGAGAGTTTAGGCCTTTTGCATTAAAGGAACATAATTCAATCCCGCCCATAGGAAAAAAATAAAAAATAAATAAAAAAAACATAAAAATACACTCACACACTTGAATCACTCTCTACCCCTTTCACCCTAATTCTATTTGACTTCTAATAAGTCTTACTTAGAAATGTAAGTTCCTTATTGAGGGGGGAATCGGATCTAGTGTCTCCAATCGGCCGCACAATCGGCAGCCGGATGCCGTTTTTTATTTTTTACTCATTTTTTAGTAAACCTTTTATCAACGATATCACACTATGTGGAACCTTTCTTCATTTTTTGGTCACACCGTATGAATACGGGGATATGCTCCGGTCCTTTTTCCCTCTGTGAGAAATCCATCTGTACATTACATCGGAAACCTGCTGCCGAAAAGTGTATGGTCCTGACCCGGGATAGCGATAGTAGATGTCACATCCTCGCTTAAGCGGTGAATATCATCACAAGCCTACATAACTTAAGAGGTATATGCCCCTCTAAGTCCCCATATTCCGGTAAGCCTTCACTTAGTCGGTGGTGGTTATCTCTGCAAGTATCCTCTCCTACCGTGTACCCATTGATGTTTCAGTGATGTCAATCAGCTGACTTTGCATATAAATATCAAGATCCTAATATGGATTCAACCCTCCTCATTTTTTTCACATGATCTGATTCACTTACCTTTTTTTCTTTTCACGTTGGTGGATATTATTTCATTACATTTGTTTTTCCAAAAGTGATAATTAATTTTTTATTTTTTACTTTTCACATGTATATTTTTATGTTATTTATATCTGGTCACAGTTCTTTATTATTAGTGACTGTATGTTTGAGTACTGCACATTATTCCTTTATATACTGCGGCAGGTTGGCACGGCTGTGCAAATCGCCGTATTTGTACGTCGCTCCTTTAAGACATTGCAGCAGGCGCGTGCGTGTGCACACCGCGTGTCTCCGGAGATGATGCGCGTGCCCGGCGGCACCTGGCTGGGCACCCGCGATCACTTGTGACAGAGCAAGAACCGGGATCTGTCACACAGCACACAAATTCCAGTTCTCTCAGGGGAGAGGAGACAGATAGTGTGTTCATACTAAGTATGAACACCGATCGGTCTCCTCCCCATGTCAGTCCCATCCCCCCTACAGTTAGAACACACCTAGGGAACACAGTTAAACCCTTGATCGCCCCCTAGTCTTAATCCCTTCCCTGCCAGTGACATTTATACAGTAATCAATGGCTATTTTTAGCTCTGATCGCTGTATAAATGTCAATGGTCCCAAAATAGTGTCAAAAGTGTCCGATCTGTCTGCCGCAATGTCGCATTCCTGATAAAAATCACAAATCACCGCCATTACTAGTAAAAAAAATAATAATACAAATGCCATAAATCTATCCCCTATTTTGTAGACGCTATAACTTTTGCACAAACCAATCAATATACGCTTATTGCAATTTTTTTTTTTTTAACAAAAATATGCAGAAGAATACATATCGGCCTAAACTGAGCAAAAAAAATTTTTTTTTTCCAAAAATTGGATATTTATTATAGCAAAAAGTACAAAATATTGTGTTTTTTTTCAAAATTGTGCTCTTTTTTTCTCTCTCTCTTACAATAAAGAACCCTCTACGCAGTTTAAGGTTAAAGCTCTTTAGTGAGTGGCCACGTGTTATAATAAACTCCCTTCCGCAAAAAAGTTTTGTCCCTATTGTGGGGTCACCAGTACGGTATTTGTAAATTGAAATGATATGCCCTCTCAAGCGTATCTTCTCCAGAGAGAATAAGTTCAGTACTCACAACCCTTCTTCATAACTAACATCCTCCAGACCCTTTATTAGCTTTGTTGCTTTTTTTTGTACTCGCTCCATTTCCAGTACATCTTTCCCGAGGAATGGTGCCCAGAACTAGACAGCATACTCCAGTTGAGGCCAGACCAAAGTCTTGTAGAGTGGGAGAATGAGGGCTTTATCCCTGGAGTTAATCCCCTTTTTAATGCATGCCAATATTTTGTTTGCTTTGTTAGCAGCAGCTTGGCATTGCATGCCACTGCTGAGCCTATCATCTACTAGGACCCCCAGGTCATTTTCCATCCGAGATTCCCCCAGAGGTTCACCCCCTAGTGAGTAATTGCATTCATATTTTTGCCACCCAAATGCATTATTTTACATTTTTCTACATTAAACTTCATTTGCCATGTAGTTCCCCACCCCATTAATTTGTTCAGATCTTCTTGCAAGGTTTACACATCCTGCTGAGAAGTTATTGCCCTGCTTAGCTTAGTGTCATCTGCAAATACAGAGAGGATTACCTGGAGGATTACCCCATCCTCCAGGTTGTTTATGACCAAATTAAACAGGATTGGTCCTAGCACAGAACCCTGGGGGACCCACTTTCCACCCCTGACCATTCAGAGTATTCCCCATTCACCACCCTCTGAACTCTTGTAGCCAGTTTTCAATCCATGTACTCACCTATGGTCCATGCCAACAAACCTTACTTTGTACAGTAAATGTTTATGGGGAACTGTGTCAAATGTTTTTGCAAAATCCAGATATACCACATCTACGGGTCTTCCTTTATCTAGATGGCAGCTCACCTCCTCATAAAAGGTTAATAGATTGATTTGTCAAGAACGATTCTTAATGAATCCATGCTGATTACTGCTAATGATACTGTTTCCATTACTAAAATCTTGTATATAGTGCCTTATCATCCCCTCCAAGAGCTTGCATACTATTGATGTTAGGCTAACTGGTCTATAATTCCCTGGGATTTGTATTTTTTTTAAAATATTAGTGCTACATTGGCTTTTCTCCAATCAGTTGGCACCATTCCAGTCAGTAGACTGTCAGTAAAAATTAGGAACAATTGTCTGGCAATTGCTTGACTGAGTTCCCTAAGTACCCTTGGGTGCAAGCCATCTGGTCCCGGTGATTTATTAGTGTTAAGTTTCCCAAGTCTATTTCTAATTCTGTCCTCTGTTAGCCATGAGGGTGCTTCCTGTTATGTGTAATGAGGACAAACACTGCAGTTTTGGTTACTGAAGCCTCCCGATTCCCTTGTGAAGATGAATAAATTCAATACCTTTGCCATCTCCCCATCCTTTGTAACCAGATGTCCTTCCTCATTCTTTATGGGGCCAATATGGTCTGTCCTCCCTTTTTTACTGTTTATATACTTAAATAATTTCTTGGGATTTTTTTTGTTCTCCTCCACTATGTGTCTTTCGTGTTCTATTTTAGCCGCCCTAATTGCACCCTTACATATCTTGTAATTCTTTGTAAAGTCTGAATGCTGGTGATGATTCCTCAGCCTTGTATTTTTGAAGGCCTTCTCCTTTGCTTTTATATGCATTTTTACATTAGAGTTAAGCCATCTAGTACTTTTGTTCGCTTTTTAAAATTTATTTCCCAATGGGATGCACTGGCTAATGCCCTTATTTAATATGCTCTTAAAGCAAACCCATCACTCCTCTGTGTTCTTTGTTTCTAAGATTGTATCCCAATTTAAATCTTCTAGCAAGGTTTGTCATTTAGGGAAGTTGACTCTTTTGAAATTTGGTGTCTTTGTGTTCCCCTTGTGTTTCCATTTGTGTGATTTATACTGAAGCCAATTGACCTGTGATCGATGTTTCCTAAATTGCCCTGTATTTCCACATCCGTGATAAGATCTGTATTGTTATCAGTTAGTCTAGTAATCGGTAATCAGTAGATCTAGTAACGCCTTGTTTCTAGTTGGTGCGTCTACCATCTGACCCATGAAATTGTCCTGCAAGACATTTAGGAACTGGCGAGCCTTAGACCAATGTGTGGTTCCCTCCACCCAGTCTGAGTATGGATAATTAAAATCCCCCATTATGATAACACTTCCCATCCTTGCTGCTAATCCAAATTGTGATTGGAGGTTTGTCTCCCCCTCCTCCCTCAAGTTAGGGGGCCTATAGCATACTCCCAGTATTATTTTGTCCTTAGCTTCATCCCTTTGGAGCTCTACCCATAAGGATTCCACCTCCTCTCTAGCTCCCTTGTTGATGTCATCTCTCACATTCTCTTGTACAATTTTCTTGTATAGGCATACCCCTCCCCCTTTTTTACCCTCTCTATCCCTGTGATAAAGGGAATACTCTTATATGGTTGCCAGCCAATCATGAGAGCTGTTGAACCAGGCCTCTGAAATCCCTACAAAATATAAATCCTCCTCGTTCAACAGTATCTCTAGTTCACCCATCTTGTCCGCCAGGCTCCTGGCATTGGTGAACATGCCACGTAGTTTAGACCGGTCGCATACTGTCCTCTTATTGGGTGTTCCGAGATTGCAAATAGGACTTGTTGCTATACTTACCTTGGGTTTATGTGCTTTAGTCAACCTACAAATAATGCCCCCAATACTACCCCCTGGAATCTTTTCATTGCTGATTATTTCTACCTCTGGACCCTCTCTCCCCCGTCGCTAGTTTAAAAACCCCTCTAACTTTTTGGCCATCTTCACTCCCAGCAGATCTGCACAATCCTCATTTAGGTGCAGCCCATCCCTTCTTTAGAACTGGTGACTGACTGAGCAGTCGGCCCAGTTCTCCAGGAACCCAAACCCCTCCTTACTACACCAGCTCCTCAGCCACTTGTTTACTTCCCTAATCTCCCTCTGCCTTTTTGGTGTGGCTCGAGGTACCGGTAGTATTCCTGAGAATATTACCTTGGAGGTCCTTTTCCTCAATTTAGCTCCTAAGTCCCTAAAATCGTTTTTTAGGACAGTCTATCTGCCTCTGGCTTGGTCATTGGTGCTAACGTGCACCATGACAGCCAGGTCTTCCCCAGCCCCTCCCAGTAATCTGTCCACCAGATCCGTGATGTGCCGAATCCGAGCGCCCGGTAGACAGCATACAGTTCAGCGCTTCAGGTCTTTGTCACAGATTGCCATCTCTGTCCTTCTAAGAATTGAATCCCCTACAACCAGAATCTGTCTATCCGTTCCCTTTGCTTCCCCCACAGTCTCACTGGAGGAGTTCTTCCCCTGGCCCCTAGGAGAGTCCCTCAGCTCCAGCAGTGTTGGTCCCTGACCGGTTTCACCAATGTCACTCAATGGAGCATACTTATTGGGATGCTCCAGCTCAGGATCGGCCTCCCTGGTACTTCCTCCTTCCTGACTGTCACCCATCTACTAATTTCTAGTACCTGCACCTCTTTGTCTCCACCCGGCTCTGTGCTGGCCCCTTCCTGGTTCTCCTTTAGTATGGAGGGTCTTCTCAGTGCTGACAATTGCTTCCCTAGATTCAGATCATAGGCTTCCAGGGAAACAATGTGCTTACATTTTGCACAGCAGTATTCGCCCTTGATCAGATGATCAAGAAATGCATACATGCTGCAAGATGTACACTGAATCTCCACACCCGCCGGGCATCGTACCTACTAATTTAATGAGGATTGGGGATTATACCCTGTCCAAATTACCTAACAATTAGCTTCCTGACACTAATACTCAACAATACAATACGCAGGTACTCAACAAGCCAATGCACAAGTATGCTTGAACAAAAAAATTAACCGCTATTTTATACCAGGCTTTAGTGTATAGCCCAGCTATCCTAGAGTTCTCAAACTTAATAAATACTAACTATATATGTAAAATGTCTAAACCATCAAACTACAATATTGAAATGTTGTGTCAACAGTTGATATTTTACCAATCATGATCTGCAATAACCAAATATAAGTGCAAATAAAACGGTGCATGTTATACATATTCATGGTATCCAGAGGATTTGGTTTCCTTGTTTTGAAATGGACTTCTCCTGGTGTATGTTCTGTAATGTTGTATATGTAGATGCCCTATGCACTGCATTACCCTGAGCTAAGTCACTTATACTATCTACAGTACTGCATTTGTTCTCAGGGTGCAGTTCCCTTAGTTTATTTAAAAAAAAGTCCCCATAAAAAAGATGCCATGAAGAACATATTTACTAAGCAGAGTGCAGCTGCACTGGAAAAGTGCACAGTCTATTTGCCTTTAGTAAATCAACCCCATAGTGTGTCTCAGTACTGTCCTCTGCCCCTTTTCACAGGACCACCCACAGCAGTATGCTCTCCCTTTCACATCTACCCCCATAGTAGTAGCCCCTGCCTACCCTTCACATCACCTCCCCACAGTATTGCCCCCCACTCCACAGTATTTTCCTCTGCCCCCTTCACATCACCCCTTATTGCAATGTCTTCTGCCCCCTTTACATCACCCCCTAAAGTAGTGTCTTCTGCCCCTCTGCTCCACCCCCCTCCACAGCAGAGTCTTCTGTCCCTTCACATCACCCCCCTCCCAAAGTAGTGTCCTTTGCCCCTCTACCCCTCTGCCCACCCAATGCAGTGTTCTCTGCCCCCCCTCCCCCATAGCAGTGTTCTATACCCCTTTCACATCACCCCACCCTCCACAGTTGTCACCTCTGCCCCCCCTTAGCAGTGTCCTCCGCCCCACCTATAGCAGTGTCCTCTATCCCCTTCTCATCACCCCCAACAGTAGTGTCCTCTGCTCCCCCATAGCAGTATCATCTGTTCCCCTATATCAGTGTCCTCTGCCTCTTCACATCACTCCCCACCACAACAGTTCCCCTTGTCCCCCTGTCTTTTCATAGCAGTGTCCTCTATCCCCTTCACATCACCCCATAGTAGTGTCCTCTGCCCCCCCACCCCCACCAGCAGTGCCCTCTGTTACCTTCACAGCTCCTAACTTCACTCTTCTACCTTACACAGATGTACAGCAGAGTGGAGAGCTGGAGTCAGCACAGTTCTGGACTAATAGAAGGAGTGGGAGCTTCCAGAGTTAACTTTTCATAACAAGTTGGTGCTTGGTTGTTAGGGCTCTCCTGCATCCTAGCAACCAATAACCTGCTGGTTAACTTGGAAGGTTAACTGGGGTAGCTCCTGTTCCCACCCTCAGTCCAGATTTGTGTTGCCTCCTGCTCTGCTGTAAGAATAAGAGCAGCTGAGGCTGCCAGTCCAGATGGGACAGTGACCTGGACTACGGTCCACCATTTAGTGATCCTTGCACTAGAGGGTTGGCAAAGCAGGAATGTGTTGCCAATCCCTGCCCAGAGGAATTAGCACTCAATTTTAGGCATAAAGAGTCGCGCTACTAAATTGTAAACACAATAATATACAATCTGAATACAAAAACTATCATTTCCTTCAGTAATTAAGGCGTTAAATTCAAATGCAAAAGTGTCCATGTGCAAAAAAAGAAGTCATCGGGGGGCGTGGCCTGAGGAGCTATGGAGTAGGACGCTTGGAAAGAGAGCTCCGTTTGCCCAAAATCCTTTAATAGACATCCTGCTCCAATCCTATCAATCCTGTCAGGAAAAGACACCCCAACAGGCTTGTCCCGTCACCTGTGTGGCCCTGGGTGCTGCCTAGCCATCTGGAGCGCTGCCCGAGGCCGCGGAGACCGGATCGTTCCACCCTGGGCCTTGCCTGTAGGAAAGTCCCCGGCTTCGGCCTAGTGCTTGGAGCGGCGGCCATCTTGCTCCACCCGGCGGCGGCTCCTGCTCATCTCCCGGACATACCAAGCTCCCCCGAGACGGATCTCTGCCTGCCTCGGCCCCCGGACCACCTGTGGCCCCCAGCGCTGAACCCCTGCACACAGCAATAGCTTCTAGGATGGCCCGAGGCTCCGGCCTGGTCCTCAGAGCGGCGGCCATCTTGCTACACCCAGCAACGGCCATACAGGTCCTCCTGGCTGCCCTGGCTCCCCAAATGACTGATCTTTGCGTGCATGAGCCTCCGGATTTCCTCTAAAAGCACAGCACCTGGGGAGAGGCCAGACAGGTAAGGGAGTGAGACATAGAAAGAGCGAACTTCCAGCACACAAACTCCTGATAGAGTTACTGTGAAACGATACACCAGTGTAATTCACCCCACGGGCTCCCCTTCTGTCCTGGGACCACAGTGGACTATGTCTCCGCCAAAACGCAACACTGGGACGACAGATAAGCTCGCTCAATTTCGCCGCCTGGAGAAAGACATGCAGCAGGAAGTTAGCGCCGACACGTGTACGGGCCCCGCTCCTCAAACGTCGGACACCGCCAAAGTGCTAGACGCTATAGCTGCCTTGCAAGGTACTCTGACTGCAAAGATAGATGAAGTAAAAATCGATATATCCCTGATAAGACAGGACTTCTCAAAACTGAAAGACAGGGTCACGGAGGCAGAAACCAGAATCAGCAACGCGGAAGATGCCCTGCATCCCATGAGACATACTACAGAGGAGATGCAGAGACAGATACGGCAACTTCATGCCCATCAAGATGACATGGAGAACCGCCTTAGACGCTGTAACCTCCGCTTCATAGGACTGCCGGAAAAAGAGGAAGGCGCAGACCCGGCAACCTATCTAGAAACGCTCCTGCTCAAAACGTATGGCCGGGAAGCCTTTTCAGTAATGTTTGCGGTGGAGAGGGCGCACCGAATACCTGCGCGACCACCACCACCCGGAGCGCCTCCCCGCACATTCATCGCCAAATTTCGAAATTTTCGAGACCGAGACAAAATCCTTAAACTCACCCGGGAGAGAGGAAATATACAGATCGGGAACAACCAGATAGCAGTATTCCCGGATTTTTCCAGCGAGGTGCAAAGGAAAAGAGCACAATATCAGGAGGTGAAGCGCCGACTAAGGACCCTCCATCTCAAGTATGCGATGTTATTTCCTGCCCGGCTGCGGGTGGAGGAAGACGGAAGAGCACAATTCTTTGACGACCCGGCGGCAGCAACAGCATGGCTGGATCGTAGAAACAGACCTGCTTAGTCTGTCTATGTTCATACAACCACAGTGAGTACTCTCTGACTTTGAACAAAATCCTATAATACAAATGTCACAGAGATTTTTTAGAAGGGTACCAGAATCCAGGTTAGGGATATAAAGAATGGGGACATACACAGCTTGTGTACAAGAGAAGTGGATAAGGATAGGAGAGCTAGCTCCTGTATAACTTTGATATGGAACAGGCGGGATCATACAACAAAGTTGCGCGGGTTACCGGTTGCGCCCTTACATTTTGAGAAGAGTGGGGAAAGTCTACAGTGATATGCTTTGCAAGACTTCTAAATGACAGGGATGAACTGTACTACAATATCCTGGAATACGGGTCATAATTTGACCAGATGCAAGGAGGAAAAGTGCAAAGGGAGCTCACTGACTGCAATGTGTGGTAGTCCTGACTATAACTGCTCCACGAGCGACAGGAGAACAGTCGCCCCCTTAACAAAGTTGATTCAGCAAAAAAAAAGGAAAACACACCTATTGCTATCAAGAAATGTGCCTCCAGCAGAGTGTAACCGCTGGATGATATGTTATATGCTGACAGTTTGGGTATATACGCTCACATCAGGTTGGGGAGATGTGCAGCTGGGAGGGATGGGAACAGTTAAAAGGATAAGTTTTGTGTTTTATTTTGGGAATATAAGTATTGATGTGACTTTGATACGGCTAGACAGACAATATGCATTCAACAAAAAGATTTGTATTAGCAGACTGGCACTGTGGAAAGGGCAGACTAAGGGGGTTCCACTGTCTTGGAATCTCACTAGATGGCAGCTACACTATTATATTCAGAAACCAACATGGCCAGTGTAAAGTTTTTGACGTGGAACGTACGCGGTATGCGGAATAAGGTAAAGCGAACCGCAGCTCTAACATTTCTAAAATCACAGAAAGCAGATATCATAGCTTTAGTAGAAACACATATCACAGGACAAATGCAAGTAGCCTTAAAAAAACCGTGGATAGGATGGTTGTACCACAGCACGCACACCAATCAATCAAGGGGGGTATCGATACTGGTCGCCAAAAGAGTGCCCTTTGAACTAATTACTCTAGAATCAGATAGATTAGGAAGATATATCTTCCTGCATGCCACCATAGGAGGCAACTCTCTATTGATTCTGGCGTGTTATATCCCCCCCCCTTTTTCGATTGAGGTAGTATTCAAGGGATTGGCATTCATGGCACAGTACCCATCAGTTCCTGCTATATGGATGGGCGAATTTAACCAAACCATGGATCCAAATTTGGACAGACCAGGCCTGGGAAATACATCCGGGACTGTGCCTCTCCAAACCAGACTATGCAGACTATTCACGGAATTTGCGCTAACAGATGTATGGAGATGGCAAAACCCGACTAAAAAAGCATACACATGTCACTCGGTAGGCTGTGACACGATGTCCAGAATTGATTTTATACTGGTCTCAAATGCATTACTGCCTAAAATAACAGGGTCGGGTATGGCTCCACGAGCTCTATCGGACCACTCACCCTGTTGGATAACAGCATCTCTATTAAAGGTAATGCCCACTTCTAATTGGAGGCTGAATTCATTCTGGCTGTCGGTCCTGCCT
The DNA here is from genome assembly GCA_037952925.1 of Lithobates clamitans. Classification (NCBI taxonomy): domain Eukaryota; kingdom Metazoa; phylum Chordata; class Amphibia; order Anura; family Ranidae; genus Lithobates; species Lithobates clamitans. Next base: position 4,019,081 of record JBBGZY010000285.1, read on the forward strand.
GATCTCGAGAGCATAGGGCAAGAACTACAATATATCCTAAACAACTTAAGATTTACAGATTCAGATACTGCAGTCTGGGACACCTTTAAAAATCAAGCTAGTAGACTACTTTCATTAAGAATAAACAGATTTAAAAATTCCTCTAAACTGCTATTACAGATGACCACTGACAAACTACAGGAATTGGAACAGGTATACGCACAAGAACCCAGTACTGACAATCTCCATAAAGTACAAATGCAGTCCAAAGCAGTAACTCCAATGCACATAGAGAAGGCCAAACAACAGGTTTTTTTTAAAAAAACAAAGAATCTTCGAACACGGGGAGCAAGCAGGTAAATTACTGGCATATTTAGCTCATTTAAATGAAAAACCTCCAGTAGTGGTGACCCTAGCTACCCCACAGGGAGACAAGGTGACTGACCCACACCAGGTAGCAAACACTTTCCTAAATTTCTATAGAAATTTATACAAAACTCAGACAACACATTCCACACATGAAATTAAAAACCATTTACACAGAATTCAGTTCCCTAAACTCACATTAGAACAGGTTAAGCTACTAGACGCCCCCATTAGCCAGGAGGACATATCTGAAGCACTGTCCCAGCTAGCTAAATCTAAGGCTCCCGGACTGGACGGCCTGCCACTAGAATTTTACACTGCATTCCCTGATATACTAGTCCCGAATTTGCAAAAATTATACCAACAAATATTTAAATATAAAACACTCCCCCCATCAATGCAAGAAGCACAGATAATAGTTTTACCTAAACCAGGAAAAGACCCTAGATATCCCGAGTCCTACCGTCCAATCTCACTACTGCAAGTAGACATTAAGATACTGGCCAAAATCCTAGCATTCCGTCTAAATAAAGTCATTCTTTCATTAATTCACCCAGACCAGACCGGTTTTATGCCCGGGAAAAATACGGCCATGAATATAAGAAGACTATTTCTAAATATTCAAGCACAGCACGACAATCAGGGTACCAGGGTAGTGGTGGCCCTGGACACAGCAAAGGCCTTTGATTCAGTGGAGTGGTCTTTTCTTTGGGAGTGTCTACGAGAATATGGATTTGGTCCCAATTTCATACAGTGGGTACAAATACTCTATCAGTCACTAGGGATGAGCTTCGTGTTCGAGTCGAACCCATGTTCGACTCGAACATCGGCTGTTCGACCGTCCGTCGAATTGCGAACGATATGGGCCGTTCGCGCCAAATTCGTGTGGCGCGTCACGGCCCATAATTCACTGCGGCATCGCAGTGCATTGCTGGCTGATGATTGGCCAAGCATGCACTATGACCCGCATGCTTGGCCAATCACAGCGCCGTCAGTAGAGAGAGCTGTAATTGGCCAAAGCCAGGGTGGCTTTGGCCAATTATGGCTCAGGGGATTTAGTACACACCCCACACTATATAAGGCCGCCTGCACGGCGGCCCTGTGTAGTGTGTGTTCCGGTGTGCTGAGCGATAGAGAGAGAGAGAGACAGTGTCATTTGATTTGAGTTAGATAGATTAGGCAGAACAGTCAGTCAGTTAGCTGCACTTACAGTGTATTGTGTATATATATGCATCCCAGGTGTTGCATATATATATATACACTGTATTCAGTTTAGCTAGATCCGTTCCTGTTATCTTCTATCTAGACTATTTACATTCAGTGCAGTGTGTCCTGCTCACAGTGTTCAGCTAGATCCGTTCCTGCTATTTACATTCAGTACAGTGCTTCCTGCTCACAGTGTTCAGCTAGATCCGTTCCTGCTATTTACATTCAGTGCAGTGCGTGCTGCTCACAGTGTTCAGCTAGATCCGTTCCTGCTATTTACATTCAGTGCAGTGCGTCCTGCTCACAGTGTTCAGCTAGATCCGTTCCTGCTATTTACATTCAGTGCAGTGCGTCCTGCTCACAGTGTTCAGCTAGATCCGTTCCTGGTATTTACATTTAGTGCAGTGCGTCCTGCTCACAGTGTTCAGCTAGATCCGTTCCTGCTATTTACATTCAGTGCAGTGCGTCCTGCTCACAGTGTTCAGCTAGATCCGTTCCTGCTATTTACATTCAGTGCAGTGCGTGCTGCTCACAGTGTTCAGCTAGATCCGTTCCTGCTATTTACATTCAGTGCAGTGCGTCCTGCTCACAGTGTTCAGCTAGATCCGTTCCTGCTATTTACATTCAGTGCAGTGCGTCCTGCTCACAGTGTTTAGCTACATCCGTTCCTGCTGTTTACATTCAGTGCAGTGCGTCCTGCTCACAGTGTTCAGCTAGATCCGTTCCTGCTATTTACATTCAGTGCAGTGCGTCCTGCTCACAGTGTTCAGCTAGATCCGTTCCTGCTATTAACATTCAGTGCAGTGCGTCCTGCTCACAGTGTTCAGCTAGATCCGTTCCTGCTATATACATTTAGTGCAGTACGTCCTGCTCACAGTGTTCAGCTAGATCCGTTCCTGTTATCTTCCTACTGACAGGCAGGCTTGTCTGGTTACAGTATATAAAGCTATCTGAAGAAAATTACAGGTGTTCTTTTTGATCCTATTAGTACCACGGTCAGGCAGCTAGACTATTTACATTTAGTACAGTGTGTCCTGCTCACAGTGTTCAGCTAGATCCGTTCCTGTTATTTACATTCAGTGCAGTGCGTCCTGCTCACAGTGTTCAGCTAGATCCGTTCCTGCTATTTACATTCAGTGCAGTGCGTCCTGCTCACAGTGTTTAGCTACATCCGTTCCTGCTGTTTACATTCAGTGCAGTGCGTCCTGCTCACAGTGTTCAGCTAGATCCGTTCCTGCTATTTACATTCAGTGCAGTGCGTCCTGCTCACAGTGTTCAGCTAGATCCGTTGCTGCTATTTACATTCAGTGCAGTGCGTCCTGCTCACAGTGTTCAGCTAGATCCGTTCCTGCTATATACATTTAGTGCAGTACGTCCTGCTCACAGTGTTCAGCTAGATCCGTTCCTGTTATCTTCCTACTGACAGGCAGGCTTGTCTGGTTACAGTATATAAAGCTACCTGAAGAAAATTACAGGTGTTCTTTTTGATCCTATTAGTACCACGGTCAGGCAGCTAGACTATTTACATTTAGTACAGTGTGTCCTGCTCACAGTGTTCAGCTAGATCCGTTCCTGTTATTTACATTCAGTGCAGTGCGTCCTGCTCACAGTGTTCAGCTAGATCCGTTCCTGCTATTTACATTCAGTGCAGTGCGTCCTGCTCACAGTGTTCAGCTAGATCCGTTCCTGCTATTTACATTCAGTGCAGTGCGTCCTGCTCACAGTGTTCAGCTAGATCCGTTCCTGCTATTTACATTCAGTGCAGTGCGTGCTGCTCACAGTGTTCAGCTAGATCCGTTCCTGCTATTTACATTCAGTGCAGTGCGTCCTGCTCACAGTGTTCAGCTAGATCCGTTCCTGCTATTTACATTCAGTGCAGTGCGTGCTGCTCACAGTGTTCAGCTAGATCCGTTCCTGCTATTTACATTCAGTGCAGTGCGTCCTGCTCACAGTGTTCAGCTAGATCCGTTCCTGCTATTTACATTCAGTGCAGTGCGTCCTGCTCACAGTGTTTAGCTACATCCGTTCCTGCTGTTTACATTCAGTGCAGTGCGTCCTGCTCACAGTGTTCAGCTAGATCCGTTCCTGCTATTTACATTCAGTGCAGTGCGTCCTGCTCACAGTGTTCAGCTAGATCCGTTCCTGCTATTTACATTCAGTGCAGTGCGTGCTGCTCACAGTGTTCAGCTAGATCCGTTCCTGCTATTTACATTCAGTGCAGTGCGTCCTGCTCACAGTGTTCAGCTAGATCCGTTCCTGCTATTTACATTCAGTGCAGTGCGTCCTGCTCACAGTGTTTAGCTACATCCGTTCCTGCTGTTTACATTCAGTGCAGTGCGTCCTGCTCACAGTGTTCAGCTAGATCCGTTCCTGCTATTTACATTCAGTGCAGTGCGTCCTGCTCACAGTGTTCAGCTAGATCCGTTCCTGCTATATACATTTAGTGCAGTACGTCCTGCTCACAGTGTTCAGCTAGATCCGTTCCTGTTATCTTCCTACTGACAGGCAGGCTTGTCTGGTTACAGTATATAAAGCTACCTGAAGAAAATTACAGGTGTTCTATCCCAGCTTAGTGCAGCTACAGGCCATTAGTATGTCTGGAAGGCCAAGAAGGAGAGGCAGACAGTCACAAGCCAATAAGAGAGGGCAAGCAGGCTCTGTGTCTAGTGCTGGTCGTGGAGACGGTGCATCCTCATCAGCACGTGGCCATGGGACACGCTTGGCCTTTTTTTCGGCAGCTGGCCGTGTTGAGCCGCAACATGCGGAAGACTTGGTCGAGTGGATGACCAAGCCGTCCTCATCCTCCTCATCCTCTCTCACCCATGCCCAGGGTGCTTTGTCTGGCAAAGCAGCGGCCTCTTCCCTCAGCTCAATGTCATCAGTGACTCCTTCCCTAGCTCCACCATGTCCTCATGAGGATTCCCTCGAACTGTTTGACCACAGTGTTGGGTACATGCTCCAGGAGGATGCCCAGCGTTTGGAAGGCTCTGATGATGATACTGAGCTCAATGAAGGCAGTAACATGAGCACGGACAGAGGGGGTGCCCAAGAAGGACAGCAATCTGGCAGTCATGCTCCCCCTGCTGCAGCATACTGCCAGGTTTGCTCCAGTGATGAGGAGGGAGGGGATGATGAGGTCACTGACTCAACGTGGGTGCCTGATAGGAGAGAGGAGGAGGAGGAGGAGGAGGAGGAGGAGGAGGTGGCACATCACCAACTAGGCAGGATGCCCTCCAGGGGCCAGCCTAAGGGCAGCACATTGACTGCATCACACCCCAAAGCTCCACATGTGCAGGGCGCTGCAGTCTCTGCGCGTTATTCAAAAAGTTCTTTGGTGTGGGCCTTTTTTGAGACGAGTGCATCAGATCGCACCGCTGCTATTTGCAATATATGTCTCAAGCGTATCTCGCGTGGCCAAAACATCTCCCGCTTGGGTACCACATGCTTGACCAGACATATGTTGACCTGCCATGCAGTTCGTTGGCAAGCGTATCTAAAAGACCCACACCAAAGAACAAAGACGATCTCTCCTTGCTCCTCATCAGCTGAGATTTCCAACCCCACTAGACCTTCAGTCCTCTCTGCGACCTGCAGTGAGAGGAATGAAGGTGTAGAATTAGGTGTGTCACAGCCAAGTACTTATGGGCAATCTGCTTTTGGTACACCGACGTCAGATTGTACCAGGCAAATTTCCCTGCCCCAGCTGCTGCACCGCCGAAAGAAGTTTGCTCCCAGCCATCCACATGCCCAGCGGTTGAATGCTAGCTTGGCAAAATTGCTAGCACTTCAACTGCTGCCTTTTCAGTTGGTAGACTCTGCCCCCTTCCGTGAGTTTGTGGAATGTGCGGTTCCTCAGTGGCAGGTACCCAAACGCCACTTTTTCTCACGGAAGGCGATTCCGGCTCTCTACCGGCATGTGGAAGGCAATGTCCATGCCTCGCTGGACAGGGCGGTCAGCGGTAAGGTGCATATTACCGCTGACTCATGGTCCAGCAGGCATGGACAGGGACGTTACTTAAGTTTCACGGCGCATTGGGTGACTCTGCTGGCAGCTGGGAAGGATGCAGGACAAGGTGCAGTAGTGTTGGAGGTTGTTCCGCCACCACGCCTCCAAAATGCTGATTGTGACACACCTCTCTCCTCCACCCCCTCCTCTTCTTCTTCCTCCATGGCCTCTTCCTCGGAACCAGCGGTGCTCCGTAGGCGTTCAAGGGGCTACGCAAGTACGCAGGCCAAAAGATGCCATGCGGTGCTTGAGCTGGTGTGCTTGGGGGACAGGAGCCACACTGGGGCAGAGGTTCTGTCAGCTCTGCAGGGGCAGGTTCAGAGGTGGTTGACGCCACGCCAACTTAAGGCAGGAATGGTGGTTTGCGACAATGGCACCAACCTCCTCTCTGCCCTCCGACAGGGACAACTGACCCATGTGCCCTGTTTGGCTCACGTCCTTAACTTGGTGGTGCAGCGGTTCTTGGGCAGGTACCCGGGCTTACAGGATGTCCTGAGGCAGGCCAGGAAAGTCTGTGTGCATTTCCGCCGGTCATATAATGCCAGTGCTCGGCTGACGGACCTCCAAAAGGAGTTTAACCTGCCCAAGAACCGCCTAATCTGTGACATGCCCACCAGGTGGAACTCGACGTTGGCCATGCTGCAGCGGCTGCACACGCAGCAGAGGGCCATCAATGAGTACCTGTGCGACTATGGCACCAGGACAGGGTCAGGGGACCTTGGTTTTTTTTCCCCACGCCAGTGGGCCATGATCAGGGATGCATGCACTGTCCTGTCACCATTCGAGGAGGCCACGAGGATGGTGAGCACTGACAGTGCATGCATCAGTGACACTGTCCCCCTTGTCCACCTGTTGGAGCACACGCTGCGTGGAATAATGGACAGGGCACTTGAGGCAGAACAGAGGCAGGAAGAGGAGGACTTCCTTAGCTCTCAAGGCCCCCTTTATCCAGACAGTGTTCCTGCGTGCCCGCCGATCACACAGGAAGAGGACGAGGAGGAGGAGGAGGAGGAGGAGGAAGATTGTGTCAGTATGGAGGTGGAGCCTGGCACTCAGCATCAGCAGTCTTTAAGGGATCAGTCCCAAGGAACACATGGACTTGTACGTGGCTGGGAGGAGGTGGCTGCGGACGTTGTTGTCCTTAGTGACCCAGAGGACTCCGGACCGAATGCCTCAGCAAACCTACGCTGCATGGCCTCCCTGATCCTGCAAAGCCTGCGTAAGGATCCTCGTATTCGTGGTATCAAGGAGAAGGACCAATACTGGCTGGCAACCCTCCTTGATCCACGTTACAAGGGTAAGGTTGCGGACCTTATCTTGCCATCGCAGAGGGAGCAGAGGATGAAACATCTTCGGGAGGCCTTGCAGAAAGGTCTGTGCAACGCGTTCCCAGAGACTGGGAGGTTACAAACTCCTGTTTCTGGACAACGTGTTGCTGAGGCTTCGGTCAGTCAAAGAAGGAGCGGTGGAGAAGGTGGCCGTCTGACCGATGCGTTCAGACAATTTTTTGGTCCGCAGCCCCAAGGTATGATCGGTTCCAGCAACCATCGCCAGCGTCTGTTTTACATGGTGCAGGAATACCTAGGGGCAAGATCAGACTTGGACACCTTTCCCACCGAAAATCCTCTGGGTTACTGGGTCTTGAGGATGGATCACTGGCCAGAGCTTGCACAGTATGCAATTGAGCTACTGGCCTGTCCTGCATCCAGCGTTCTTTCGGAACGCACATTCAGTGCTGCTGGAGGCGTGGTAACCGATCACAGGGTGCGTCTGTCCACCGACTCGGTCGATCGGCTGACCTTCATAAAAATGAATCAGTCTTGGATCACCACCAGCTACCAAGCACCTGATGCAGATGTAACTGAATAATTTTTTTTGAAATCTCAGATCCCTTCAAAGACTGCCTATGCTGATGCTGAGTGACTATCCCTGAGTAATTATCCTCTTCCTCCTCAATCATCACGCTGATAGCTTGTAAGAACATTTTTGGTTCTGGGCGCCACCACCAGTGCCTAAGGCACAATTTTTCAGCCCCCGTTTAACAGGGGCGTGTAATTACAATTTTTGATGTAATACTTTGCAGCAGGGCTCGTTCCTGCATTCCAACTAGAGTGTCTGTGAGGGGTTGCAGTGTTGTGGCACCAGCACCAGTGCCTAAGACCCAATTTTTCAGCCCCTGTCTAACAGGGGCGTGTAATTACAATTTTTGATGCAATACTTTGCAGCAGGGCTTGTTCCTGCGTTTCAACTAGAGTGTCTGTGAGGGGTTGCAGTGTTGTGGCACCAGCACCAGTGCCTAAGACCCAATTTTTCTGCCCCTGTCTAACAGGGGCGTGTAATTACAATTTTTGATGCAATACTTTGCAGCAGGGCTCGTTCCTGCGTTCCAACTAGAGTGTCTGTGAGGGGTTGCAGTGTTGTGGCACCAGCACCAGTGCCTAAGGCCTAATTTTTCAGCTCCTGTTCAACAGGGGCATGTAATTACAATTCTTGATCTAATATTTCACAGCAGGGCCCTGTGAGGGCTTACAGTGTTTTGGCCACAGCAACACCTAAGGCCCAAATTTCTGCTGAGTATATAGGGCAGGACCCTACTTTCAAACATCTAACTTACAAACGACTCCTACTTGCAAACGGAAGGAGACAACAGGAAGTGAGATGAAATCTACCCCTAAGGAAGGGAAATTCTCTCCTGTAAGAGTTAATATGGGAAAACAATTTTTCCTTTCCACTGATGCTTTCCAATCCTTGTTCCACAAAAAAACCCAAATTTTCAAAAAACATTTTTCATTGGGACAAAAAAGTGAGGTGAAATCTTCTGAAGAGGAGGAAAGACGCAAAACAAATGTCACAGGGGTGATAACCCTTCCCTATGTTTTCCAAAAAGCTTAGAAAAGATTTTTTGGCTGGAGCTAAACACATTAAAAATGTTCAAAATTACAAACAGATTCTACTTAACAACAAACCTACAGTCCCTGTCTTGTTTGCACCGCCTGTATACTGCTGTTCAGAGTATATAGGGACCTTTCCTTATTTTAATTTGGGTGCGGGGTTCCCCTTAATATCCATACAAGACCCAAAGGGCCTGGTAATGGACTGGGGGGTACCCATGCCGTTTGTCTCACTGATTTTCATCCATATTGCCATGACCCGACATGACATTAAACCCGCAAGCAGTTTTAAATGAGATTTTTTCCTTTAAAAATGACATTTGGTGCAGGGACTGTTCTAAACATGGGAAACACGCGTCACTTTACAGGCATACTATAGACACCCCCCAGGTACGATATTTAAAGGAATATTTCACTTTTTTTTTTTACTTTAAGCATCATTAAAATCACTGCTCCCGAAAAAACGGCCGTTTTTAAAAGTTTTTTTTGCATTGATACATGTCCCCTGGGGTAGGACCCGGGTCCCCAAACCCTTTTTAGGACAATACCATGCAAATTAGCCTTTAAAATGAGCACTTTTGATTTCGAACGTTCGAGTCCCATAGACGTCAATGGGGTTCTAACGTTCGTGCGAACTTGCGGTCCGTTCGCGGGTTCTGGTGCGAACCGAACCGGGGGGTGTTCGGCTCATCCCTATCAGTCACCAAAAGCTCAGGTCTTCGTTAATGGTTGTATATCGGGACAATTTCCTCTAGAAAGAGGCACACGCCAGGGATGTCCCCTTTCTCCACTGCTATATGCCCTGGCAGCTGAGCCATTGGCCATAGCTATAAGAGCTGACATGGACATAGTGGGACTTAGAATAGGCAACTATATAGAGAAGATCGGACTATACGCAGACGACACGATACTCTATCTAGCCGATCAGGGCCCATCATTACAAGCAGCTTTGGACACTATAGATAAAATGGGAAAATTCTCAGGCCTACGGATAAACTGGGAAAAATCACAGATACTCCCCATAGACCAATTCCCCCCAACCAATATACATCCAGAACTACCATTAGTCAGGGTAAATACTATTAAATACTTAGGGGTACTGGTTACAAGAATACACAACCAACAACATAGAACCATTGTTTGCCATGATAAAAACCAAAACGCAAGCCTGGTCCAAACTACCACTGGTAGTAATGGGTAGGATAAATATCATAAAAATGATTATCTTACCCAATATCCTATATATGGTATGGCATGCCCCACTATATATACCTATCGGGATTTTCAAAAAAATTGAATCTATTTTGAACACCTTTGTCTGGGGACATCAAAGACATAAGGTAGCTTGGAATGTCCTTAAAAACCCTACAGACAGGGGGGGAACAGCTCTGCCAGATCTGCAGGAATATTACATAGCGGCACAGCTGTCGCACATGCATCACTACCACAACAACGAAAGACAGCGGTATAGTACACTAGTATCTAGTAGCCCAGACAGTCCTTTATCTTCCCCACTTCAAATTATATTACGAGGGGGTCAGTTTAATAGGAAAGGTCCAAACTTTAATGACGGGGTACTCAACCATCACCAACGAATATGGGGATTAGCCCAGAAAAAACTTAAAATAGGGTACATTCACTCCCACACCCCATTATGGGCTAACAACCAGCTAGCGGAGCTTAAAAAAATATCAGACCCTAATCTATGGGCCAGATATGGAATTATATACCTGCACCAGGTAATGGCAAGTGCTAGGCCTAAAGCATTTCAAACTCTTAAGGAAGAATACTCTATTCCGCAACAATTACTGTTCAAATACATACAACTCAGACATGCCCTGCGTTCTCAATTCAGGAACGAAAATTGCATCCTGGAACATCCCCAAATCTTGGACATAATAATGGGAGCCGATTCACAAAAATTGATATGTAATCTCTACTACTCCATAAGGTTACCCAGAATCAGAGAAGTGACGCAAAAAGCCAAAATAAGATGGGAAAGAGATGTAGGAGCAGTTAGTGATTCAGATTGGGAGGAAATTTTAGAAAATGTAAAGGTGGCATCTCCAAAACTGTCTGATAGGTTAACACAGATATACATCATTCATCAAGCGTATCTAACACCTAACATAATAAGGAAGTTTCAACCTACACGTAATATATTGTGTCCTCACTGCCAGGCAGAGATGGGTAGTTTTTTTCATTTAATCTGGGAATGCTCCGTCCTTCAAACATACTGGAGTCAAGTGATTAAATTCTTACACGACCAGATGGGTTCCCCTGTGGTATTAGATCCAAAACTTTGTATATTGGGTCTTCTTCCAGATGTGGACATTGATAAATACCAAGCCATATTTATATCTGAAGTCCTATTTTTGGCCAGAAAAGTAATTGCCAAGACTTGGATGCAGAACGTAACCCCCACCGTAACAAGCTGGAAGAGAGATGTTAACAATTCCCTCCCATACAAGCAGTTGATTTACAAACAGGGGAAACAGTCACAAATACTCAAGGATTTGGGATGGTTGGCTGGGAGACGGGGAGACATGTGTATAGTATTGCGTGAAAACAAGTTTATCCAGAGGCGGCTCTAGGCTTTGTGAGGCCTTAGGCAAAACACGAGGCCCCACTCTCGCCCATAATGGATAAGAAAAATTCAAGCAAGTAAAAATGGCAACCACTTCCAGGGTACCCTCCTCACCCATCAGACATATGCAGCCAATACAACATCTGGGACCCAGCAAAGTGGCAACCCCTCTAGGATTTCCCCCTGTGCCTTGGGAGAATGGGAAGGGGGTGTCACTGAATCATTCCACATCCACAGAGGAAGGAGAGTGGGGGGATCCCAGAGCAGAGAGAGAGAGGGTGAGAGGGAGGGAGAGTGAGGGTGAGAGGGAGGGAGAGAGAGGAAGAGGGAGTGAGGGAGAGGGAGGGAGAAGGGGAGGGGGAGAGAGCTGGAGGGAGAGAGAGGGAGGGAGGGGGGAGAGAGAGTGAGGGAGAGAGAGGGGAGGGGGAGAGGGAGGGAGGGGGAGAGAGAGCGAGGGAGAGAGAGGAAGGGAGAGAGGGGGAGAGAGAGGGAGGGAGGGGGAAGAGAGAGGAAGAGAGAGTGAGGTAGAGGGAGAGGGGGAGGGGGAGAGAGCTGGAGGGAGAGAGAGTGAGGGAGAGAGAGAGAGGGGAGAGAGAGGGAGGGAGGGGGAGAGAGGTATGGGGAGAGAGAGAGTGAGGGAGAGAGAGAGAGGGGGAGGGGGAGAGTGAGGGAGGGGGAGAGCGAGAGAGCAAGGGTGAGAGGGAGAGAGAGAGAGGAAGAGAGAGTGAGGGAGAGAGAGGGGGAGGGGGAGAGAGAGGGGAGGGGGAGGGAGAGAGAAAGAGAGGGGGAGAGGGAGGGGAAGAGGGGGAGAGTGAGGGAGAGCCAGGGAGAAAAGTGGGGGCTGGAAAGCACAAGGGGGGAGCTGGAGAGCACTGTGGGGGCTGGAGAGCACTGTGGGGGGAAGTTGAAAGCACAGCGGGAGCCAGGGAGCACGGGGGGCAGAGAGCACGGCGGGAACTGGACAGCACAGGGGGTGCAGGTAGAACTGGGAGGGGTTAGGGAGCACAGGAGGAGCAGAGAGCTCTGGGCAGGTGGAGAGCACTGTTGGGGGGAGCCAGGGAGCACGGGGGGTCGGAGAGCACTGGGGAGAGAGTATGGGGGAGACGGGGAGGACCAGAGAGCACTATGGGGGGATATCAGTGTGGGGGGAGCCAGGGAGCACAGAGCACTGGGGGGAGGTAGAGAGCAGTGGGGGGGGCGACTGGACAGTGCAGTTGGGGGGAGAGCATGGGGGTAGCCAGGGACCACAGATAGGACCAGAGAGCACTGCGGGGGAGCCAAGGAGCACAGAGAGGACCAGAGAGCACTGGGGAGGAGCTGGGGAGCAGTGGGGGGAACTAGATAGCACTGTGGGGGAGCCAGGGAGCACAGGAATGGGGGACTGGACAGCACAGTGGGGGGGAGAGCATGGGGGGAGCCAGGGAGCACAGAGGGGACAAGAGAGCACTGCAGGGGAGCCAGGGAGCACAGAGAGGACCAGAGAGCACTGGGGAGGAGCTGGGGAGCAGTGGGGGGGAACTAGACAGCACTGTGGGGGGAACTAGACAGCACTGTGGGGGGGGGGAGAGCACTGTGGGGGAGCCAGGGAGCACAGTAATGGGGGACTGGACAGCACAGTGGGGGGGAGACATGGGGGGAGCTGGGGAGCAGTGGGGCAGGGACTGGACACCGCAGTGGGGGAGCCAGGGAGCACGGGGGACCAGAGAGCACTGGAGGGGAGCCAGGGAGGAGAGGAGGTGTGCAGGGAGAACTGGGAGGAACCAGGGAGCACGGGGGCAGTAAAAGAGTTGGATAGGAGGAGCTGTGGTGGATGGATCCCATCCCAGCACCTGCTGCAGCCTGGCCGACCGCCCAGAGAGTGCCCGGCCATGCAGCCCTCCTGTGTGCCTGAATAGGAGGAGTGGCGGGGACAGCTCAGCTGCATATGGAGGAATTGATCTTTCCATATTCTTTCTGCAGCCAATGAACACCCGCAGAAGAAGCGGTCATTCAGCGGCTGCAGGAGGAATATGGAAAGATCCATTCCTCCATATGCAGCTGAGCTGTCCCCGCCACTCCTCCTATCCAGGCACACAGGAGGGCTACACGGCAGGGTACTCACGTTCTCTCTGGGCAATTGGCCAGGCTGCAGCAGGCGCTGAGATGGGATTCATCCACCAGAGCTCTTCCTTCCCCTTCACAGACAGTCATAGGGCAGGGATAGTTTCTGCCGCCTGGACCAACTCCTGACCCAAATAGGCAGCCGGCCAGACGCGGAGAGGACAGGTGAGTGGCATGGGCTGAAGGAGCATCTTAGCTGCTTCAGGGCCCCATATGGACTTGCGGCCCGCCCGGTGTGCCCTACGGCTTTTACAGATGGCACCTGGAGCCTGTTGCTCAGTCCAGCGATCGAGCAGAGGCAAATTAGGCGGCTGCGAGGCCCCCGTGAGTGAGAGGCCTTAGGCGGCCGCCTAATTTGCCTAATTAGAGAGCCGCCTCTGAGTTTATCAATACCTGGCAACTAAAATATACAAGCACATAATAGGTAATCCGTTTAGGTCTGTCGGAACCTCACCGACTCACTAACAATTGGTATATCTTTGTTATGCAATGCCAGCCTTACAAGGCTCTATTGTATGTTAAAGTACCACATGTGAATATGTTTTATGTTTCTATACATGGACTTCAAATGTGCTGTATTAATTTCTGTCTAACTTCAATAAAGATTATTTTCCCAAAAAAAAAAAAAAAAAAAGGAGTCATCTTCTTAAAGTGATTGTAAAGTCTCTTTTAAAAATATATATACTGTATATATATATATATATATATATATATATATATATATATATATATATATATATATATATATAAAACAAACATGTTATGCCCCGTACACACGGTCGGATTTTCCGATGGACAATGTCCGATCGGAGCGTGTTGTCGGAAATTCCGACCATGTGTGGGCTCCATCAGACATTTTCCATCGGATTTTCCGACACACAAAGTTGGAGAGCAGGAGATAAAATTTTCCGACAACAAAATCCGTTGTCGGAAATTCCGATCGTGTGTACACAAATCTGACGGACAAAGTGCCACGCATGCTCAGAATAAATAAAGAGATCAAAGCTATTGGCCACTGCCCCGTTTATAGTCCCAACGTACATGTTTTACGTCACCGCGTTTAGAAGGATCGGATTTTCCGACAACTTTGTGTGACCGTGTGTATGCAAGACAAGTTTGAGCCAACATCCGTCGGAAAAAATCCTAGGATTTTGTTGTCGGAATGTCCGAACAAAGTCCGACCGTGTGTACACCCTATTATACTTACCTGTATTGTGCAGTTGGTTTTGCACAGAGCAGCCCGTCCCTCCTCTTCTTGGGTTCTCTCTTTGCTGCTCCTGGCCCCTCCCTCCTATTGAGTGCCCCCACAGTCAGCAGCTTCCTATGGGGGCACTGTAGCCCAGCTCCGTGTGTCCATTCAGACACAGAGCCCCAACCCTGTCTCGTCTCTTCTTGCGTCTGATTGGCTGACTGACTTTGATTGACAGCAGCGGGAGCCAATGGCGCCGCTGCTGTGTCTCAGCCAATCAGGAGGAGTGTTCCAGATGGCTTAGACATTCGTGGACATCGCTGGAGAGAGATGGGGCTCTGGTAAGTTACTTAGGGGAATGCTGGGGAGCCTGCTACACATAAAAGGTTTTTTATCTTAATGCATAGAATGCATTAAGATAAAAAACCTTCTGACTTTACAACTCCTTTAAGTGTTTATGTACACATACAGCATATATGTAATTAGCAGCAACTCACCAGATGGTACTGACCACTAGAGTTGGGCGAACGGTTTGACCTGAACATGAGTTCGGGCCGAACATTGGCTTTACGCTCGTTCGACGAACACCCAAATTATCAGGGCGTTCGACCATTTGTTCGGTCCACCAAATGACCATAATGCACTGCGCCGTCACACAGTGCATTGGAAGCCCTGATTGGCTGAAGCAATGAAAGCTTTGCCCAATTAGGGCACAGAGCACTATCAGAGCCATGATTGGAGAAAATGATGATGACTCTATCCAATCATGGCTCATTGCTCTTAGTTCCGCCCCACACTATAAAAATATTCTCCCCATAACGCCCATTTGCAGTGTGATATTGATGTGGAGAGAGATAGAACAGGGCTCTGTTTAGTGCTGCTAGCAAGTTGGTGTGCTATAGTGTGCTATTGTGCTTCTATTGTCAGTGTAGAATATACGTTTAGTGTGAATCTAAAGATACTTTAGAGTGACTGTAGTGTGACCATTCATTTTTACTTTAGTGTCAGTTTTTTGAGTGAAGTGTGACCGTTCATTTTAACTTTTGTGTCAGTTTAATTTGTCAGGGCAGGTTTCCTGCAGTATATATCCGTGCGTTACTGGACGTTTAACGCAGTATATATCAGTGCATTACCGTACGTTTAACGCAGTATATATCCGTGCAATACTGCACGTTTAACGCAGTATATATCAGTGCAGTATTGTATGGTTAACGCAGTTCGTTTCTGTGCGTTACCGCACTTTTAACGCAGTACATATACGTATGTTACCACACGTTTAACGCAGTGTATATCCATGTATTACTGCACTTTTAACGCAGTATAGTTGAGTGCGTAACTGCACATTTAACGCTGTATATTTCAGTACGTTACTGCACGTTTACCAGAGTATTTTGCAGTGTGTCAGTGCAGTTTTACTGCAGTATATTGTATTGTGTCAGTGGAGTGTGTCTGTGTAGTGAGTACTCAAGTTAAAGTGCACCAAACACCACTTACCATTGATTAAAGTGGATCCACATACACATTTCCCCGTCTTTATTACATTTTGTTAATAAGTGCTCCCCCCATCATGTCTGGGAGGTCAACAAAGAGAGGCAGGCATTCCCATGGCATTGTGAGGGGGCCAGCAACATATGTGTCCACAGGCAAAGGTGGACCTGGTCTGCCCTCAGGCAGGGCATTATTTTCTTTGTTTAGTGATGTTGCCCATGCCTTTCAGCCACAGCATGCAGAGGAGGTGGTGGACTGGCTAAACCATCATCATTCTCCTCACCCTCCAACACTCAAGCAGAGACTAGTGCACCGTCCACTGCAGCTGCCAGAGCGGCTTATTCTGCCTCCTTGTCCACAGCTACTCCTACCATAGCCCCAGCATCAGGCATGGGGGAGTCAGCTGAGTTATTTGAGCACAGCATCAGTCACTTGCTCCTTGACAATGCACAGCCATTTTTTTATTCAGATCTTTTTTCTGAGGTTAAGGAAGGTAGGAACATGAGCCTACAGAGAGGGGAGAACACTGGTAAACAACAATTGGCAGTCATGTTCCCCCAGCCCCACTGTTGCGACTTGGGTGCCAGATAGAACAGAGGAGGAAAGTGAGGGTGAGGCACAAGCCTAAAAAGTCACCCATCATGGAAGAGTAGAGAGCAGAGCACCTTTCCGGTCTACCACCGCTAAACCTCATGACCTCTCAGCAGCCTCCACTGACAGGGATGATGGTATAGCTCAGGGTGTCCTAGGTCCTTGCAGCATGTCTGCCAGTAGCACACCACCAGCTGTAGACTACAGCAGGCAATTTTTTCTGCCCCATCTGCTGCAGCAAAAAAAAATAAAAATACAGTCACTGCCACCCACATGCCCAGTGTCTAAATTCAAGCTTGTCAAAGCTGCTGGCTTTACAACTCCTGCCTTTTCATTTGGTGGATTCTGCCCCCTTCCGAGAATTTTTGCAGATCATGCTGTACCAGAATGGCAGGTTCCCAGTTGCTATCTCTTTTTACGTAAGGCTATTACAGCTCTCTACCATCACGTGGAAGGCAATGTTGTGGCATTATTAGGCAAGGCAGTCAGCCGCAAGGTGCGCGTTACTGCTGACACATGGTCCAGCAAGCATGGTCAGGGATGCAATATTTGTTCACAGCACACTGGGTAACTCTGCTTGCAATTTGGAAGGATGCAGGACAGGGCTCAGTGCTGCAGCTTGCTATGCCACCATGTCTCCATAAAGCTAGTGATGATGATGGGGGATTTGTCAGCTCCACCCCCTCATCTCCTCCTCCTCCTCCATGCCCTCTTCTGCTGAATTGTTCCATGAACTACAAGCACACCCTAAACATTCGAGAGAATATTCAATGAGTCAGGCTGAAAGGTGCCATGCAGTGCTTCGGCTGGTCTGTCTAGGGTACAGGAGCCACACCGGAGCAGAGATCCTGACAGCTCTGCAGGGGCAGGCCTAGAGGTGGTTCATGCCATGCCAGCTGGAGCCAGAAATGGTGGTTTGCGATAATGACACAAACCTCCTGTCCACCCTTAGACAGGGAAAGTTGACACATGTGCCATGCCTGCCACATGTCCTCAATTTGGTGATGCAACGTTTTTTAAATTGGTACCCAGGGTTGGAGGATCTGCTGAAGCAGGTCAGAAGAGCCTGTAGGTATTTCAGGCGGTCAGTTGGCTGAAGTTCAGCGGGAATTCCACCTGTCCATAAACCGCCTGAATTGTGACATGCCCACCAGGTGGAACTCGGCTTTGGCAATGCTGCAGTGGCTGCACATGCAGCAGAGGGCCGTCAACAAGTAATTTTACATTTTTTCCTTCCTCACACTGG
This sequence comes from Lithobates clamitans, assembly GCA_037952925.1. Taxonomy (NCBI): domain Eukaryota; kingdom Metazoa; phylum Chordata; class Amphibia; order Anura; family Ranidae; genus Lithobates; species Lithobates clamitans. The sequence goes on from JBBGZY010000285.1 coordinate 4,036,730, forward strand.
CCTACTCTTATGTTAACGTTACACTAACAATTTACACTTGCAACTAACACTTATGCCCCGTACACACGGTCGGATTTTCCGATGGAAAATGTCCGATCGGAGCGTGTTGTCGGAAATTCCGACCGTGTGTGGGCTCCATCGGACATTTTCCATCGGATTTTCCGACACACAAAATTGGAGAGCAGGAGATAAAATTTTCCGACAACAAAATCCGTTGTCGGAAATTCCGATCGTGTGTACACAAATCCGACGGACAAAGTGCCACGCATGCTCAGAATAAATAAAGAGATCAAAGCTATTGGCCACTGCCCCGTTTATAGTCCCGACGTACATGTTTTACGTCACCGCGTTTAAAACGATCGGATTTTCCGACAACTTTGTGTGACCGTGTGTATGCAAGACAAGTTTGAGCCAACATCCGTCGGAAAAAATCCTAGGATTTTGTTGTCGGAATGTCCGAACAAAGTCCGACCGTGTGTACGGGGCATAACACTAACAAAAACCAAACTGTTGTTCAATCTGCATGGATTGCAATTGTAGTGTTCAAAGGGTATTAAAGCTCTCCTGAGAGTAAAATGCCTATGTTCACTATAAGCTTTACAATTCCCCTAAACATAAGTCACACTAACATGAGGTAATTTTAAGTAGAAGAGTTTGTTGATTATATTTTGCTGTAAAGAAATGGTGGTGTGGAAATTCCGCAAATGAAAAAATACAGGGAAATGTGTTACTGCAACATACACATCATCTTCCCCTTTAAGTGAAGAAAAAACATAGTGTAGTTCAATCTATTCTTACAAGTCATCATGCAGTGTATGATCTTCCCTATAATCCATACAATCTGTCCGCATTAGCGTTCCATATTTTTCAATTATAGATCTGATGAGAGTGGATCAAGTTACTTACAGAGCAATTCTTCCGCTGTACACACCATCATGATCTACAAGTGAGAACACAGCATGGAGCAGAATTATCAAAGAGTAACATTTTGGTATCCTTAAGTTCCATTACCAGTGAGAAGAGATAAGGAGTGTTATACTTTATAAACCCTTGCAAAATCTTGACCCAAGTGTTCCGCATTATACAGTCAAGGTTTGCTAGCACTCTGCAGGTGCTCTCCTCCTTCTTCCTGAATGTGCCAGACTGATATAGGTTGAGATGATTCCATTACATTTTTACTTATTTTCACTGGAAAGATTGTAAATTTCTTTCTGCAGCCTACTGCACATAAATATTTCAGCAAACTAGCATCTCTCAAAATTGGGTTTTTCACCTCCCTCTCTCTCTTTCATACTTGGATGCTATGCTCCTGTCTATTTATTCAGCTTAAAATACTTATCTACTTCCAAATACACTTACTCCTATCAACATGAGACAGCTAAAAAAAAAACCTAAGGTAGGACAAGCTTACCAGCTATATCAGCAAATGAAGTGCTGTCAAATCCTTTAAAATGTAATATTATTAGTGTATTGTTGGGTAGAAATAAATGTGTCAGTGACAGCATCTAACGGTTACCTTATGAAAGGCCAAATGGAGAGGTAGGTGATGACAGACAGAGCTCAGAGCTTTCTGTTTGGACATACGAAATTGCAGTGAAAACATGGCCATTGAGTTGATTTGACAAGTATTACTTTTTTGTAAATTAAACTAGGGGTATCTGAGTTTATTTTTTATATATAGATTAGTTCCAGAAAGCCAAACAAGAAAAAAGCAAAGAGCAATCTGCAATGTGGAGGAGAGCAAGGTAGGAGAGTTCAATGACATACGAATGTGATGTTTAGGTTAATATGCCAAGATCCCAAATAAGGTATGTTTACTGAAAATGAAAATGTTGGTGTTAAAGGTAAATTCTAGTAGTATATAGTTTGTTTGTTTTTTTGCACATTTATATATTTTTTTAACTGTGATTTTTTTTTTGCACAAGTAACAATTTAATACACAGTGCCCCCATGACTTCAGTTTCACAACACATTATATTTTTTGCAAAGGGAAAATGCAGGTTTTGACTTTCTCTCTCTAACTTCATACCATAGAGTGTTGGGAACTCCTTAGTGCCTTAAAGGACTTGCTGTATTTATTTATTTATGTAGTCAGGTGCTGGACTACAGAAACAAGGAAATAGATTGTAAATGGGGAAATTTCTCTGTTTACTGTTCCTTTCTACTGAGATACTGATGTTATGCTGCATGTGCCTCCTCTGGCCAGTTTGGGAAAAGCTGAAGCCAAGCAAGCCCATAGACTTCTATACAGAGCATCGAGGGAGTTGTAGTTTGGAAGGGCAGCCATATAATGGGACCCATAGTGTCACAGTCAAGGGTAAGGCTTGGAGACCAGTAGCTAGAGCAATAGAAAGGATCCCATTGACTAGCTGGATATGTGCACAAGCAGGTCACCTTAGTGGAAGACCCAAGGACCAGGGTCCAAGCACTAACAAGTTTTAACAAGTGGTAGTGAAGATATTGACGACAGCAGGAGAGACAAGAGCATGATATTGGCTGGTAGACATGTGCAAAAATGTGTTTTGTTTCAGATAGATTTGTTATGTTACTAATTTAGTTTTGTTAATTCATTCTGAAATTTGTTTAGCTTTTGTTTCAACTAATTTTGTTTCGTTCATTAACTTTCTAATGAATTCCAAATTTTCTGAATGATTCAAATTCGGATCAGTCAAAAAAATGATTGACCAATTTGAATTATGTGTAAAAAATAGCTGGTTCTTAAAGAGCAGGCCAGGAAGCTGGCCGCTGCATCCTTAATAACCAATGACTCATTAGCTGTCAGCGGGCTTCCCCACTGACAGCTGAAATGTGAACAAAAGAATACCGGCAATGAAAAATTCTGAAACAAAAACATCATGGGGGTCCCCCCAATCCATACCATGCCCTTCGGGTCTGGTATGGATTTTAAGAGGAACCCCATGCGAAAAATGTTTTAAAAAGACTACGTACCCCCCCCAAAATCCATACCAGACCCTTATCTGAGCATGCAGCCCAGCAGGCCAGGAAAGGGAGGAATGAGTGGGTATAGATCCATCATCAATCATGATGCCTCACACCGCTGGACTTGGGGAAAAAAAAACCCTCTAGTCTTGTTGAAGGCTCCCATTGTCTGCCTGCTCCACCATCTGACATTTCTTAAATAAATAAGGGGTGGAGTAACCCGAAGATATCATCGGGTGACCCCCACCCCCTTGTGACATCATCAACCTAGAATGCCACTGTCGATGATTTCACAAGGGGACGGGGGTCACCCGATGACATCATCAGGTACTCTGCCCCTTGGTTATTTAAGAACTGTCAAATGGCGAATTAATTTTTCGACAGATCCAAATTCAAATCATTCCATAAATTTGAAATTCATTAGAAAACATACAAAACAAAATTAAATGAATTCCAATTAAATTTGTTGCTGTTTCCTTCGGAGATATCTCTGAATAACCCAAAATTTGTCTGAATTTATATTCAGACGGAAACAAATTGCACATGTCTATTGGCTGGAGAGAGCACAATAATCTGGCAAACAGAAAGTGCAAAGTCATGGCTTTAATAGGAAGTTCACGGGAGAAGCAAATAGTTCAAGGTTCAGAACAAACATGACACAAGGCAAGGTTATCTTAAAAGACAAGACAGGGTGCTAACCAGGATCTTGGGTGGCTCAGCAAGAAGAAACATTGCTAGACACAGCAGAGGCTGCAGGTTTAAACCCAGGTCCTGACTGTATGAAAGATCCCAATAGACACAGTGGAGAGATGATTTTTACTAAACTGCCTGGGAAAATTCTTCCTCTTGGTGCTGAAGTGAGGAAGAGATCAGAGCACCTCTGTTTGAGTATTCTCCAGCCAGTGAGAATGCTATCATGAGCCTTAGACTGTGAGTGAGGACAGCCAGGGGCAGTATAGCACTGTCCACATCACAGATCCTGCACCACTGCCACAAAGAGACTGGTGTGTCCACTTGCCCACTGCTTCCCACCACTGGGTAAAGTCTGAGGGGACCCCTCTTTCTACAGTGAGAGGTCACTGCAGCATCCCGGGGACTGGTGAGAGGGCTGTTTGCCCGTTGCTGATACTGGTAGCAGGAACTGGGCCACTGAGTGCAGGACACCAAGTGTATCCAATCCATACCGCACCCATACTGCACTCTATACTGCACTTATTCTAAACAGAGACAGCACCTAAACAAAACTTACTGCATTATACCAAATCTTTATTGCATCTGAAACACATCTAACTTGTACCTGTGCCGAGACTATACTTTACCTATACTGTACCTACAGTATACTGCATACAGGTTCACTGGGACTGTTGCTAAGTGCAAAGATGGTCTTAAAGGGCCTCAATGATAGCCTACAGAAGAAGAACATCTCAAAGGACTCCCCCTCCCATAATAATTATTCTGCAAGCCCCAGTTGTTCCCCTGCCCCCTCTGCTACTATCCTCATTTTCTTTTGGACAGTGTATACCTAGTCAGTCTAGGACCAGTATAGTGTCAGCACACAGTAGATTTAACTTTACTATTGTTCACTGCCACACATTTGTTGTCCCTGTTACGGTTTATGATGATCTGGAAGCCAAATGCCATATTATGCTTAGTGCTTACTGGTAATAAAGTTGTATGCTAAATTGTGTTATTGCCATTGCTAATCTATTTTATGCTTGCCTAGTTACTAACCATATTGGGTGACAATATATTAAGTTTGCCTTTACTACCTGGTTTGTTGCCTGTTTTCTTTGATATAGCATTACTATTGGGTACTAAGCATTACTTTCTGTGATTTCCTGTGATATTGCATGTTTGTACACTTAACCTGGTGTGTCAGAGGGGCTGAGGTTCTTGAGAAGGTTGAGGCAAGCCGCTCCTACAGAAGTAGCACTACATTTATATATTTTTTTCCATTGGTTGAGCTTAATAGACTGATGTTTTTTTTTTTCAATCTGACTAACTGTGCAATTGAATGTACTGTATGCAAAACCTTGTCTGAGCAGAGGAGGCAGGGTGATGAGTCACACTTCTGGTTCATTCATTTTTCCATAAAGTTGGGCTTGAATCAATAAACTTTGCAAACAGCAGACTTTTTTTCAGCTAAGCAGCCAAGGTTAGCCTGATAAGCTAAAGGAGCCCAAAATGTCCCCCTATGGCTGGATTCAAGGTAATATTTACTATTTTACAATTGTTTTGGAGGGGTGCTTTGGGAAAATATCTATCTTATCTTCGAGTCCCATGTTAAGTGCGTTCTTTGTGGGGGCGTGTCCAAGATGGCGACAGGAGAGGACGCTCAGTAACAGAGCTCCTGGAGTCTGGCCACTAATCCTGCTTTATCCCGGTGCCTGGGCTGAAATTTGTAGTGGAAACACTCCGAGGACAAGGTGGAGACTCTGGACCATGCCCAGTGGTAAATCCCGTTTGGTTTGTTCAGTTCACTGCCTATCTGAGTCAGTTTGCTCTATTTACTAAATGTTTAATGCTTTGCACAGGGATTATTCTACAGTGTTTGATCATGGTGGTGTGGTGGGAGCCCAGTGGGCCCCAGGGGTGTCTATCCCTTCTTTAGAACGGTTTATGAAGCTCAATGTCTGTGTGTAAAATTGTATCCTGGAACACCAGGGGTCTGAACTCTAAGATTAAGAGGTCACTGGTGTTTCAGTTTTTGCAAAGACAATCCCCTCACATTTGTATTCTCCAGGAAACCCACCTGACCGGGGGAAAGACCATGAGCCTACGGAGACCCTGGGTGGGCCACTCATATCACTCAACCTATTCAAATCTCGCAAGAGGAGTAAGTATACTTGTACGCAAATCCCTACCCTTCCGCCTATTGGAGCTAGAGGTAAACTCTGGTGGGAGATATGTCATTATCCATGCAAACATCATGAACTAAGAGGTGGTTATTGTGGGATTGTATGCTCCTCCTCCTGCTTCGATTTCCTTCCTATACCAAATAGTATCCAAAATTACAAATATGCCACGGACAACGTCCTGCTGCTAGGGGACTTTAACATAGTCCCAGACCCTGAAATGGATAGGCTGACCCAGTCGTCCGGCTCTGCCACTGAATTGAAGCCATGGGCGGAAGTGTTTAACTTCACGGACGTCTGGCGATGAAGGCACCCCCAACTGAGGGCATTTACCTGTCATTCGGCCTCGTATAAAATGTTTTCCAGAATTGACCTGGTATACTCTGGGGGGCCTGTCCACTCTAGGGTGAGGGACATCACTAACCTGCCTAGAGGGGTCTCAGACCATGCCCCGGTCTCCCTGCTGCTTGAATTGTCATGCCCACCACCAGAGGGCCTGTGGCGAAGCTCTAGGTTTTGGCTGTCTGATTTAAGGGTGGACATCCCAGGTAAGGCTGACATGAAGGCCTTTTGGAACTCACAAGATAGATCTGTCTCTATCCCTGACATCTGGGATTCATTTAAAGTATGCATCAGGGGTAGTTTCCAGACATAATTTGGAAGTGTCTATAAGGGAGCCCGCAGGGAATTACAGGAAGCTGAGGCCAGGGCTGAGGCACTGAAATCCGCCTACGTTAGGGATCATTCCCTCAGACATACTCATTACTTAGGGAAGCCCTAAGAGACGTGTCTCTTATCCTCATTTCTACTACAAAAATACATCTGCTCCATCAGAGCCAGAGGATTTTTGAGTAGGGTGAAGGGAGTGGCCGCCTGCTGGCATGGTTGTCTCCGGAGCACTTCTCCCCCGTATCCATATCTAACACATGCGGACCAATCTGGGTTCATGCTGGACAGGGGGACAGACACAACATACGTAGACTGCTGACACATATGGATAGAGCTCTGGAGGATAGCCTGGGGGTGGTGGTGTCCTTGGATGCTGAAAAAGCTTTTGATTCGGTTGAATGGGAATACTTCTGGGCTGTCCTCTGGAAATTTGGGTTTGGACCAACACTTATTAAATTGTTGCGCATTATGTATACCTCTCTGAGTGCTTGAGTGCGTACTAACAACTCCCTCTCACAGGCTTTTACACTGGGTAGCGGTACGCGACAGGGGTGCCCGCTCTCACCCGGGCTGTTTGCGCTGGCAGTGGAGCACTTGGCCTCGCGGATTCGAGATGCATCTGCGGTCCGGGGAATTCAGGTGGGAGTGGTAGAGGAGAAAATGTCTTTATATGCAGACGATACTATCCTGTATTTGAATGATGTCTCCTCCTCGCTCCCAGCAGCCCTGCAACTAGTCAATGAGTTTGGATCATACTCGGGAGTTAGAGTAAGCTGGGATAAATCACTAATTTACCCCTTGAATCCCTCCAGGCCTAGGCCACCCATGCAGGGTCCGCTTGTTTGGGTGGACAACTTCAAATATCTGGGGATACGTATGGGAGGGCCAGTAGCCAGGTATATGGATCTTAACCTGATTCCCCTGTTGGCAAACTTCTCAAAGCGATGCACAGATTGGAAGTCACTGCCTCTAACCCCAGTAGGTAGAGTAAATCTAATAAAGATGGTCTTTCTCCCAAATTTTTTGTACCTTTTTAGAAATAGTCCACTCCTAATCCCAGCATAAATTGAAATCCATAGTCTCCTCCTTTATATGGTTGGGCAGGGTGCCAAGACTGGCACTGTCCACACTGCAATTATCAGTGGTACAGGGCGGGCTGACTCTTCCAGCAATATTACTGGGCAGCCATACTAGTGACAGCCCGCTGGTTGTTTTCACAACCTAGAGACAACCTGACAGTGAACTTGGAAGTGTTCCATGGGGTTAGGGCTTACCCCAACCTGACAACCCTAATGCGCACAACCATTATGATTTGGCATTGAGCCAGGACAATCTATCGCTCCCCGGGTACTACCTCTCCCCATGCGCCTCTATGGGGTAATCCTAATCTTCCCCATTTCCAAAGCATACCAGATCCACAGGTGTGGGCCTATAGAGGAGTAGTGGGCCTAAAGCATCTGGTAACAGAGGGTAGATTGAGCACGTTTCCAGAACTTAAAGCAAAATACAACACACCAAACTGGATGTTTTTCCGTTTCCTACAGGTGAGGCACACCTTTCAACATCAGTTTCCTGGCGGTGTTAACCTCGAGTCGAACCCGGTGGAGCAGTTACTAACCACCAAGGTCCTAATGGCCCCCTGTCACAAATATATTTCCACATATCATCCTCCATACCCACTAAATTAACCAAACTATAAGCAGGATGGAAAAGGGACCTGTCATCCCTTGAGGAGGAGGACTGGGAGACTTGTCTCCTCATATGTCTCGATCATGATTTCAGCTAGGGACCGCTTCCTACAGTAAAGTTCTTACACCGGGCCTATTACACACCTCGGAGGTTGGCTGTTATTTACCCGGACAGGTCCTTAATATGCCCTAGATGTGGAGATACAGAGTCCTTCTTTATACACATGACATGATCATGTCCCATGTTGCAGGGGTTCTGGGAACAAGTCCTAGCAGATGTTAATCAGGCAGCAGAAATCTCTATCCCACTGCAACCAGAAACTATGTTGTTAAATGTTATTAATGATCCTAGTGTGGGAAAATACAAGAAATTGTTCATGGCGTATGCCACCTACTATGCCCGTAGGGAGATTTTGCTGAAATGGAAATCTGAGCTGCCCCCCACCATCACCACCTGGAGGAATACCCTGAATGCTGTATTGCCACTATACAAAATAACATATATCAATAGAAACTGTCCGAGTAGGTTTGACAAGATATGGTCCTCCTGGATAGACTCCTGGGGATCCTTGCCACTGGAGATATCTCCTCCTAGCCCAGATGCAGACCCTTAGTCTGGTAGGGCGGATTACGAACTAGGAACCATTGGCAAATGTCCTCCCTCCCCTCTCCCCTTCCCTCCCTCCCCCCCCCTTTTTTTTCTTCTCCCTCCTATCTCTCCTCTCCCTTTTAATCCTGTTCTCCTTCCCCCCCTCCCCCCTGGGAAACCCCCCTTCCTTTTCATACTGCACTTATTCAGGATTTACTGATTAGGGTCAGGGGGTCCTCTTGGTAAAACTTACTAACCCCCATTTTTCTATTTGTTGCACACTTGTCGACTATTGATATTATAATTACTTGGGAATAACATGTTGTACTCATACCAATACTTTAATCTCATTTGCAATGCACTGTAAACTGATTTGTATATACTGACTATGAATAAAGTTCACCTTTGTTAAAAAAAAAAAAAAAAAGTGTGTTCTTTGTAAATTGGTGTGACATCTGTTAAACTACAGCAAGCATGAATATTTTAAACAATGGTACAGAACTCTCTGTGAACAACAGCAAAGGATGAAAAAAATGTGAATACAGGTATTTTAGTTTAAAAAAGGCAATTTCTTATGATACACAGTGCTTTACCAAACCAAATGTCATTCAGTTAGGGTTTACATTTACTTTAATTTTAGAAGTCTGGATCTACAGGGCCAACATTTAGCTACATACCTCCATAAGGCAACTTATACTGTGGCCATACAAAGAGATCAAGATCTCCATTAACCACTTGTTGACCAGCCACCGTCATTATACAGCTGCAGGTCAGGTTGTTCCCGCGAATTACCATTACTGTACGTCGGCTCCTTTAAAAGCCATAGCAGGTTCCCACCTCACAGGGGAGAACCTGATGCGCGTGGCTGGAGGCCACGATGTCTGCCGGCCATCCGCAATCGCGGGCACAAGAGCCAGAACGAGAATTTGTGTATGTAAACACACAAATCACTGTGATGACAGGAGAGGAGAAACAGATCGTCTGTCCTAGTAATTAGGAACAGTGATCTGTCTCCTCCTCTAGTCAGTACCATCTCCCACAGTTAGAAACACACATGATGAAACACATTTAACCCCTTGATCGCCCCCTAATGTTAACCCCTTCCCTTCTTTACACAGTTTACAGTGCATATTTATAGCACTGATCACTGTATAAATGTCAATGATCCCAAAAATGTGTCAAAAGTGTCCGATCTGTCCCGCTGAAAATTGTAGATTGCCGCCATTACTAGTAAAAAAATAAAAATAATAAAAATGCCATTAATCTATCCCCTATTGTCTGTGCAAACCAATCAATATACACTTATTGAGATTTTTTTTTTATCAAAAATATGTAGAAGAATATATATTGATTTGAACTGATGAAGACATTTTATTTTTTTATTTTTTTGGGTTATTTATTATAGTAAAAAGTAAAAAATATTGTTTTTTTCAGAATTGTTTTTAGCTAAAAAAAAAAAAAAAACGCAGAGGTGATCAAATACCACCAAAAGAAAGCTCTATTTGTGGGGAAAGAAGGACATTAATTTTGTTCGGGTACAGCGTCGCACGACCGCAAAATTGTCAGTTAAAGCGACACAGTGCTGTATCTCAAAAAATGGCCTGGTCATTAAGGGGGAAAATCTTCAAGGGCTTAAGTGGTTAAAGAAGCACTTGGGGACAATTTAAAACCATGCATGTGTGTAGAGATTAATTTTCTTGTAGTGTTAGGCAAGTGCGCTGTCATGCGTTAATGTGGGTTTCCTTTGTGCACCAACATGCATTATTGACGTGCCTTGACAAGTACTGTCTTACTCTTTCAATGCATTTTTCATTTTAGGATTTGGAATGGATAGAATTAACTGTCATTGACCAAAACTTGTTATCACCTGTTGCCAATGCATCAACGTACATCAAAACTAATTGCAGCACCCTCCTAGAGTATATTTAGTGTGGCTTGCTCTGTAGCCAGAGGAGCTGTGATCTGCTGTTTTGGTCTGTTCTGGGCAATTGATTGATTCCCCCTGAGCTTTTTGAGAACTTTCAAGAGTTCAGGGTGGGGAAATTGAAATGCCCAGGCTGGGCTCTTACCGTGCTCTAGCCAAACCCTGGGGAGGTGTACCCAGCTGGTAAGTGGGACCCAAGTAAATAGCCAAGAGCCCAGTGAGATGTGTTCTTCCCCTGGAGGAAGGGGAACCATGCGCTTCAGGGGGCTGTTAATTACTAAAGCCTTCCTGACTGGCTGCTGAACTACTCCCTCCCCTTGAATGAGCCCATGGCCTTGCTGCTACAGGTTTTTGTGAGTAGAGCCCATTTACTGTGCTGCAATTTATGTATGGTCCCCAGCTGTAGGTGTTATGTTCCAGTGTGCTAGTGTGCTATTCTATCTTGTGGTCTTCAGCTGCAAGAACCCAGGCTGCTCCAGTCTGCTCCTAATAACTGCCCAAATCTAACTTGTGGTCATCAGCTGCAGGGAACTTAGACTGTTCTAGTCTACTTTCATGTCCTACCCATGCTCTAACATTCTCCTGGTCTACAGCTGGGGGTGAAAGACTGTTTCTAGGACATAGTAGAGAGGTGCCTCTGCTAATTCTGTGCCTAATATTCTTCTGGTCCACAGCTGGGAGTGAAAGACTGTGTTGCTGTCATCTATAAAAGTATCCTCTGGGACTTTGTGCCTGCACGTTTTGGAGTATCCCATACCCCACTGTTCTCCCTAGTTACAAGTTTCTGCAATGAATGAAAAAAGGCATCCACAAGACTGATTTCTAAGCCAAAGTGAGTGAACCGTTGCTGTGTGCCTGGATGACTTTGCAATATTTTGGGAGAAAACCCTGTGGAATCCAGGTGCCCTTTCAGGGGTGAGTGCTACACTCATGTTACATGTGTTTTGATGCATTGCCCTTGACTTTTAATGGTCTCCCAATGCACTGAAACACAGAAGAAAATGGTCATGTTGCATTCTCTACAGAGATAGGAAGAAGCACTATTTTTGTCATTTTGAATGTTAGCATGTTGTAACGCATGCATTAACATACAACAATGTAAATGGGCCCTTACAGAAAAATACAGGTATATCTAAATTGGGTTTCATATATGCTTGTAATTAGAAGCTGGTTTTATTGTAGGATTATGGGCACAGTGTGATTGTAGGCCTACAGAAATGGACCTGCACATGTCTCTATTACAAAAAACATTACATGCTTTAGATATATTAGTCAAACCTTTCAATTTATAGATTACATCATTTTGGAACAAATGCAACATTTTTCTTGATAATCTATTCCTACATAAAACAGGTACAATTTCTGCAGGTGTTTAAATTATAAATAGACTGAGAACAAGCCACAAGATTAGTACAGATAGTGCTTACCTGCAAAGACAGAAAATGGTATTTGGTTTTTGTGTTTATGGTACAATAGTTTTCAGCTTGGGAATTTTTTTAAATGAAAACAAGATAAAACTAAACTGTGTCACTTAACATTTTAGACTTTTAATGGTCTATTTAGCAATCTTTTCACCCAGCTTTCACTCAGTATTTGCTAATTTATCACAAACAATTCAATAAGAAAAATATATGAACCTTGGGTGAAAGTTCTGTGAAATGTGGGTAAAAACATTGTGAAATGGAACCCTTAACCTATACTCAATGGTTAACCTATCAATAAAACTTAACCGGCCTATTCTGGAACCACAAAAATTTACACTTACATGGATCCTAATTAATCAATGAGACTCTGGTGTTAATTTACTAAGGCAAATAGACAGTTTGCTTTTTAAGCTAAGTTGAAAGGAATTTTTCCCCAGAGCTGAGTGCATGAGGTAAAGCTCTGTTGACTTCCATTATCAAATCATGTGTTACATAATTACATAGTCTGGTTGAAAATTGACACACTTCTATCTAGTTCAACCAATAAAAGAAAAAAAAAATCATGCAATCCCATATAAACTATCCTATACCCAGAGTTGATCCAGAGGAAGGCAAAAAACCCCAGCAAAGCATGATCCAGTTTGCTCCAACAGGGGGAAAAAATCCTTCCTGATCCCCTGAGAGGAAATCGGTAATTCCCTGGATCAACTTTCCTCATGAATGCTAATATCGAGTTATATTATGTACATTTAGGAAAGAATCCAGGCCTTTTTTAAAGCATCTACTGAGCTGGACAGAACCAGCTCTTGAGGGAGTCTATTCCACATTTTCACAGCTCTTACTGTGAAGAAACCTTTCCGTATTTGGAGATGAAATTTATTTTCCTCTAGAAAAAAGAATGCCCCCTTTGTCCTCTGTGATGACCTTAAAGTGAATACCTCAACACCAACTTCCCTATATGGACCACTGTATTTATACATGTTGATCATATTACCCCTTAATCTCCTCTTCTCAAGAGAATAAATTCAGTTCCTCTAATCTTTTTGCATGTAATTTTTTTTTCCTTGAATGTGATTTGTGAATGCAGCAACATTTCATTTTGCATATAATACCCAAAGTCTGGGGAAAATTCCCCTGCAAAGTGCCACTTGCCATGCAAAGTGAACAGCCTATTTGATTTTAGTAAATCAACCCCACTGTCATCTACCCATTCAGAGTTAGAGTCTCCTGATGGCCCAGCCACTCCTTGCAAGGTATACTCACTAAGCCATGCTCCCCCACCATCTCCATGCTAAAGTGTCAGATGGTAAAAGAACTTCCCCATGTGGATGATGTGGATGACACTGCTGTCCACAACGCATGAAAGTGTTCGAACCTAGCAATGGGTCACTCATGCCTAAGCACTATCATATAGGGCTGTGTATGACCTGCAAATTGCTTAGAGTGTCAGTTCCTCTGTACAGAAATTCTGTGTTGCCAGTACAGACCAGATGGATTCTAATTGGTCAGCACCATCACAAGCTTTAACATTTTAATGTCTGGTAACTCTCTCTTGACAGTCCTTGTTTAGGTACTTCCTGTTATGGCCTCTCCCAACAATTCTTCTGCATTATCACTCTGTCACATGCACCCCTAGTGGAGATAACAACTGCTCATGAAGACACACATGGTTCTGGTATGGACCATCACTGTCACTCAGGATGCCGGTCCAGAGGTATGTTATGTAGATGAAGCTGAAGAAGGTTCAAGTAGACAGGAGATGGCTACAAAGAGGCTGCAGGAGAGCAAATGAGGATGAAAAAGGTGAAAACTATATTTTATGAAAAAAAAAAACATGGCAATTGTTTATGATATGCAATGCTTTGTCAAACTTAAATGGTTCTGGACCAGCCACTGCAGATATACTGCGAAAGGTTGACCCGGTTGCGCAAAGCATTGTAGCTATACGTCGCATGCGCGGTCACCCGGGGGGAGGGCACGTGCGTGCACCCCCTAGGCAGCTGCGACAATTGCATTCACTTCAGAACTGATCAATCCCCATGCCCAGGCCAATGGTTTTTGGCCTGGACCTGGTGATAGCTCCTGGCGAATGAAATCCTTCCCTTGCATGTGTAAGTGTAAAAACAATGAAAGTACCATAGGGCTCTCGTATGGAGCAAAGAGTCAGTACTAGTGCCGCTCATCCTTCTGGTGAACTGGCAAGCACCAGCAGCCTAGTACATCCTATATATGAACCAAAGAACTGCGCTTTAGGATAAGTATATGGGTTCAGAGGCTAAGGTTGCTGCCTCCCTTATACAAAGTTCCTATACAGGTTCCTTGCCAGAATATTAAAAATAAAATTATTTGGGTATATTGGCGCTACCTAAAAATAGTTGTACACTGGGATAGCCTAAAGTATAGCACTCCCTACTAATGTTCATAAATCTTGGGTGTGCAATATGTATGAACCCCCTATTACAGTATGGGTGGTCCTACGATAAGTATGAACCCACTACTCATATATTATGGAATTTATGATAAATAACAAGTGTCGCACAGCTTACTGTGTCCTACAGCCTTTGGGAAGGAAACCAGAGGCTGTATACCATACTGTGCATTTATTAATAACCATATAACTCTACGATGATATATAGATATTGTGTTGTCCTAATTTAGTTCCATATGTATGAACAACATATATTATATTGCATAGAGCAAACCAGATATAGCAGATCCAACAGTTAAAACTACAACATATATTGCAAACGTCCCATATATTGCTGTTATATGATTTATTCAGGTTCCCACAGGTGACTTGTGTGCTCCAACAATTTGTCTGGTGACTCTCGTGCTCCCCCTTTGGTTACTTACTCACCAACTCCCAGAACCTCACCAGGGGTATGGTGCTTTTGGTATAATTCGCTGGGTCACTCCACTTGTTCCATCTGTCAGATAATCAGCTACCAGAATCCGCACTGGGGTAATCCACCTGAGTTGGGGGATGGGTCACCTTGCTGCTGTGTTTTGTGTTGGATGTCTCCTATGCTTTCCAATCCTTGGAGGTGTTGCTTCCCCTCAAATATTATAAAAAAGCAGAGCTTCCATAGCGTAATAAAGTTTGAGACTTTATTTAAAACTTCATATACCCGCAATCCGGGGTTATTTAACCATAGTGGGTATGGCTGACGCAAAGTTAATTGACAAAAAATTAAAAACTTAAAAAATCAAACAGAAAAAATATATAATTTTTAAAAGTAACAAAATGACAAAAAGTAAAAAATAAAAAATAAAAATAACAAAGTAAAAGAAGTCCAGGTACTATTGTATGTTACTGTCCAAGTTAGGTAGGACAGCATTAGTACCAAACTAAGTAGAAAAGCAGTCCCTCCAATCAGGCATAAACAGTGCAGTGGAGGTGTGTAAAGCACCAGCTGCTAAGCAGCTCCTCAGCAACGGTGTCACACTCTTCCCTCTGCTAGATTTTATAGGAGGGGGAGGTTGAATATGAAGGCACTCTCCTCCTATAAAATCTAGCAGAGGGAAGAGTGTGACACCGTTGCTGAGGACGTCATGTGACGAAGCGCGCACAACGGCATCACGCTCTGTCAGTCTGCTCTAGGGCATACGAGAGAGGAGGACGCTGCTTAGCAGCTGGTGCTTTACACACCTCCACTGCACTGTTTATGCCTGATTGGAGGGACTGCTTTTCTACTTAGTTTAGTACTAATGCTGTCCTACCTAACTTGGACAGTAACATACAATAGTACCTGGACTTCTTTTACTTTGTTATTTTTATTTTTTATTTTTTACTTTTTGTCATTTTGTTACTTTTAAAAATTATATATTTTTTCTGTTTGATTTTTTAAGTTTTTAATTTTTTGTCAATTAACTTTGCGTCAGCCATACCCACTATGGTTAAATAACCCCGGATTGCGGGTATATGAAGTTTTAAATAAAGTCTCAAACTTTATTACGCTATGGAAGCTCTGCTTTTTTTATAATATTTGAGGGGAAGCAACACCTCCAAGGAAAGCATAGGAGACATCCAACACAAAACACAGCAGCAAGGTGACCCATCCCCCAACTCAGGTGGATTACCCCAGTGCGGATTCTGGTAGCTGATTATCTGACAGATGGAACAAGTGGAGTGACCCAGCGAATTATACCAAAAGCACCATACCCCTGGTGGGGTTCTGGGAGTTGGTGAATAAGTAACCAAAGGGGGAGCACGAGAGTCACCAGACAAATTGTTGGAGCACACAAGTCACCTGTGGGAACCTGAATAAATCATATAACAGCAATATATGGGACGTTTGCAATATATGTTGTAGTTTTAACTGTTGGATCTGCTATATCTGGTTTGCTCTATGCAATATAATATATGTTGTTCATACATATGGAATTAAATTAGGACAACACAATATCTATATATCATCGTAGAGTTATATGGTTATTAATAAATGCACAGTATGGTATACAGCCTCTGGTTTCCTTCCCAAAGGCTGTAGGACACAGTAAGCTGTGCGACACTTGTTATTTATCATAAATTCCATAATATATGAGTAGTGGGTTCATACTTATTGTAGGACCACCCATACTGTAATAGGGGGTTCAAACATATTGCACACCCAAGATTTATGAACATTAGTAGGGAGTGCTATACTTTAGGCTATCCCAGTGTACAACTATTTTTAGGTAGCGCCAATATACCCAAATAATTTTATTTTTAATAGCCTAGTACATCCTGGTTGTACATCCAGCACTGCAGTAACACTTGGTGACGTGACGAGTCCCATAAGTGCAGTTCAAGCTGGTGAGGTGGCTAGCACAAGTAGTGTTCCGTAGCCACCAAGAAGAAGACAAACACAGGCCCATCAAGCCCATAGTGCCCTTCCTGCTGCATTTGCCAATCTAATTGGGAGCCCACCACTTCTGCAGCACCTGTACTTCCCCCATTCACTGGCCGACCTGGAATTCAGGTGGAAACAGTTGATTTTACGTCACTTGATTTTTATTCGCTGTTTTTCACAGAAGATCTCTATAGATCTATTGTGGACCAAAGCAATTTGTATGCTGGTCAATTCATCACCACTAATCCCCAGTTGACCTATGCCAGAGATTGGAGACCTATTACGGCCTCCGAATTTAAGACCTTCCTGGGCCTATCCCTCCTTATGGGCATAACTAAAAAGAGTGAGTTGCAGTCATATTGTACCACTGACACAATTCACCATATGCCCGTGTTCTCTGCCTCTATAACCAGGAAAAGATACGAGCAGATCTTGCGGTTCACGCACTTCAATGATAATAAACTCTGTCAACCTTGGGGTGACCATGGATTTGATCGGCTCTACAAAATTCGGGCCCTCGTAAACCACTTCAACCAACAATTTGCAGCCTTGTTTACTCCTGATCAAGTTGTCTGCATTGATGAGTCCTTGATTAAGTTTTCTGGCCGCTTGTCTATCAAACAGTATCTTCCCAGCAAGCGTGCCAGATATTGGGTCAAGATGTATAAGCTCTGTGACAGGGCAACAGGCTATACATATAGTTTTATGGTTTACGAGGGAAAAGATAGTCACGTAGAGCCAGAGAACTGCCCAGACTACATAGGGAGTGCTGGTAAGATTGTGTGGGACTTGGTGTCACCCTTATTAGGAAAGGGGTACCACTTTTACGTGGACAATTATTACACAATCATGCCACTTTTTAGTCACCTTTTTAATTATGGAATTGGCGCATGTGCACCATGCAATCTAATCACTGGGGCTTCCCCCAACGGCTTGTAGAATCCCGACTTAGACGGGGGGAGAGAGCCTGCTTGAAGTGTAATAATTTGTTAGTAGTGAAGTGGAGGGATTCACGGAATGTTTTCGTTCTGTCCTCCCTTCATGCAGATACAACAGTCCAAATTCCTTTGGTGACTGGTGTTGTGGAGAAACCCCACTGTGTCCACGAATACAACCTTAACATGGGAGGGGTGGACCTCAATGACCAGTTGGCGCTGTACCTAATTGCCCGTAAGGCCAGGCGCTGGTACAAAAAAGTGTCTGTATACAAAGCTTCAGGATGAACTGGATCCTTCCTAAAATTCCAGGAAGAGATTGTCACAGCCCTTCTGTTTCCAGACGGTGCTATGGCCCACCTTCCCAATGCAAATGCAGTTAGCCGGCTGCATGAGAGGCATTTTCCGTATGTCCTTCCTGGTATCCATACCCAAAGAACACCCCAAAGAAGATGTTGTGTGTGCAGAAAATGCGGATTTGGACTATACATCCGCTTGTATTGTCCCTCCTGTCCTGACCAACCTGATTTCTGCATCGGTGACTGTTTCAAACGCTACCACACACTAGTGGAGTATTAGAGTAGGGTGCAGCACTACACAGTCCTAGGGCACACCCAACTTTTTTTTTTTTTTTTTACAGAAAGTTGTCACTAAATGATATATTGCTCAAACATGCCATGGGCATATGTGAAATTACACCCCAAAATACATTCTGTTGCTTCTCCTGAGTACGCGGATACCACATGTGTGAGACTTTTTGGGAGCCTAACCGCATACAGGACCCCAAAAACCATCGCCTTCAGGCTTTCTAAGGGAATACATTTTTTATTTCACTCCTCATTGCCTATCACAGTTTTGAAGGCCATGAAATGCCCAGATAGCACAACCCCCCCCCCAAACGACCCCATTTTGGAAAGTAGACACCCCAAGCTATTTGCTGAGATGCATGTTGAGTGTTTTGCAGATCTCGCTTTTTGTCACAAAGTTTTGAAATTTGAAAAAAGAAAAAAATTAATAATTTTTCTTTACTTTCTTCATTTTCAAAAACAAGTGAGAGCTGCAAAATACTCACCATGCCTTATAGAAAATACCTTGGGGTGTCTACTTTCCAAAATGTGGTCATTTGGGGGGGTTTGTGCTATGTGGACATTTCAGGGCCTCCATAACTGTGATAGGTAGTGAGGAGTAAAATCACCATTTTATGCCCTTAGAAAGCCTGAAGGCGGTAATTGGTTTTCGGGGTCCTGTACATGGCTAGGCTCCCAAAAAGTCTCACACATGTGGTATCCCTGTACTCAGGAAAAGCAGCGGAATGTATTTTGGGGTGTAATTCTACATATAACCATGGCATGTTTGAGCAATATATCATTTAGTGACAACTTTGTGACAAAAAAGAAAAAATTCATTTTCCTGCAACTTGTGGCAAAATATAAAATATTCCATGGACTCAACAGCCTCTCAGCAAATAGCTTGGTGTGTCTACTTTCCAAAATAGGGTCATGTGGGGGGGGGTTTGTGCTATCTGGACATTTTATGGCCTTCGAAACTGTGATAGGTAGTGAGGACTTTTTCCATTTATATTGCAAAAAAACAAAATCGCAGAGGCAATAAAATACCAAAAGAAATCTCTATTTGTGGGGAAAAAAGGATGCAAATTTTGTTTGGGTACAACATTGCATGACCGCACAATTACCAGTTAAAGCAGCGCAGTGCCAAATTGTAAAAAGTGCTCTGGTCATTGAGCAGCAATCTTCCGGGGCTGAAGTGGTTAATGTCACCCAGCTAGGATTCAGATGCACTTTCACATAAATATACTAAGCCTTTCCTTAACATGAAAATATTTCCTAAAAACAAATTTTAGTCCTCAACATCCTAACCCCTGCCCTTTGCACTAACCTGGCCTAACCCCTAACCTATTGTTTTTGTACTATGGGGAAAGACCAGACTACCATTACTCAGATGGCTATTGGATTTAGGGATCTATTCATTAATTAATGTTTTTGCACAAAATTCACAAAAAACTTTTACCCAAATTCATATTTTTCACTCACTTGAATACCTTGTGAAAATGTCAGAATCATAAGCAAAACATTATCCACCTCAATAATGCTGTATGTATATTGAGGTGGTTGTACCAGGATCATGGTTGTCATTCTTTTCAGCAGGTGATTTCCAACAAACTAAAAGTAATCTGAGCAGCTGTTCAGGGGGACCCCCCCTTATGCCGCCACCCGTCCTCTTTGATCCATCTTTCATGCGACCAGGTGCAGAGTCAGAAGAGTCATGCCCTGTACACACGACCGGTTTTGCCGTTGGAGTAAACACTGAAGGTTTTTCCGATGGAGTTCCGACGGAATTCCACTCAAGCTGTCTTGCATACACACGGTCACACCAAATTCTGACCATCCAGAACGCGGTGACGTACAACACATATGACGGGACTAGAAAACGGAAGTTCAATAGCCAGTAGCCAATAGCTTTTGTCTCCTACTTGCTTCAGAGCATGCGCCATTTTTGGTGCGTCGGAAAAGCATACAGATGAGCGTTTTTTCCGATAGTAATTTCTTCCGTCAGAAAAGTATAGCACATGTTCTCTATCTAAGTCCGTCTGAATTTTTGACAGAAAAAGTCCAATGGGGCATACACATGGTAGGAATATACGATGAAAAGCTCCCATCTGACTCTTTCTGTCAGAAATTCCGCTCATATGTACGTGGCATTAGAAGAACTTCCATTGTCAATCCCCCTCTGTGATGCCAAAAACCAGAAGTGACAAGGATTTCATCATGTCTAGTTTTGATTTGTTTGTTTGCAAGCTGTTAGCAGCTGTAAAACAGCCGATCAAACTGATCTTGATTTGATTGACTGACTTTGGAGGGCAGAGATCTGGGGTCTAATAGACCCCAGATCTCTCAATAAAGAGGACCTGTCATGGCCCAGGCGTTCACAAGGGAATTTGTTCATTCCTTTTGATAGCAATAAAGTTGATAAAAGGTACAGTATACAAAAAAATTCCAATTAAATAAAACATAATAAAAAAAAAAATTGTAAAGCTCCCCCGTCCTCCCCTGCATGTAGGTCCAGCAAATGTACAAATGTACACGGTGATCACACCACACATGTAAGGTATTTATTGGGTGGTACAGTGGTGTAGTGGGTAGCACTCTCGCCTCGCAGTAACAAGGGTCGCTGGTTCGAATCCCGACCACGACACTACCTGCCTAGAGTTTGCATGTTCTCCCTGTGCCTGCGTGGGTTTCCTCCGGGTACTCCGGTTTCCTCCCACACTCCAAAGACATGCTGGTAGGCTAATTGTCTTCTGTCCAAAATTGGCCCTAGTGTTAGTTGGGGACCTTGGATTGAGGGCTCCTTGAGGGTAGGGACCAATGTGAGTGTGCAATGTACGTGTGAAGTGCTGCATAAATTGATGGCGCTATATGGGTACCTTGAATAAAAAAATAGGGATAATTGTAGACAGATGACTTTTTGATTTTTATATAATTGTAGACACGCACCCACACTCTCTTAGGTTGAACTGGATGGACTGGTGTCTTTATTTAACCTTACTAACTATGTAACTATGTATTGCCCCTAATGTCAGAGTGAGAGCAATAAATCTAGTGCTCGACCACATGCGTAACTCTAAACCGGTAACCTGTAAAAAACTTTTAAATTGTCGCCAATGGATACTGTAGACATATTTGGTAATCTATTTATTCAGTGTAATATTATTTTTATTTCACAAAAAAATGGGTATTATGTTGTGTTTGTGTTCACTTAAATTCACTGAAGTTTATTTTTTCCTGAAAAATTGTGTTTGATAAACCACCCCACAAATATCAAAATATACAAATGTTGGGGTTCTAAGTAGTTTTCTAGAAAAAAATATTTTTTTCAGAATTGCCAGAATCTTTTTTTTAAAAAGTTAATAAACCCTGTAACATCTCATAGAAAATAAATATTAAAATAATTCATATAATTGTAAGGAAACTTGTGTTTTGTATTTATAAACTTGTATTTATTTGTATTGTTATTTATTTATTTATTTTTTACTGAGAGAATGGACTAACCCCTTCCCGCCGAGCCTACGCAGATGTGCGTACTCGGCTTTCTGGGGTTATACTGGGATGATGCCCACAGCTGCAGGCATCATCCCGGTACTGTTGTTTAGAGCCGGCGATCGGCTATCCGTGTATAACAACCGATGCGGCTAAAAGCTGCTCGGCTGTTATACCGGAGCAGCGGGAGGGGACGCCCCCCTCTCCTGACACCTCCCGCGGCTCTTACCGGGAATCCCGTTTGATCGGGAGGCCCGGTGACCAATTGGCTGCCTCCGGCGGCTGGGGATGGGCTGGAACGACGCCGTGGGTGGCTTCGTTCCAGCCTCTTAATCGTAAACACGGAAGCGACGTCATGACGTCACTTCCCGTTTACTCGGCTGCCAATGGCGCCGGTTTTAAAAAATACACAGTATTCAGAATCGCCGTTTTTGATGATCTGAATACTTTGAAGTGCAGAGGAGGGATCGGGGACCCCCGATCCCTCCATAAAGAGTACCTGTCACCACCTTATACTGTCACAAGGGATGTTTACATTCCTTGTGACAGCAATAAAAGTCATCAAATTTTTTTTTTTTTTAAACACAATTTAAAAATATAAAAATAAATAAAATCAATAAGGAAAAAAAATTTTTAAAGTGCCCCCGTCCCTGCGAGCTCGCGCAGCAAAGAAAACACATACGGAAGTTGCGCCCGCATATGTAAACGGTGTTCAAATCACACATGTGAGGTATCGCCGCGATCGTCAGAGCGAGAGCAATAATTCTAGCACTAGACCTCCTCTGTAACTCTAACCTGGTAACCGGAAAAAAATTTAAAGTGTCGCCTATGGAAATTCTTAGGTACCGTAGTTTGTCACCATTCCACGAGTGCGTGCAATTATAAAGCGTGACATATTTGGTATCTATTTACTCAGCCAAACATCATCTTTCACATTATACAAAAAAATTGGGGTAACTTTGCTGTTTGGATTTTTTAAAATTCATGAAAGTGTCCCTTTTACCAAAAAATTGCATTTAAAACACCGCTGCACAAATACTGTGTGATATAAAATATTGCAACAATCTCCATTTTATTCTCTAGATTCTCTGCTAAAAATATATATATAATGTTTGGGGGTTCTAAGTAATTTTCTAGCAAAAAATACAGATTTTAACTTGTAAACACCAAATTTCAAAAATAGGCTTAGTCATGAAAGAGATAAATTATTATGCTGACTCCCCAAAAATGCTACTTTGGCCATTCCACAGAGTTATATTCATCTGAGGAAGAGATGGAGTGTCACCTCAAAATGTATTGTGACCCTAAATAAAGCTGATTTATATCACTTTGGAGGTTGTGCTCGGGAGTGTATCTGAATGCAGTCTACATCACCACTCCCATCCCGGAGCTGAAATTGATGAAATCCACTGGCAGATGCTACAGTACCAACACTTTACAGGATGAAGCAATTTCTGCTGCATTTCAGTATGTGGTGTGTCTCCCCACATCCATCCTCACAGCCATTCGTGGCAGGAGAACACTTTTTAGTTTGGACTTACTTATCACTAGGGATGAGCTTCGTGTTTGAGTCAAACCCATGTTTGACTCGAACATCGTCTGTTCACCCGTTCGCCGAATTGCAAACGATATGGGCCATTCGAGTGGCACATCACGGCCCATAATTCACTGCGGCATCGCAGTGCATTGCTGGCTGATGATTGGCCAAGCATGCACTATGACCCGCATGCTTGGCCAATCACAGCGCCATCTGTAGAGAGAGCTGTAATTGGCCAAAGCCAGGGTGGCTTTGGCCAATTATGGCTCAGGGGGTTTAGTACACGCCCCACACTATATAATGCCGCCTGCACGGCGGCCCTTTGTAGTGTGTGTTCCGGCATTGAGAGTCAGAGACAGAAGGACAGTGTCATTTGATTTAAGTTAGATAGATTAGGCAGGACAGTCAGTCAGTTAGATGCACTTTCAGTGCAGTGTATACAGTGTATTGTGTATATATATATGCATCCCAGGTGTTTTGTGTATATATATATATATATATATATATATATATATATATATATATACACTGTATTTAGTTTAGCTAGATCCGTTCCTGTTATTATCTTCCTACTGACAGGCAGGCAGGTGTTGTTACAGTATTTACAGCTAGTGTTCTTCTGATCCTATTAGTACCAAAGTCAGGCAGCTACACTATTTACAGTTAGTGTAGTGCGACCTCTGCACAGTGTTCAGCTAAAGCTACAAGTTAGTGTAGTGCGACCTCTGCACAGTGTTCAGCTAAAGCTACAAGTTAGTGTAGTGCGACCTCTGCACAGTGTTCAGCTAAAGCTACAAGTTAGTGTAGTGCGACCTCTGCACAGTTTTCAGCTAAAGCTACAAGTTAGTGTAGTGCGTCCGATGCACAGTGTTCAGGTAAAGCTACCTGTAGAAGATTGGTGGTGTTTTCCTGATCCTATCACTACCGCAGGCAAGCTACATTATTTACACTTTAGTGTAGTGCGACCTCTGCAGAGTGTACAGCTAAAGCTACAATTTAGTGTAGTGCGACCTTTGTACAGTGTTCAGCTAAAGCTACAAGTTAGTGTAGTGCGACCTCTGCACAGTGTTCAGCTAAAGCTACAAGTTAATATAGTGCATAGTGTTCAGCTAAAGCTACAAGTTAGTGTAGTGCGTCCTCTGCACAGTGTTCAGCTAAAGCTACAAGTTAGTGTAGTGCGACCTCTGCACGGTGTTCAGCTAAAGCCACAAGTTAGTGTAGTGTGACCTCTGCACAGTGTTCAGCTAAAGCTACAAGTTAGTGTAGTGTGACCTCTGCACAGTGTTCAGCTAAAGCTACAAGTTAGTGTAATGCGTCCGATGCACAGTGTTCAGCTAAAGCTACCTGTAGAAGGTTGGTGATGTTTTCCTGATCCTACCACTACCGCAGGCAAGCTACATTATTTACACTTTAGTGTAGTGCGACCTTTGCACAGTGTTCAGCTAAAGCTACAAGTTAGTGTAGTGCGACCTCTGCACAGTGTTCAGCTATAGCTACAAGTTAGTGTAGTGCGTCCTCTGCACAGTTTTCAGCTAAAGCTACCTGTAGAAGGTTGGTGGTGTTTTCCTGATCCTATCAATACCGCAGGCAGCTACATTATTTACACGTTATTGTAGTTCAACCTCTGCACAGTGTTCAGCTAAAGCTACAAGTTAGTGTAGTGCCACCTCTGCACAGTGTTCAGCTAAAGCTACAAGTTAGTGTGGTGCACAGTGTTCAGCTACAGCTACAAGTTAGTGTAGTGCGACCTCTGCACGGTGTTAAGCTAAAGCCACAAGTTAGTGTAGTGCGACCTATGCACAGTGTTCAGCTAAAGCTACAAGTTAGTGTAGTGCGACCTCTGCACAGTGTTCAGCTAAAGCTACAAGTTAGTGTAGTGTGTCCTCTGCACAGTGTTCAGCTAAAGCTACCTGTAGAAGGTTGGTGGTGTTTTCCTGATCCTATCACTACTGCAGGCAGCTACATTATTTACACGTTAGTGTAGTGCGACCTCTGCACAGTGTTCAGCTAAAGCTACAAGTTAGTGTAGTGCGACCTCTGCACAGTGTTCAACTAAAGCTACAAGTTAGTGTAGTGCGACCTCTGCACAGTGTTCAGCTAAAGCTACAAGTTAGTGTAGTGCACAGTGTTCAGCTAAAGCTACAAGTTAGTGTAGTGTATCCTCTGCACAGTGTTCAGCTAAAGCTACAAGTTAGTGTAGTGCACAGTATTCAGCTAAAGCTACAAGTTAGTGTAGTGCGACCTCTGCACGGTGTTCAGCGAAAGCCACAAGTTAGTGTAGTGGGACCTCTGCACAGTGTTCAGCTAAAGCTACAAGTTAGTGTAGTGCGACCTCTGCACAGTGTTCAGCTAAAGCTACAAGTTAGTGTAGTGCGACCTCTGCACAGTGTTCAGTTAAAGCTACAAGTTAGTGTAGTGTGATCTCTGCACAGTGTTTAGCTAAAGCTACAAGTTAGTGTAGTGCAACCTCTGCACAGTGTTCAGCTAAAGCTACAAGTTAGTGTAGTGCGACCTCTGCATAGTGTTCAGCTAAACCTACAGTACAAGTTAATGTAGTGCACAGTGTTCAGCTAAAGCTACAAGTTAGTGTAGTGCGTCCTCTGCACAGTGTTCAGCTAAAGCTACAAGTTAGTGTAGCGCGACCTCTGCACAGTGTTCAGCTAAAGCTACAAGTTAGTGTGGTGCGACCTCTGCACAGTGTTCAGCTAAAGCTACAAGTTAGTGTAGTGCGTCCGATGCACAGTGTTCAGCTAAAGCTACCTGTAGAAGGTTGGTGGTGTGTTCCTGATCCTATCACTACCACAGGCAAGCTACATTATTTACACTTTAGTGCAGTGCGACCTTTGCACAAAGTTCAGCTAAAGCTACAAGTTAGTGTAGTGCGACCTCTGCACAGTGTTCAGCTAAAGCTACAAGTTAGTGTAGTGCGACCTCTGCACAGTGTTCAGCTAAAGCTACAAGTTAATGTAGTGCACAGTGTTCAGCTAAAGCTACAAGTTAGTGTAGTGCATCCTCTGCACAGTGTTCAGCTAAAGCTACAAGTTAGTGTAGTGCGACCTCTGCACAGTGTTCAGCTAAAGCTACAAGTTAGTGTGGTGCGACCTCTGCACAGTGTTCAGCTAAAGCTACAAGTTAGTGTAGTGCGCCTGATGCACAGTGTTTAGCTAAAGCTACCTGTAGAAGGTTGGTGGTGTTTTCCTGATCCTATCACTACCGCAGGCAGCTACATTATTTACACGTTAGTGTAGTGCGACCTCTGCACAGTGTTCAGCTAAAGCTACAATTTAGTGTAGTGCGTCCGCTGCACAGTGTTCCACTAAAGCTACAAGTTAGTGCAGTGCGACCTCTGCACAGTGTTCAGCTAGAGCTACAAGTTAGTGTAGTGCGTCCTCTGCACAGTGTTCAGCTAAAGCTACCTTTAGAAGTTTGGTGGTGTTCTCATACTACAGGCAGGCAGTTGATTTGGCTAGCTGCAGTATCAGTATATATATACATATATATATGCAGGCCATTAGTATGTCTGGAAGGCCAACAGACAGAGGCAGCCAATAAAAGAGGGCAAGCAGGCTCTGTGTCTAGAGGCAACAGTGCTGGTCGTGGACACGGTGCATCCTCATCAGCACGTGGCCGTGGGACCAGCTTGGGCTTTTTTTTGGCAGCTGGCCGTGTTGAGCCGCAACATGCGGAAGACTTGGTCGAGTGGATGACCAAGCTGTCCTCATCCTCCTCATCCTCTCTCACCCATGCTCAGGGTACTTTGTCTGGCAAAGCAGCTTCCAACGCAACATCTTCCCTCGGCTCAATGGCATCAGTGACTCCTTCCCTAGCCCCACCATGTCCTCCTGAAGAGTCCCTCGAACTGTTTGATCACAGTGTTGGCTACATGCTCCAGGAGGATGCCCAGCGTTTAGAAGGCTCTGATGATGATACTGAGCTAGATGAAGGCAGTAACGTGAGCACGGACAGAGGGGTGCCCATAAGGGCAGCAATCTGGCAGTCATGTTCCCCCTGCTGCAGCATACTGCCAGGTTTGCTCCAGTGATAAGGAGGGAGGGGATGATGAGGTCACTGACTCAACGCGGGTGCCTGATAGGAGAGAGGAGGAGGAGGAGGAGGAGGAGGAGGCACATTACCAACGAGGCAGGATGCCCTCCAGGGGCCAGCTTAAGGGCAGCACACTGACTGCATCACACCGTAAAGCTCCGCATGTGCAGAGCGCTGCTTTCTCTGCGCGTTATTCCAAAAGATTTTGGTGTGGGCCTTTTTTGAGATGAGTGCATTAGATCGCACCGCTGTTATTTGCAACATATGTCTCAAGCGTATCTCGCGTGGCCAAAACATCTCCCGCTTGGGCACCACATGCTTGACCAGACATATGTTGACCTGCCATGCAGTTCGTTGGCAAGTGTACCTAAAAGACCCACACCAAAGAACAAAGAGGACCTCTCCTTGCTCCTCATCAGCTGAGATCTCCAACCCCACTATACCTTCAGTCCTCTCTGAGACCTGCACTGAGAGGAATGAAGGTGTAGAATTAGGTGTGCCACAGCCAAGTGCTTGTGGGCAATTTGCTTTCGGTACACCAACGTCAGATTGTACCAGGCAAATTTCCCTGCCCCAGCTGCTGCACCGCCGAAAGAAGTTAGCTCCCAGCCATCCACATGCCCAGCGGTTGAATGCTAGCTTGGCAAAATTGCTAGCACTTCCACTGCTACCTTTTCAGCTGGTATACTCTGCCCCCTTCCGTGAGTTTGTCGAATGTGCAGTTCCTCAGTGGCAGGTACCTAAGTGCCACTTTTTCTCACGGAAGGCGATTCCGGCTCTCTACCGGCATGTGGAAGGCAATGTCCATGCCTCGCTGGACAGGGCGGTCAGTAGTAAGGTGCATATTACCGCTGATTCATGGTCCAGCAGGCATGGACAGGGATGTTACCTAAGTTTCACGGCGCATTGGGTGACTCTGCTGGCAGCTGGGAAGGATGTAGGACAAGGTGCAGTAGTGTTGGAGGTTGTTCCGCAACCATGCCTCCAAAATGCCACTACTAATGATTGTGACACACCTCTCTCCTCCACCCCTCCTCTTCTTCTTCCTCCATGGCCTCTTCCTGTACTTTGTCCTCGGAACCAGCGGTGCTCCGTAGGCATTCAAGGGGCTACACAAGTACGCAGGCCAAAAGATGCCATGCGGTGCTTTTGTTGGTGTGCTTGGGGGACAGGAGCCACACTGGGGCAGAGGTTCTGTCAGCTCTGCAGGGGCAGGTTCAGAGGTGGTTGACGCCACGCCAACTTAAGGCAGGAATGGTGGTTTGCGACAATGGCACCAACCTCCTCTCCGCCCTCCGACAGGGACAACTGACCCATGTGCCCTGTTTGGCTCACATCCTTAACTTGGTGGTGCAGCGGTTCTTGGGCAGGTACCCAGGCTTACAGAATGTCCTGAGGCAGGCCAGGAAAGTCTGTGTGCACTTCTGCCAGTCATATAATGCCAGTGCTTGGCTGGCTGACCTCCAAAAGGAATTTAACCTGCCCAAGAACCGCCTAATCTGTGACATGCCCAAAAGGTGGAACTCAACGTTGGCCATGCTGCATCAGCTGCACACGCAGCAGAGGGCCATCATTGAGTACCTGTGCGACTATTGCACCAGGACAGGGTCAGGGGAGCTTGCTTTTTTTTTCTCCACGTCAGTGGGCCTTGGTCAGGGATGCATGCACTGTTCTTTCACCATTTGAGGAGGCCACGAGGATGGTGAGCAGTGACAGTGCATGCATCAGTGACACTGTCCCCCTTGTCCACCTGTTGGAGCACACGCTGCGTGAAATAATGGACAGGGCACTTGAGGCAGAACAGAGGCAGGAAGAGGAGGACTTCCTTAGCTCTCAAGGCCCCCTTTATCCAGACAGTGTTCCTGCGTGCCCGCTGATCACACAGGAAGAGGACGAGGAGGAGGAGGATTGTGTCAGTATGGAGGTGGAGCCTGGCACTCAGCATCATCAGCAGTCTTTAAGGGATCATTTACAGTCTCAAGAAACACATGGACTTGTACGTGGCTGGGAGGAGGTGGCTGTGGACCATGTCGTCCTTAGTGACCCAGACTCGGGACCGAATGCCTCAGCAAACCTACGCTGCATGGCCTCCCTGATCCTGCAAAGCCTGCGGAAGGATCCTCATATTCGTGGTATCAAGGAGAAGGAACAATACTGGCTGGCAACCCTCCTTGATCCACGTTACAAGGGTAAGGTTGCGGACCTTATCTTGCCATTGCAGAGGGAGCAGAGGATGAAACATCTTGGGGAGGCCTTGCAGAAAGGTCTGTGCAATGCATTCCCAGAGACTGGGAGGTTACAAACTCCTGTTTCTGGACAACATGTTGCTGAGGCTTCAGTCAGTCAAAGAAGGTGCGGTGGAGAAGGTGGCTGTCTGACCGATGCGTTCTGACAATTTTTTAGTCTGAAGCCCCAAGGTATGATCGGTTCCAGCAACCATCACCAGCGTCTGTTTTACATGGTGCAGGAATACCTAGGGGCAAGATCTGACCTGGACACCTTCCCTACCGAAAATCCTCTGGGTTAGTGGGTCTTGAGGATGGATCAATGGCCAGAGCTTGTACAGTATGCAATTGAACTACTGGCCTGTCCTGCATCCAGCGTTCTTTCGGAAAGCACATTCAGTGCTGCTGGAGGCTTTGTAAGCGATCACCGACTCAGTCGATCAACTGACCTTCATAAAAATGAATCAGTCTTGGATCACCACCAGCTACCAAGCACCTGATGCTGATGTAACCGAATTATTTTTTTTGAAATGTCAGATCACTTCAAAGACTGCCTATGCTGATGCTTATTAATTATTCTCTTCCTCCTCAATGATCATGCTGATAGCTTGTAAGAACATTTTTGGTTCTGGGCACCACCACCAGTGCCTAAGGCTCAATTTTTCAGCCCCTGTTTAACAGGGGCGTGTAATTAAAATTTTTGGTGCAATTATTTGCAGCAGGGCTAGTTCCTGCGCTCTAACTAGAGTATCTGTGAGGGGTTGCAGTGTTGTGGCACCAGCACCAGTGCCTAAGGCCCAATTTTTCAGCCCCTGTTCAACAGGGACATGTAATTACAATTCTTGATCTAATATTTCACAGCAGGGCCCTGTGAGGGCTTACAGTGTTGTGGCCACAACAACACCTAAGGCCCAAATTTTTGCTGAGTATATAGGGCAGGCCCCTACTTTCAAACATTCAACTTACAAACGACTCCTACTTGCAAACAGAAGGAGACAACAGGAAGTGAAATGAAATCTACCCCATAGGAAGGGAAATTCTCTCCTGTAAGAGTTAATATTGGAAAAACTTTTCTCTTTTCCACTGATGCTTTATCACCAATCCTTGTTTTGTTTGCACCGCCTGTATACTGCTGTTCAGAGTATATAGTGCCTGGGGGCCCCACACCTTTCCTTTTTTAGTTGGGTGCGGGGTTCCCCTTAATATCCATACAAGACCCAAAGGGCCTGGTAATGGACTGGGGGATACCCATGCCGTTTGTCTCACTGATTTTCATCCATATTGCCAGGACCCGACATTACATTAAAGCCGCAAGCAGTTTTAATGACTTTTTTTCCTTTAAAAATGTCATTTTGTGCAGGGACTGTTCTAAGCACGGGAAACACGCTCCACTTTACAGGTATACTATAGACACCCCCCAGGTACGATATTTAAAGGAATATTTCACTTTTTTTTTTTTTTTTACTTTAAGCATCATTAAAATCACTGCTCCCGAAAAAACGGCCATTTTTAAAACTTTTTTTTTGCATTGATCCATGTCCCCTGGGGCAGGACCCTGGTCCCCAAACCCTTTTTAGGACAATGCCATGCAACTTAGCCTTTAAAATGAGCACAATTGATTTTGAACGTTCGAGTCCCATAGACATCAATGGGGTTCTAACGTTTGTGCAAATTTTCGGTCCGTTCGCGGGTTCTGGTGCAAACCGAACCAGGGGGGTGTTCGGCTCATCCCTACTTATCACATGTTTGGTTGCTATATTATGCTTAGATGTGGTCAACTTGCATTATAGATACATTTTTCAACATACCTGCTGAGTTATTAAAGATATCAGGATTATGTTTGGTGCAACCTGCTGACAATGAGCTTGCTATAAGAGAAGCAGATTGACAAGTAGCGTGTTTAGCCCTCTTTTGAGAGGAGGTTATGAGAAATGGCCCTCCCCAAACAGGATATTTCACTATAACTGTTGGTAAATTGGAGAACCAGAATTTTCACTAAATGGAAGAGTGGGTTTGATAATAAATCTGGCAGTGCATCCACCCAGTACAGGGCCTGTCTGAACAGAGGGGTTTCCCTTCCTGGGAAAGTAATCAGTAATCTAAAAAAGTAATTGGGAACAGAAAAACTACTACAATCAACATTAACCATAAGTATTTAGATGTACACCAGTATAGTAATATGTAGTAATAATACAAGCTTTATATAAGAGAATATTAATAACAGTAGATATATCCAATGTACAAACAGGTATTATCAGCAAAAGGGCCCTATAGGAGTTCTGGTGGAATTGTGCACATACAGTATATCCGGATATCTATAGTTAATTATAAGGATACCTCCGGATGAATGTTGCAGGGAATGATGCAGCATCTGTCTTTGTGTTGGAGATCTGAAGAGTCATGGGGGAATTCTTCAACTGTTGTCCAACCAGCCTGGAACATAGCTTCTCATTGGCAGGAACTGTGATGTGGCACTGCAACTGCGTCACTGAACATCAGAGTCAGCCTGTGTACTCTGTGCTTTAGTCCCTCCATAATAGTTTGTACTCTGACATGCACCCGGACCTCTAAGCCTATGGTCCCGACGTGGCCACTGGAAGCCTAAACTGGCTTTAGCCTATGCTGGTTTTTCAAGCCCTAAGCTAAAATTAACTATACAATCCCAGACCGGAAGGGGCGGGGTTAACTATAATAACCGACAATACATATAACTAAAATAGCAGGAGCTGCAGAAAAACTCTATTGCAATAAACAGGTTAA
This sequence comes from Lithobates clamitans, assembly GCA_037952925.1. Classification (NCBI taxonomy): domain Eukaryota; kingdom Metazoa; phylum Chordata; class Amphibia; order Anura; family Ranidae; genus Lithobates; species Lithobates clamitans. The sequence goes on from JBBGZY010000285.1 coordinate 4,069,210, forward strand.
TCTGTTAATATACCAGAAGGTACCGTAGCACAGACCTATCTGGCACTGTGCATGTAAAATAATAACAAGGACAGAGCAGAGGTACTCTGTCTGTCACAAGGATTTAGATGCACACTTGGCAGCTGCATTTAAGCTATTAGATCATAGGAATACTTGCATAACAGTCCCTTCTGCCTGGAGTTTAGCAGCATGGATAGGACATGTGGTTGAGACTTTCTCTCTCTCTCTCTCTCTCTCTCTCTCTTTCTCTCTCTCTCTCCTTCTTGGGTTTTAAAGCCAGGAACCCAGGGGCAATAAGTGCATATATAGTATATTTACAGGCATTTACAAATTCAGACAGTAGAAGGCAGCAGATCCTTACATTTGCATGGGAATTATGTAAATAGTTTACGTTTTTTTTGTAAGCAAGCAATTGGAACAGCTTAAAAAATCTTTTTTCAAGACAGAATAGAATTTTGGTCCCGTGTGTATGCAGAAATATATTAGATTACAGTCTGTTGTCTTTTTTGTAATAAAGGATTTCAGTAGCCAACAGGTGCAGTGTGGTCCTCTATCACCCTGCAGGCAATATTATATTTTTAAGTTCTAACTCTCACTATTGATTTCTTGGCAATGGAACCTGGGCAATTTTCTTACAGAGTTAACGCGAAACCAGTCATTTACACCAAACTAGAAACAATTGCCTATTTATGTGTAATGTAACAACTGGGCCAAAAACAGTAAAGGTTATATACCTCTATAAAAAAGGCTTTTAATATGTAAGCAGACCCATAGAAAGCACAATGTAAGTTCAAATACATGACTATCTGTAAGCCCAATGGAAAAGCAGCACATGGTTTTAAAAACAAGATCTGCAAATATAATTAGGTAGCACCAATTGCATGAATTTTAGTGCCTGACGTCCTGGAATATATGTTAGCACCAGCCCCCTTCATTATAAAGGAGATATACTAATATTATTATTATTATACAGTATTTATATAGCGCCAACAGTTTGTGCAGCACTTTACAACATGAGGGCAGACAGTACAGTTGCAATACAATTCAATACAGGAGGAATCAGAGGGTTCTGCTCGTTAAAGTTTACAATCTAAAATATATACTATTTGCTTTGTTGTAGCAGATTTTTTTCCTCTGTAACATCTGCAAACAGAGGGACAACCAAACATATGACATACTTTTTTTACATCTTTCTTAATTTTCCTGATTGTTAGAGATGTGAGGACTTCATAATCCATAAATTATGTTTTCACAGAAAGGGGTTGCGTTGTTATGAAATTTCATAGGGGTTATGGTATATGACCAAGTTAGATGCCAATAGTGCTAGTTGTTAGTGGTAGTTACTTAGGCTTTTTTTACGTAAGATATTTTAAATGTTATATTTATTTGTATATAAGGAAAATATTTGTGTATAAGAAAAATATTTACAGTGCCTTTTACAGTGCCTTGAAAAAGTACTCATACCCCTTGAAATTTTCCATATTTTATTTTGTTACAACCAAAACTTAAATGTATTTTATTGGGATTTTATGTGATAGACCAACACAAAGTGGCACGTAATTGTGAAGTGGAAGGAAAATGATAAATGGTTTTCAACATTTTTTACAAATAAATATCTGAAAAGTGTGGTGTGCATTTGTATTCAGCCCCCCCCCCCCTTAGTCAATACTTTGTAGAACCACCTTTCACTGCAATTACAATTAAAGTCTTTTTGGGGATGTCTCTACCAGCTTCGCACATCTAGAGTGTGAAATGTTTGCCCATTTTTCTTTGCAAAATAGCTAAAGCTCTGTCAGATTGGATGGAGAGCATCTGTAAACAGCAATTTTGAAGTCTTGCCACAGATTCTTAATTGGATTTAGGTCTGGACTTTGACTGGGCCATTCTAACACAAAAAAATGCTTTGATCTAAATCATTCCATTGTAGCTCTGGCTGTATATTTAGGGTCATTGTCCTGCTGGAAGGAGAACCTCCACCCCAGTCTCAAGTCTTTTGCAGACTCTAATGCCGCATACACACGATTGCACATATCCTGACAACAAAATCCATGTTTTTTTTCCGACAGATGTTGGCTCAAACTTGTCTTGCATACACACGATGCTTGGTGAGAGACGATTTGCGCTTTTCAGCCTCATGTTTTTCCGATCGTTTCTGCTCTTCAGTTTGTGCATTTCAGTTTGTGGGTTCGTATCTGGTTTTCAGTGTGTGTAGTCAGTTCGCATTTGTTTTTCAGTGCGTATTTTATAATACATATTTGATCTCCAGTGCGTTCTTTTCTGCTTCTTTCTGATTTTCAGATCACTCTTCTCAGGCCTTTCTCATTTTCAGCGGTTCTGTTAGTTCGTTCTGACCAGCCGACCATTTTGAAGCCATGTTGTGGGTACGTACTCGTCGTAGAGTTCGTGCTGTTCAGGGGCTTTGTTTTGGGGTTCTTACTTTGACCCAAGCCCAATCCTTTAAATACTCCTTAAAATAAATGTTATACTGATGTTGGCCAAGAATGTTTGTGTCCAATCTGCTTGCAATGTTTATGTGCAAAGTTAATAAGTTCTTTTTTCTTTTTTGACTCCACAGTTTCCTTCAACGCCACAGGAATGTCAGACTGTGGCTTCCTAAATTTGCCCAGCGGTGGGACTTTCCCAACTGCGGAGGGACAATTTATGGGAAACACGTCCACATTGTGCCACTCCCCAACTTGGGATCATACTATAATTACAAGGGGTTTAATAGTATTGTGATGTTGGCGGTGGTGTTGGCGACATACGAGTTTCTCTATGTGGACGTGGGGAAGAATGGCCGGATATCGGATGGTGCAGTCATTGCCCAGACGATGTTCTATACACGGCTCCAGAATGGTGGCTTGGGATTGCCACCTGCTGAAGAGAACATGGAAGGACTCCTGTTTGTCTTTGTCGCTGATGAAGCGTTTGGGCTGGGTGATCACCTGATGCGGCCGTTTCCTATGAGGACCCTCACCCCGGACCAGAGGGTTTTTAACTACTGGCTGGCCAGAGCCAGAAGAGTGGTTGAGAATGCTTTTGGGATAATGGCCAGCCAGTTCCGCTTATTCCTTAAGGCAATCAACATGGCGGAATATAAACGTAACCATTTAATCCTTTCATGCTGCACTCTCCTCAATTAACTATGTTGCCTCAGTTGGGTCTAAGGCTGGACTTAACAAACAAACCCTGACAGGGCTTGAAGCTGGCCGTCCTGGCTTGCCCCCCCAAAGCGCCCGCAAGGTCCGTTTCAAATATATGGAGTACTTTGGGGGTAAGGGGGCCATTGATATGCCTGAAAATGTTTAATAAACATTTTAAAAATATTTTTTTTTAGTAAGATTTTTTTTGATTTACTACATGTGTTTCTTTTAGCTGTCTTCTAGGTTCTCCAATGGGCTTTTTTGTTTTTGGCCATTTTCTTCAATAGTGCAAATGTAATTTATTTGATACATGAGGTGACAATCTCTTCTTCAGCAAACTATTATTATGTTGTGGGTCTGCTACACACACACCTTGTTTTTGTTGTTAATGTATGTAATGCATTACTGTTAAAAATATACATCATCATTTTCAGCACCATGAATGAATTTTGGTGAGTCACGAAAATGGCATGATTGTGGCAAATTATAAAGCTCTGTGGGAGTTATTTACTAAAGGATCATCCACTTTGCATTACAAGTGCACTGCAAAAGTGCACTTGAAAATGCACTTGAAACTGCACTGACAGTGCACTTGTAGTGCAAAGTGGATTTGCCTTTAGTAAATAACCCCCATTTCAATGTAAACACCAACTTAGTCCAAAAAATGATATTGAGCATTGAAAGAAGAAGCCACACATTGTTGATTAGAAAACTTTTTACTTTGTGCACATTCACATGTGCGTTAGAAAATGGTTTTTGAACAAACCAACATATTTTATTAATAACATTTTTGTTTTTGACAGTAAAAATAGCCTTTTTTGTGTTAAAATACGCATGTTTAAAACCATACACAACTTAGGAACTTACAAAGTTCAACTTTGACAAAGTGAAGGCAATATCAGACATTAGTGTTGTCACCCCTGTGAAAGCCAAATTTTGAAGATGCACACAAATTGAGAGCCAAAATGGGGATTTCCCTCCTGATCCCATGCCTAATGTCAACATGTGCTAGCTCCCATCATGAGGGATCAATGGACGTGTTTCGGGGGTGCAACCCCTTCCTCTCATCTACTTTAGGTGTGAGGAAGGGGTTGCACCCCCAAAACGCATACCTTGATATCCCATGATGGCAGATAGCACATGTTGACCCACCGTGTGCATCTTCAAAATTTAGCTTTCTAAAAAAAATGTAAAATGTGTGAAAATACTAAAAATACAAACAAACTAGAAGAATTTGGGTTTTTTTTAGATTCTGTCTAAAACATCAATGATGTTTTTGAGTCTTTTTTCCACATCATTGATGTCTTCCTTGATCTTCTGTAAATCACGATTGCACACCATTATCACCCCGATGAGGACGTGTGCACTTGCGAAATGCGAATCTTCTTCCACAATATCCACATCACCTAAAATTAAAAAACACACCATGTATTATAAATATGCAGGCATCCATCTATTGCCTGAAGCTGTGGTCTCAGACACTCACCTGTTGTGGTCACTATTTTGCCCACTTCATAAACCTCTCCTTCCTCCACATCTTCTGGTTGTGGTGTGGGGATTTGCTTTTCTTTCGGAGGTGGGAGGTCCCTGGTGTCCTCAGATGTCCCGAGTCTTTTCTCCCCTATGTGAATAAAAAAAGGTATACTTAGCACACAGATATTTGAGGGCAGAAATAGTAATATGAAACATTGCTTGAAAGTGTCCTACAATTGTCTTTTTTGGCAGAGTTCCAAGCTGAAGACATTATTTTTTTCCATTTCTAAAGCTGGAACAATTTTTACACATGGAGACACTAGTATCCACTGGAGCACCTGTGTGGTAGGGATGAGCCGAACACCCCCCTGTTCGGTTCGCACCAGAACATGCGAACAGGAAAAAAATTCGTTCGAACACGCGAACGCCGTTAAAGTCTATGGGACACGAACATGAATAATCAAAAGTGCTAATTTTAAAGGCTAATATGCAAGTTATTGTCATAAAAAGTGTTTGGGGACCCGGGTCCTCCCCCAGGGGACATGAATCAATGCAAAAAAAAGTTTTAAAAACGGCCGTTTTTTCAGGAGCAGTGATTTTAATAATGCTTAAAGTCAAACAATAAAAGTGTAATATCCCTTTAAATTTCATACCTGGGGGGTGTCTATAGTATGCCTGTAAAGGGGCGCATGTTTCCCGTGTTTAGAACAGTCTGACAGCAAAGTGACATTTTGAAGGAAAAAACACATTTAAAACTACCGCGGCTATTGCATTGCCGACAATACACATAGAAGTTCATTGATAAAAACGGCATGGGAATTCCCCACAGGGCAACCCCGAACCAAAATTAAAAAAAAAAAATGATGTGGGAGTCCCCCTAAATTCCATACAAGGCCCTTCAGGTCTGGTATGGATATTAAGGGGAACCCCAGCCAAAATTAAAAAAAAAAATTGACGTGGGGTTCCCCCTAAATTCCATACCAGACCCTTCAGGTCTGGTATGGATTTTAAGGGGAACCCCGCGCCAAAAAAAAAAAAAAAAAACGGCGTGGGGTCCCCCTAAAAATCCATACCAGACCCTTATCCGAGCACGCAACCTGGCAGGCCGCAGGAAAAGAGGGGGGGACGAGAGTGCGGCCCCCCCCCCCTCCTGAACCGTACCAGGCCACATGCCCTCAACATTGGGAGGGTGCTTTGGGGTAGCCCCCCAAAACACCTTGTCCCCATGTTGATGAGGACAAGGGCCTCATCCTCACAACCCTGGCCGGTGGTTGTGAGGGTCTGCGGGCGGGGGGCTTATCGGAATCTGGAAGCCCCCTTTAACAAGGGGACCCCCAGATCCCGGCCCCCCCCCTGTGTGAAATGGTAAGGGGGTACTTACCCCTACCATTTCACTAAAAAACTGTCAAAAATGTTAAAAATGACAAGAGACAGTTTTTGACAATTCCTTTATTTAAATGCTTCTTCTTTCTTCCTTCATCTTCTTCTGGTTCTTCTGGCTCTTCTGGTTCTTCCTCCGGCGTTCTCGTCCAGCATCTTCTCCGCGGCGTCTTCTATCTTCTTCTCCTCGGGCCGCTCCGCACCCATGAGGGGGGAGGCTCCCGCTCTTCTCTTCATCTTCTTCTCTTCTTCATCTTCTTCTTCATCTTCTTCTTCTTCTTCTTCTTCTTCTTCCTTCTTCTCTTCTTCCTGTCTTCTCCGGGCCGCTCCGCAATCCATGCTGTGGCATGGAGGGAGGCTCCCGCTGTGTGACGGCGTCTCTTCGTCTGACGGTTCTTAAATAACGGGGGGCGGGGCCATCCGGTGACCCCGCCCCCCTCTGACGCACGGTGACTTGAGGGACTTCCCTGTGACGTCACGGGGAATGCCACAGGGAAGTCCCGTCATGTCACCGTGCGTCAGAGGGGGGCGGGGTCACCGGATGGCCCCGCCCCCCGTTATTTAAGAACCGTCAGACGAAGAGACGCCGTCACACAGCGGGAGCCTCCCTCCATGCCACAGCATGGATTGCGGAGCGGCCCGCAGAAGACAGGAAGAAGAGAAGAAGAGAAGAAGAGAAGAAGGAAGAAGAAGAAGAAGATGAAGAAGAAGATGAAGAAGAGAAGAAGATGAAGAGAAGAGCGGGAGCCTCCCCCCCTCATGCCATGGGTGCGGAGCGGCCCGAGGAGAAGAAGATAGAAGACGCCGCGGAGAAGATGCTGGACGAGAACGCCGGAGGAAGAACCAGAAGAGCCAGAAGAACCAGAAGAAGATGAAGGAAGAAAGAAGAAAGAAGAAGCATTTAAATAAAGGAATTGTCAAAAACTGTCTCTTGTCATTTTTAACATTTTTGACAATTTTTTAGTGAAATGGTAGGGGTAAGTACCCCCTTACCATTTCACACAGGGGGGGGGCCGGGATCTGGGGGTCCCCTTGTTAAAGGGTGCTTCCAGATTCCGATAAGCCCCCCGCCCGCAGACCCTCACAACCACCGGCCAGGGTTGTGAGGATGAGGCCCTTGTCCTCATCAACATGGGGACAAGGTGTTTTGGGGGGCTACCCCAAAGCACCCTCCCAATGTTGAGGGCATGTGGCCTGGTACGGTTCAGGAGGGGGGGGGGGCCGCACTCTCGTCCCCCCCTCTTTTCCTGCGGCCTGCCAGGTTGCGTGCTCGGATAAGGGTCTGGTATGGATTTTTAGGGGGACCCCACGCCGTTTTTTTTTTTTTTTTTGGCGCGGGGTTCCCCTTAAAATCCATACCAGACCTGAAGGGTCTGGTATGGAATTTAGGGGGAACCCCACGTCAATTTTTTTTTTCAATTTTGGCTGGGGTTCCCCTTAATATCCATACCAGACCTGAAGGGCCTTGTATGGAATTTAGGGGGACCCCCACATCATTTTTTTTTTTTTTTTTTTGGTTCGGGGTTCCCCTGTGGGGAATTCCCATGCCGTTTTTATCAATGAACTTCTATGTGTATTGTCGGCAATGCAATAGCCGCGGCTAGTTTTAAATGAGTTTTTTCCTTCCAAATGTCATTTTGCTGTCAGACTGTTCTAAACACAGGAAACATGCGCCCCTTTACAGGCATACTATAGACACCCCCCAGGTACGAAATTTAAAGGGATATTACACTTTTATTGTTTGACTTTAAGCATTAATAAAATCACTGCTCCTGAAAAAACGTCCGTTTTTAAAACTTTTTTTTGCATTGATCCATGTCCCCTGGGGCAGGACCCGGGTCCCCAAACACTTTTTATGACAATAACTTGCATATAAGCCTTTAAAATTAGCACTTTTGATTTCTCCCATAGACTTTTAAAGGGTGTTCCGCGGCATTCGAATTTGCCGCGAACACCCCAAATTGTTCGCTGTTCGGCGAACTTGCGAACAGCCAATGTTCGAGTAGAACATGAGTTCGACTCGAACTCGAAGCTCATCCCTACTGTGTGGGACACCCTAAAAAGTTTGTTCTGGTTTCCTCTCCTTACACTGAATCAAGTTTGCATTTCATTCTAGTACAAACCCATTCTACACAACAATGTCATAAACTTATTTTAATACAAATAGGCCTGAACAAATGTAGTTAACCCGTATCTGCCAAAAACATTGTATTAGTGGGTGAACGAACAATGTTTACTATGAACGATTACTGTGCCCACGAACATGAAAGTTGCCATTTTAAACTGTACAACAGTAAAGAAAAGCACATGGAGCAGCACGAACGTAATAATAATAATAGGGACACACGACAACTACCTACTTTTTTGAAGAACTCTCTTGATCTTTCTGTACTGATCATGCTCCCTCAATTTCAGACTGAAGTCAGGCAATCACTCTCAACCCTACCTTCCACTCTTCCTTCCACCCCAGCTGAGGCTTCTGACTTCCAACCTGGGCCTTTCAGCCAGGAAGAGGTGGAGGAGCCCAGCTTGAGCCAGGTATAGCATTGTTCTACAGATTTCTTCTCGTAAAATTAATGATGTTAACTAGATGTTATTATTGATCACTAATTGCTGATTTAATAAAGTGTTTTACATATCAATAGACAGTAGTGGCCAAAAATGTTTGGGACAAGAATGAAAAATGCTGGGGTCAGAAGGATAGTCTTTTCTATTTGTTAACATTCAATTTGCAACAGTCATGAGCTGAAAATTGTGTGATTGATGAATAAAAAAATAAAACTATGTCCCTTTTTCATACACAGAAAAGCCTCAGCCAGGAGGAGGGCATGGAATGTGGCAGCTAGGAGGAGGCTGTGGAATGTGGTAGCCAGGGGGTGGCGGAGGTATGTGGTAGCCAGAAGGTGGCAGGGGTAAGTGGCAGTCAGGAGGTGGCGGGGTAAGTGGCAGCCAGGAGGTGGCCCGGCCCAGTAGTCCCTCCCCTCCGCCTTCTATCCAAAAGGCCCAGGAAGGGGAGTAACGTGGAGGAGGCAGTGCTTGGGCTGATTCAGGAGGCTAATGCTGCCCTCAGAACCACCCCCACTCTTCAAGAGGCCTTTGCCTCCATGGCTGCATGCAAAATGCAGGAAATGGAGGAAGGCCAAAGCCTCATCTGTGAGGAAATGATCTATATGTCCCTAAATAAGGGGTTGAGGGGCCAACTCACAAACAAAACACACCTGTGGACCATCCTCCTCCTCCTCCTCCACCTCCTGCCACAACTTCAAAACCACAGCCTGGAAGCAAGCCTGGAAGTAAGAGTGGAAGGAAGACAAGAGTGTGGTGGCCTGGGTTCAGTCTGGTCTGACAAAAGACGCAGGCTGTTGTATGACCACATGTCATCTGCTGCTGTTCCTGATCTCTTGTAGTCTGGGACCAGATTGTGCTCACTATTATATGGACTCCTCATGCTACCAATTTTGGCTGTAAAATAGTTGATGTGTGCCCTGGGGTACAAAGACTTTGCCAATTTCATTATTTTCTAAAGCGTTACCTTCCTCTTTATTTTATTATGACCCATAATAAATGGCTATTTTGGATTGTGTTTTACTTAAAAAAGGACAGTTTGTTTGTGAGTAGGCAAGTACATTTCCTAAATACAATGTCAAATTAAAAAGGGACACCAACACCAACCAACCTCCTTGAGGTTAAAAAAATACTAGATAATAATGGTGTTGTGGTAACTTGACACAAAACGAAAAACAATATTATGGAGAGCAATAAAAAAAAACAATAAAGCAGGAGATCTTGATAAAAAAACAAAAAAACAAAACAAAAACACTATAAACAAAAATAAAAAAACATTATTATGGAGATCTGCCGAAAAAAAAAAAACATATTCAGGAGATCACGAGAAATAATAAAGAAATAATTTTTTAAGAACTCTGTGTGAATATGAGCAGCAAAACAACTTCATTATTTTAGCATTATAAAGAAGAAGAGAAATCTGCTGCATTAAAAGAATTAAAAATTTGCAGCGTGACGAATGTGCTATCTCCATTACGAATGCTAGTTTTACCAGACCGAGCGCTTCCGTCTTGTAATTAATTGAGAGCATGCGTGGAACTTTGTGCATCGGAATTGTGTACACATGATCGCAATTTACGAGAACGGATTTTGTTGTCGGAAAATTTGAGATCCAGATCTCAAATTTTGTTTGTCGGAAATTCAGACGGAAAATGTCCAATGGAGCCTACACATGGTCAGAATTTCCGACAATGAGCTCCCATTGAACATTTCCTGTTGGAAAATCCAACTGTGTGTATGTGGCATAACAGTTTTTCTTCCAAGATTGGCCTGTATTTGGCTCCATCCAGCTTCCCATCAACTCTGAAAAGCTTCCCTGTCCCTGCTGAAGAAAAGCATCCCCACAACATGATGCTGCCACCATCATGTTTCACGGTGGGGATGGTGTGTTCAGGGTAATGAGCAGTGTTAGTTTTCCGCCACACATAGTGTTTTGCTTTTAGGCCAAAATGTTCAATTTTGGTCTCATCTGAATAGAGTACCAGAGGCGTGATAGAAGATGAATGGACATCGCGGGACATTTTTATTTTTTTATTTTTTAATAAAGGACTTGTCCCTAAGGGTCTCCTGTCTTTTTTACTATTATTGACACTTTTTTTGTGAAATGGTAGGGTTACAATGTACCCCTTACCAATTCACATGGGGGGTCGGGATCTGGGAGTCCCCTTGTTAAAGGGAGCTTCCAAATACGATAAGCCCCCTGCCCGCATACCCCCACAACCACCGGGCAATGGTTGTGGGGATGAGGCTCTTGTCCCCATCAACATGGGGACAAGGTGCTTTGGGGGGCTACTCCAAAGCACCCTCCCCACGTTGAGGGCATGTGGCCTGGTACGGTTCAGGGGGCGCTCTCTCGTCCCCCCCTCTTTTCCTGTGGCCTGCCAGGTTTTTGGGGGGACCCCCACGCAATTTTTTGTGTGCATTTTTGGTTCAGGGTTCCCCTTAATATTCATACCAGACCCAAAGGGCCTGGTAATGGACGGGGGGGAACCCATGCTGTTTTTTTCAATGAGTTTTATCAATAGTGCCGAGACCCAACAATTCATTACAGTCGTGATCAGTTTTAAATTACTTTTTTCCTTTAGAAGTGTCATTTTGCTGTGGTACTGTTCTAAACACAGGAAAAGTATGCCACTTTACAGGCATACTATAGACACCCCCCAGGCACAATATTTAAAGGAATATTTCATTTTTATTGTTTCACTTTAAGCATTATTAAAATCACTGCTCCCGAAAAAAAAACAGCAGTTTCTAAAAAAAATGTTGATACATGTCCCCTGGGGCAGGACCCGGGTCCCCAAACACTTTTTTATGACAATAACTTGCATATACGCCTTTAAAATTAGCACTTTTGATTTTTCATGTTAGTGTCCCATAGACTTTAACAGTGTTCCAGCAGCTTTCGAATTTGCCGCAAACACCGCATATTGTTCAGTTTTCGGCGAATAGGCGAACACCCGATGTTCGAGTCGAACTTACGTTCGACTCAAACATCGGGCTTATCCCTACCCCCTGACAGGATTATAGATGGTATAGATGGTGACAAAAGTATCCACCTTTTCCTATTTCCCATGAAAGGGATCTCCCTGTATACAGTATACAGTACAATGCATGGGTCTCTCTGTATACAGCACAATGAATGGGTCTTTCTGTATACAATACAGTGCATGGATCTCTTTACAACACAGTACAGTGCAGTCATTTCTCTATATACAATGCATGGCTCTCTATATACACCCCCTATAGCTGGTAGTATTCTGCAATGTTACTGTATTGCTAGGATTTGTAGTCCTCTATACAGTGCTGGAACCACCAGGTTTCTTGCACCGGGTCTTTGAGATTTCTATTTCCACCTCTCGTTAAATACACACATTTTCTGCTAAATCTCAGCATATAAACAAGGAAAAAGAAAACATTCCAAACTGTGCTCCACCAATGGGACATTAGGGTTAGTCACTCCTTGATTTCTACCTCCCTGAACTCCATATCAGATCTCATGGTTACCACTCAACTCTCTGCACACTACTTCCAAAGTGATTCTATGGCTGCCCCAGCACCAATTAAAGAAAAACTTTACACACAGCAGGGAGCAATGAAGAAAATACAGCCACGGTGACCCCTGTGGTGGGATAACTATTACACAACATAACTGAACCAGAACTTGCAGCAGAATTGCAGAATGTTTGAAAGAAAGTTGATCTGGAGTCATGCAATGTGGACTTGCTGTAGCACAATTACTTGCTATCTGGGATTGTTTCATAGAAACAATTAATTTTTGTACTATAGATTAATTATTTTATGCAATGACACAGGGTTTATCATTATATATGATTGTCTTATTGAATGTATTTTCAAACGTGTACAGTAAGGGATTAAGTTAATAGCAGTGGGTTTACCTTCACCAGGTTGTGGGATTTTTAATTTGCAATGCTTGCTTCTTTTTTCTTTTAAAAAAAGACTTGCATAACTCTGGCTATAGACTTGTAGGGCTCCTGCTGTAGACTTGCAGGGCTCTTGCTGGGATTTGCAGGGCTCTTGCTGTAGATTTGCAGAACTCTTGCTGTAGACTTGCAGGGCTCTTGCTGTGGACTTGCAGAGCTCTTGCTGTAGACTTGCAGGGCTCTTGCAGGGCTCTTGCTGTAGACTTGCAGGCATAGGCGTGTGCAAAAAAGTGTGCCATATGTGCCTGGGTACACTCTAATCACCTTTGTGCAGATTCCCCTTGCTGCTTGGCTGCAGAGAAATGGGCTAGGGAATCTCTGTCCTTAGTCCCTTTCTCTCTTTCAAAAGTGAGACATCAGGGGTTCGTTTAGACCCCTGATAATTCACGAAGGCCCCCAATGGAGCTCCTAAAAAAAAAAAAATGTAAAATTAAAAAAAAGGAATCATTGTAAAAAAAATTGTAAGAAATAATACAAATATAAAATTGTAAAAGGAAGTAATAAAAATTAAATAAACTACTGACACAAATCTCTGCCCTACTGACACTGACCACTCCTCTACTGACACTGTCCATATATATATATATATATATATATATATATATATATATATATATATATATATATATATATATATTTTGTATATACCATGTTTCCCTGACAATAAGCCCGGATCTTATATTCACTTTGGCCACCAAAAGCACAGTAGGGCTTATTTTCGGGGTAGGGCATGCCATTTAATGCGCTGTTTTCTCTCCCCCTATCCTTCCCTGCCTGTCAGGAATCCCCAGAGTCACATACCTTCTTATAGTGCCACTCGACTCTTCTGTGACCTACCTGAGCTGTCTTCCGAGCATTGAGGGGGGGGGCGAGATCCCCCGCTGACAGCCAGGAGAAGAGAAGGGGAGAGCAGCAGAGATCAGCTGAGCACCGAGCTCTGCTCTATAAGAAGGTATTTGTCTAAATTAGATTACAGAAACACCTTTTACATTAGCGGATACATAGAGCGTATTTTAGCAGTTTACAACCACTTATTTTAAGGGTAGGGCTTATATTGCAGCCCTCCCCGTATATCACAGTGGGGGTCATTTACTATAGGGCTGCAGCGCTAATTACTGTGAATTAGTGCTAATCGCGCTAATTAGCGCTAAAATGGTATTCACTATAGTGTTGGTGAAAAATACTCCCAAAATCGAATTTACTATAGTTCTCTGAAACCAAATAGCGCCCAAACCCTTACTCTGCTAAAACCTGGAGTAGTGCACATGGAAATAATGTTTAGAGCATGATACAATTGCCTAAATGGTACTGAAATATGCGGTATATTATTGAAGATAATTTGCTTTTAAACTGTGTGAAAAAGTGATTTCTACACTGACATATCTTTAAAAGTCTGATAAGAGATAAATTCCCCGTTTTTGTACAACTAGGTGCAAATACAACTGAGCATGCTTAGACCTGCAAATAGCTGTCATTTTAGCTCCAATGTCTTTTTTTACAAGGCACTATAGTAAATACCAGATGAGCGCTGTGTTAACCACTTGCTGCCCGCCCGCCGTCATATGACGGCGGGATGGTGCAGCTGTTGTTCTGGGCCACCGTCATATGACGGCGCAGCCTTCCAGGCAGCCCAGGGGGCACGTGCGCGCACGCCTGCCGCATCGCTCTGGTCCCGGTGTGCGTGCCCGGCGGCCGCGATGTCCACCGGGCACCCGCGATTGCCCGGTAACCGAGCAGGACTGTGGATCTGTGTGTGTAAACACACATATCCACGTCCTGTCAGATGGGAGGAGACCGATGGTGTGTTCCTTGTACAGAGGAACACCGATCGGTCTCCTCCCCTTGTGAATCCCCTCCCCCCACAGTTAGAATCACTCCCTAGCAACACATTAACCCCTACAGTGCCCCCTCCTGGTTAAGCCCTTTATTGCCAGTCACATTTATACAGTAATCAATGCATTTTTATAGCATGGATCGCTGTATAAATGTGAATGGTCCCAAAAATGTGTCAAAATTGTCTGATGTGTCCACCGCAATATCGCAGTCACGAAAAATCGCAGATCACCGCCGTTACAAGTATAAAAAAAAATGATAATAAAAATGCTATAAATCTATCCCCTTATTTTGTAGACGCTATAACTTTTGCGCAAACCAATAAATATACGCTTATTGCGATATTTTTTACCAAAAATATGTAGAAGAATACGTATCGGCCTAAAATGAGGAAAAAATTTGTTTAAAAAAAAAAAATTGGATACTTATTATAGCAAAAAGTAAATATCCAATATTGTGTTTTTTTAAACTTGTCACTTTTGTTTTGTTTATAGCACAAGAAATAAAAAATGCAAGGGTGATCAAATACCACCAAAAGAAAGCTCTATTAGTGGGGAAAAAATGATAAAACACTACGATGAGCCGAGAAAATGAAGTTCAATGCTTCCAAGCATGCGTTGAATTGTTTCCGAGCATGCGTTTTTTTGCATGTCGGAATTGCATACAGACGAACGCATTTTCGGATAGGAACTTTTTCCCACCAAAAAATAGAGAACCTGCTCTCAATTTTTTGCTGGCGGGAATTCCGCCAGCAAAAATCCGATGGAGCATACACACGGTCGCAATTTCCGTCCAAAAGCTCTCATCGGAGTTTTGCTGGTGGCATTTCCAATCGTGTGTATGGGGCATAATGGTACAATTGTAACTTCACCAAATAAATCCTTTTAATGTTGAGATGAAATGTATCTTTCTCTGAAATAAATTTTCCTTTGCTACATTGTTGCTTCTACTTAATTTATTTTGTTTTTAAGAATGCTAGAATGTGGAATGTTTTTATGTTTTGGTAAAATATATTTTTCTCTGTCACTTTCACTTGTTACTCTCCATCCTACAACAATCTTTAACCGAAATGACACAGGTATCTTTACAAAGCACAAACAATACCATTGCTGATGCAAATTTAAAATGAGTCACAATTTTTTGTGCTTTTTATTATTTCCAAATAATCATAATTTGAGCCCAAAAAATGTGATATGTGTACCAACATCAGAAATCAAAATGTAATTCCCAAAAATTTGAGGGTAATATCATTATTCTACACTCACCCACAAAGAACCACCAAATATCACAGAATAAATCAAGAAGAATAACTCTGGAGGAATGTAATTCCATCACCTGTATGTCCAAAGAAGGCAGGTTCACATGTGGCAGCTCCGTGGCTCAGAGGTTAGAACTTCTGCTTAGCATCCCTGAGGGTTTGGGTTGAAATCCCAAGTATGATGCTTCATGTAGAGAAGTTGTCTTATCTCCCAGGTCCTTAAACTATGTCTAAATGTAGTATGTATGTGTAGGAGGGTTCCACCACCATTGTAAAACCAGATGCACTATCTAGCCAAAAGCATTGGGACGCCTGGCTTTATACACACATGAACTTTAATGGCAGCCCAGTCTTAGTCCATAGGGTTAAAACCCTTTGCAGCTAAAATAGATGTCTACAAGGTTTAGTGCGTCTATGGGAATGTTTGACCATTCTTCCAGAAGTGCATTTGTGAGGCAAGGCACCGATGTTGGATGAGAAGGCCTGGCTCACAGTCTCTGCTCTAATTCAGCCAAAATGTGTTCTATCGGGTTTTGGGAGGAGGAACTTGGGTCAAATTCGTCCCTGCACTACTTTGGTTTGACTTTGATGTGACTTGAGGTCCATATAACACAAGATTACACAGGCATTGGTCCACAAGTGCAAATGGGGCCTAATTCAAAGTTATTATCAATGAATCTCATTAGGTTCCATTTACATTTGGCCGACTTTTCATACAACTTGAGGTCCATAAGGCCCCTTTTACACTTGTGTGACGTGAAAATCCTGTGATTTTGCAGCGATTTTGCAGCGATTTTTGACACAAATTTGATGTGATTTGAAGCATTGCCAGTGTAATCTTGAGGTCTATGGACGCAGGAGTCGCAGGATAAGTCACACAAGTGTGAAAGGGGCCTTATGGCTGATTCACACTACTGTGCTGTTCGACATTGGATGTGATTTGCACCGCACTGCAAATCACATGCAATGTCTGTGCATTGCAAAATTTGTGTAATGTGTAATATGTAATGAATTTGCTTCGCATTTGGACCAAACTCGCACAGGACCCTTTTTTTGGTCCGCAGCAGAATCGCATGGGTTTTGTCTGAATTTGCAGTTCGCTCTATATGCAAACTGATTTGGGGGTGTCATTAGCTTTCTACTGACACTCCCAGCAGTTCACATATGGCAGTGTGAACTGCCTGTGAGTTGTATGCGATGCTGGAACCCGCATTGGATTCGTAGGGTTCCCGCATCACTCCAGTGTGAACTGGCCCTGACCCTAGGTTCACACCTATGCTTTTTTAGTGCATTTTGTAGTTTGCAGAAACACTCTAATACCCCGTACACACGGTCGGACATTGATCGGACG
The DNA here is from genome assembly GCA_037952925.1 of Lithobates clamitans. Classification (NCBI taxonomy): domain Eukaryota; kingdom Metazoa; phylum Chordata; class Amphibia; order Anura; family Ranidae; genus Lithobates; species Lithobates clamitans. The sequence goes on from JBBGZY010000285.1 coordinate 4,086,154, forward strand.
TTCCGACAACAAAATCCATGGATTTTTTCCGACGGATGTTGGCTCAAACTTGTTTTGCATACCCATGGTCGCACAAAGTGGTCGGAATTTCCGAACGCCGAGAACGCGGTCACGTACACCACGTACAACGACACTATAAAAAGGTGGTTCAGTACTAAGTGCAGCACCCTTTGGGCTCCTTTTGCTAATCTCGTGTTAGTAAAAGTTTGGTGAGAGACGATTTGTGCTTTTTCAGACTTGTGGTTTTCAGATCGTATTTCTGCTGTTCAGTTTGTGCTTGTGGGTTTGTATCTGGTCTTCAGTGCGTGCAGTAAGTTCCCATTGACTTGTCATTGTGTTCTTGTTCATTCGTTACTGATTTTCAAGTCGCTCTTCACAGGCCTTGCTGTTCTTCAATACGTTCTGTTACTTCGTTCTGAGCAGCCGACCGTTTTCTAGCCATGTTGTGTATACGTACTCATCGTAAAGTTCGTGCTGTGCGGGGGCTTGGTGTTGGGGTCCTTACTTTGACACAAGCCCAGTCCATGAACAGGGTGGGGAGGAGTTCATTGACCAAGAATTGGTTGCTCCAGCATGACCAGTTCTGTCACATGCCTTTGCTCCGTGAGATTTGTGAGAATAATCCTGATGATTTCAGGAACTTTCTCCAGATGACGGACCCCGTATTTCACCATTTGTTGGCTTTGCTGACCCCCTATATCAACAGGCAGGATACCTGCATGAGGCAAGCCATCACTCCAGAGCAGAGGCTAGTCGCCACCCTGCGGTACTTGACGACGGGGAGAAGCCTGCAGAACCTTAAGTTCTGCCATCATCAGGGTCCTGCAGAAGGAGTATATTAAGGTAAGATTTTTATCCTTTAACATCACATTTTATTGTATTTAATGTTTGTTAATATATTGTATTTCTTTCCTCATTCCCTAATTACCATGATTGTAATATGCTGTGAATGTCCCCTGTGTCCTCATGCATGCTGGATTTTTAGTTAATTTTTTTCGTCCTTCATACATATTTGCCTTCACTTACCTCCCCAGCATGCTCTCCTGGCCCTATATTCACCTCATGTAGTCACTTAACAATGTATTTTGTCAGCTCCATAATAGTGCTTTAACCTAAATACCCCCTAAAATGTTGTAAATTGTGATGTGTGCTTGAAATTCAGGCAGAGTGCCAGAGGCTTTTTTTTTGGGTCCCAAAATCATTTGGAACCCCCCCTCCCCCCAACTGCTAACTCAGCTGATACCAATCCTCTATCTATCCTCAATCCTCTATCTGCTGACTTTGCCAAACCCATACACACTATACCCACCTCTTTTGTGGTCAGATTTATGGATGAATTCCCCAAAGCATGTACTGAAAGGGCCTGCCTGAATACTTTCAAATGGTACTGTTTAAAGTTTTTGTATCCTATTATTATCTTGACAGGTAATAGCAGAATGTAAAAATGTGCTAAAATGTGTACAGTGTGTATTTATCTCTTTGTATTATGACACTTCTTACCTGTCCAGTGGGTTGCCAATAGTGTAAGTAAGGAGGGGCTGGCCAAACTAATACACATTATTTAGGCATTCATCTCTCAATGAAGTGAAGAGGGTTACTGTAACGGAACGTCCCACACTCCGCTTGAGTGCTTCCGTCAGTATACCACTTCCTTGTAGTCTGGTTACAGATATCAGATATTCCAACCACTCTGAGCACAAAACAAGGCGACACTTGCTTAGATGCTAACATGGACTAACTCTTTATTTGAGATCTCACACAAATTTATACAGCAGGATGACTAGAAGCTAACCTAATTACCATGAGCTAATTATCTAATCCTTTATACAGCCTATGTGACTGAGACATGACTTTTGCCCAGACTTGTGGTCACCGAGCTTAACACAGTAACAGAGTTAATTAACACAAACAACAATGGGTGAAAAGACTCTTAGAGCCACACTAGACTTATTTACAATATACACATTGTAGCAGATAACAGACAGGTAACTGGAATTGATGACATTAGCATTTAACAGTAGGAATAGACTGTTCGTCTCCTAGCCAGTCCTGGAGGCTAATGTGATCAGCTCACTCAATTAACATGTTGAGTTCAGAAACAATCAAACCAAGAATAGTCTCTACATACATCCTGGGAGATATTGTGGACAAATATTACTGTCCCATTTTAAGTAGTCCAAGATATATTTTCTCACTCACCCTGTGCCAGGATAGCACAGGGTGACTTAGACTTAAGAGGTGTATGGGGAGCTGAAACAAAGGCATCCCCTACTTTTCAAGGGATTCTGAGTTCCACGGGCCCTCCCGTCACATCTCTCCCCTTTTGGCAGAAGACTAACACAGGAGGAGACCCCAGACGGGTTGACTCCGAAGTTAGTCAGTAGTTCCAGTCCTCTAATACCTGTACCCACACAGTACCCCAAATAAATTGTTCCAAACAAAGCATTACTCACCCAGCCAACCTCTGCCTCTCTCAGAGAACATATTTGCCGCTGGGGAGAGGCCTGGACTGGCCCTTCTCCCTGGAGTCCTTTCTGCCTCTGGAGAGAAGACAGGGTGACTGGGCTCACTCCGTTATGCTGTTGGGGATCTGGGCCAACTGCCCAGCATCCCTGGGGTATACAAGTGGAGACTGAAGTCCCATCCACCTTCACAGGAAATCCATCCTCTGTTAGTTGAGGGCAGAGTTCAGCAGTACTCAGCCCTGAAACCCCACACCATCTGCTCCGGCTAACTGTTGGGGAGGGAGGCCGACTGCTCCACCTCCCTGGAATTCTGTAGTTGTTGCCGGTGATGGGCAGAGGTTGGTAGCACTCTGCCCGGTTGCCAGTGCTTCAACTGGGGAAGTTCCCTGTAACTCCACAGATACTGCTGTTGGTGCTGGGCAGAGCACAGTGAAGTTTAGCCCTAATACCAGCTCTTCTGCTGGGGCTCACCCGATGGTTCTTCCTCAGCATAAAAAGTCTATCAAATCCCCTGTCTCTGCAACTGGTGTCTGGGGATGGAGGTTCACCATCTCCTGTCCATGGAATCCAGAAGATGCTATCAGTGCTGGGCAGAGGTTAGCAGAGCTCTGCCCTGTTGTCAGCACTTCAGGTTTGGGGATGGCAATCTCCAGATTTTCCACTGCAGATTCTCTGGCATGCTGCTGAACAGGCACATTCCTCCATCCAAGATCTTCCCATGCAGAAAGCAGGATCATCAAGGTCAGTCAGCACTTGCTGCATCCGCCATAAGACCTCCACCTTCATAGCTGCAGGGCAGGTTGGCAAAGCACACTATTGCTCTGCCACATTGCCGACTCTTCAGCCAGGATTTCAGGGTTGTCAGCTGGTATTTCCTGATAGTCCCAGGCAAAGGGAGCCCAGCCCTGGCACTGAGCAATGTCTAGCAGCCGTCTGTAGGCGATCTTCAGCTCCCATTCCTGAACGGCCAGAAATTCCAAATCTTCCTGTGCCCAGTTCACTTCCGGAATGTTAAGTAGCCCTTCTCTGAAATCCATGATTTCGTCCAACCACCACTCCAAATCACTCCCAAAGTTAGAGTCCCCTGTCAGCTTCACATACAACAGTCCCAAGCCGCCGTAGCTTAAGCCTTCCATTGGGCTGTCATCCGCTATCCAGGGACATGCTTGGAATACATGCCACCGGAGGGCTCTGTAGCTCTCATCCAGCATTATCTCTGCCCAGACCAGCCTGCTTAATTCAGCTGTCTGCTTCTTGTGCATTTTTTCTCCCAAAAACTGCACCTGCAGTCCGTACTGTGACCAGTACCTTTCCTCGATGGAGGGGAGAACTTTTCCCTGGTGTCGCTGCTCACGGGCTAGCGCTTCTTTCCAGAGTTTGCAGTGAATAGAATCACACCATCCCAGCAGGACCTGCTCTGATACTGGTCCTCTGTGCTGTATCTGCATCTCTCGCAACCTCCTTCTGAATTCCTCTTCCACGGCGGCTGGTATCTGTACCTTTCCTCTCCTGCTATCTGGACCTTGGATCCAGATGGAAGTTTGGATGTCCCAGACTGCAGGAAGCATCCTGCTTGCCACCAATGTAATGGAACATCCCACACTCCGCTTGAGTGCTTCTGTCAGTATACCACTTCCTTGTAGTCTGGATACAGATATCAGATATTCCAACCACTCTGAGCACAAAAGAAGGTGACACTTGCTTAGATGCTAACATGGACTAACTCTTTATTTGAGATATCACACAAATTTATACAGCAGGATTACTAAAAGCTAACCTAATTACCATGAGCTAATTATCTAATCCTTTATACAGCCTAGGTGACTGAGACATAACCTTTTGCCCAGACTTGTGGTCACCGAGCTTAACACAGTAACAGAGTTAATTAACACAAACAACAATGGGTGAAAGGACTCTTAGAGCCACACTAGACTTATTTACAATATACACATTATAGCAGACAACAGACTGGTAGCTGGAATTGATGACATTACCATTTAACAGTAGGAATAGACTGTTCATCTCCTAGCCAGTCCTGGAGGCTAATGCGATCAGCTCACTCAATTAACATGTTGAGTTCAGAAACAATCAAACCAAGAATAGTCTCTACATACATCCTGGGAGATATTGTGGACAAATATTACTGTCCCATTTTAAGTAGTCCAAGATATATTTTCTCACTCACCCTGTGCCAGGATAGCACAGGGTGACTTAGACATAAGAGGTGTATGGGGAGCTGAAACAAGGGCTTCCCTTACTTTTCAAGGGATTCTGAGTTCCACGGGCCCTCCAGTCACAGTTACCTGTCCAAAACATCTCCCCCCATAAATTCTTTTAAATGGCCCATGAGAGGGGGGAGGAATCTGATAGGTGGACCTTATACCTTTGTCTTTACTCCCTAAAATAAATGTAATACTGATGTTGGCCAAGAATGTTTGTTACTAATCTGCTTTCCATGTTTATGTGCAAAATGATTAATTTTTTTTTCTTGTTTGACTCCACAGCTTCCTTCCAACCCACAGGAATGGCAGACTGTGGCCTCCCACTTTGCCCAGCGGTGGGACTTTCCTAACTGCAGAGGGGCAATTGATGTGAAACACGTCCACATCGTCCCACCACCCAACTCGGGGTTATACTATTATAATTACAAGGGGTTCAATAGTATTGTGATGTTGGCGGTGGTGTTGGCTACTTACAAGTTCCTGTATGTGGACGTGGGGAAGAATGACCAGATGTCAGATGGTGGAGTCATCGCCCAGACAGAGTTCTACAGGCATCTCCAGAATGGCAACTTGGACTTGCCACCTCCAGAAGACAATGCGGAAGGACTCCCATTTTTCTTTGTTGCGGATAAAGTGTTTGTGCTGGGCGACTATCTTATGCGGCCATTCCCTATGAGGACCCTCACCCCGGACTAGAGGGTTTTTAATTACCGGCTGGCCAGAGCCAGAAGAGTGGTGGAGAACACGTTTGGAATAATGGCCAGCCGGTTCCGCCTATTTCTTACACCCATACACATGGCGGAGTATAAACTCAATCACATCATCCTGGCTTGCTGTGTTCTCCACAACTTTTTCAGGAGAAATTCTGTGAACTATGCTGGCTCAGTTGGGCCTGAAGCCGGAATTATTAATCTCAATGAACCAACTTTGACGGCGCTTGAAGCTGGCCATCCTGGCTTGCCCCCCCAGAGTGTCCGCGAGGTCCGTCTAAGATACATGGAATACTTTGCGGTAGGGGGACCATCGATATGCCAGACAATGTCTGAGACATTTTTTAAATAAAAAAATATTTTAAACTGAACAAATCTTTGCTTACATTTACTGCTTGTGTTTCTTTTAGCTGACCATGACTGAAATTTGGGGAGTCCTGAAAATGGTGTGATTGTGTAAAATTCTAAAGCACTGTTGGGTGTTATTTACTAAAGGCAAAGACACTTTGCATTACAAGTGCACTTGAGACTGCACAGAAACTGCACTTGTAGTGCAAAGTGGATTTGCCCCTAGGAAATAACCCCCATTGTCACAGAAAACACCAATTTTACAACAAAAAAAGTTTTTGAGCATTGAAAGAAGAAGCCACATATTGTTGATTAACAATCATTTTAATACAAGCACAATCACATGTGCATTTATAAAAGGTTTTTAAAACAAACCAACATGTTTGTTGTATAAAAAAAATTAGGTCACATTAATAATGAAAGAGGAAATGTCCTTTTAAGGTAAAACAGGCATGTTTAAAACCAACAAGAAATACACAAATCTGGAACTTACAAAGTTCAACTTTTGTAGAAATTGAAGGCAATATCAGACATGAGTATTTATAAACTGTGTTTGATATTGCGTTCAGATGGGGCAATGTCACCCCTGGAAAAGCCAAATTTTAAAGATGCACACAAATTGCCGAATGTCAACATGTGCTAGCTGCCATCATGGGGGATCAATGGACGTGTTTTGTGGGTGCAACCCCTTCCTCTCAGCTACTTTATTATTGAGGAAGGGGTTGCACCCCCAAAACGCATACATTAATCTCCCGTGATGGCAGATAGCACATGTTGACACACTGTGTGCATCTTAAAAATGTGGCTTTTCAAAAATATGTTAAAAAAAGTACAAAGAATTCTCCAGAGCAAAAAAATGAAATAATTCTGGATTTCAAGGGGTTTTAAACTCTCCCTAAAACATCAGTGATGTTCTTCATTTTGTTTTGAACATCATTGATGTTTTGCTTGATGTTTTCCAAGTCCCTATTACACCCCATGATCTCCCCGATCAGGATCTGGGCACTTTCACTGGTGAAATGACCTTGATCCACAACATCACGATCACCTAAAAATATATATAAAAAAACCACCATGTATTATAAATATGCAGGCATCTATCTCTTACCTGAGCCTGTGGTCGCAGACACTCACCTGTTGTGGTGACAATTTCCACCACGTATCCCTCCTCCTCCTGTTGGCTTTGTGGCATTTCCACTTCTTCCTGAGGTGGGGGGTCTGTGGTCTCCTCTGATGAGTGGTGTCCTCCGAGTCTTTTCTCCCCTATGTAAAAAAAAATAGGTATACTTAGCACACAGATATTTGATGACAGAAATAGGAATATGAAACATTGCTTGGAAGTGTACAATTGTCTATTTTGGCAGAGTTCCAAGATGAAGAAATATTTATTTCCTTTGTCAAGCTTGAAAATGTCAGTACTAGGATCCCTTTAGGACCCAGCACAACTCACCTGACACAGCCTTTACCTGGGAAACACAATGATTGGCCAGCTCACCTTTAAATAACTTGCATCAGCATTCAATCATTGCTCGTGTTAGAGTTTACCTTGTGTTTGATCCAGTTGATATCTGCTCTGTGTATGACCCGACTCGTTTGACCCTGTTTGCTTGCTTCTGATTCGGTACCGTTTGGACTCTGATCTTCCTGTGTATGACCCAGCTTGCCTAGACTATGTTTTGCCTGATTCTACTAGTACCTTCATCTGCAGCGGTGAACTACAAGCACCAGACATCTATCCTCACCTGCAGCGGTGAACTACAAACACCAGACACCATCTATCCTCATCTGCAGCGGTGAACTACAAGTCCCAGCTGACCTGCTCTGCTCAGACCTGCTCATGGTATGTGCTCTTGTTCTTTGACCTTTTTGCATAATCAGAACACCTGAACTGTTACCTGTTTTATGCTCCTAGCCTGACAGAATACTTACCTGTTTTGTACAAGCTTCACAGATAGAGTATGCATTGGAGCACCTGTGTGGGCCCCCTAATAAAAAGGGTGTTCTTGTGTCCCACACTAGTGCTCCAGTGTCCAGATGTGTAAACAGCTGCTGAGTGTTCTCTCCTTACACAGAATCTAGTTTGCATTTCATTCTAGTTACTAACCCAACTAGACACCAAAATTATTTTAAGAGAAGTAGGCCAGAAAAAATGTATAGAACTGCATCTGGACAAAACATGGTGTTTTATAGGCTGAACAAACAATGTTTCCTACGAACGAAAAATGTGTCCATGAACATGAAAGTTGCCATTTTAAAGAAAAACACATGAAGCAGCACAAACGTAATAAAAAAAATAATAGGAACACAGGACAACTACTTACTTTTTTGCAGCACTCGCCTGATCCTTCTATACTGATCGTGCTCCCTTAATTTGAGGTCCGACCACCGCTTCCTGAGTTGATCCTTGGATCATCGTACCCCAAAATTTCTCTGCAGACTCTTCACAACTTTAGTCATGCTCTTGGCCTTTCTCGCATTGGGGTTGGGGTAAGGTCCATACTTCCTGTCATAGTTGGCCCTTTTCAGCATGTCCACCATCTCCACCATCTCCACAAAGGACATATTTGATGCCTTAACTCTTCTCCTCCAGGATCGTGACGTTTCTGGCTCCGGGCTTTCCTCCTCCTCCTCCTCCTCCTCCTCCTCCTCCTCCTCCTCCTCGTTGCGGTAATTAGCACGCACCTGTTGTGTCTCCGCCATGTGCTCTTCCCCCACTGCGCTGAATGAGAAAGGGCAGGGAATAGACTAGAAAGAACGTCAGGGGTCGGGCGGAGTTTAACACATGCGCAGTGTATATAAATGGTAACACGCGTGGGTAGTACGTAAGATCTGTGAGGGGAGGAAGGAGTATAGGAAGCACCGATCGTGATAACGAAGGTAACATTTAAACTTGGGCCTATACTGCTTAGAGATTAAGGCCTATATTGGGACAAGATTATGAGACTTTAGCCTGACATTAGGGTTTGTCTTGTGTATTGCAGAAAAAATGGATGGCTTCAATGACCACAACTTCCTCCCCCTGTTCATAAACAAGTACAGGGAGCTGCCCTGTCTGTGGCAGGTCAAACACCCAAAATATAATCATAAACAAAAGAGGCAGGCAGCGCTGGAGAAACTGCTGGAATTGGTGAAGCCGGTGGTCCCCACGGCAAGCATCCCCTATTTAAAAGCCAAAATTGGTGGCCTGAGGAGCACTTATCTTAGGGAGCGCAAGAAGGTCCAGGATTCCCAGAGATCTGGAGCTGCAGCAGATGACGTTTATGTCCCCAGGCTGTGGTACTATGAGAGACTGTGATTTCTGTCAGACCAGACTGAAGTCAGGGAATCCATCTCAACCCTTCCTTTCACTCTATCTTCCACCCCAGCTGAGGCTTCCGATGTCCAACTTGGGACTTCCAGTCAGGAAGAGGTGGAGGAGCCCAGCTGGAGCCAGGTATAGCATTCTTCTACAGATTTCTGGTCAATAAATAAATTAGGTTTACTGGATGTTATTATTGATCACTAATTGCTGATTTGATAAAGTGTTTTACATATCAATAGACAGTAGTGGGCAAAAATAATTGGGACAATAATGAAAAATGCTGGTCTCAGAATGATAGTCTGTTATATTTGTTAACATTCAATTTGCAACAGTCATGAGATGAAAATTGTGTGTGATTGATGAAGAAAAAACTAAAACTATGTCCCTTTTTCATACACAGGAAGACCTCAGCCAGGAGGAGGCTGTGGAATGTGGCACACAGGAGGAGGCTGTGGAATGTGGCACACAGGAGGAGGCGGGGGTTAGTGGCAGCCAGGAGGAGGCGGGGCTAAGTGGCAGCCAGGAGAAGGCCAGGCCCAGTAAGAGCCTCACAGAATCACAGGTCACTCCCCTCCGCCTTCCAAACAAAAGATCCAGGAAGGGGAGTAACGTGCAGGATTCAGCACTCAGGCTGATTCAGGAGGCTTCTGCATCCCTGAGAGCCACCCCCACTCCTGAAGAGGCCTTTGCCTGCATAGCTGCCACAAAACTGCAGGGCATGTAGGAGGGCCAACACCTCATGAGTGAGGAACTAATTTATGAAACATTAAATAAGGGGTTGAGGGGCGAAATCACACGCAATACCCACCTGAGTGAGTTGCCTCCTCCTCCTGCCACAACTCCACCACCACAGACACAGCGTGGAAGGAAGCGTGGAAGGAAGACCAGAGAGTGATGGCCTGGGTTCAGTCTGGTCTGACAAAAGATGCAGGCTCTTGTATGACCACAGCCTGAGGACAGATATGTCATCTGCTGCTGTTCATGATTCTCTTGGACTTCTAGACCAGATTAAACTCCCTTAGATAAGGACTCCTCAGGCCACCAATTTTGCCTGTAAATAGTTGATGTGTGCCCTGGGGGCCAAAGGCTTCGCCAGTTTCTGCTGTTTTTCCAGCGTTGCCTCCCTCTTTGTTTGGTTAGGACCCCTTAATACATTTTTGGTTTGATTTATTATACTCCCCTATATGTGTTTTCCTTCAAAAAGGACAGTTTGTTTGTGAGAAGGCAGGTACATTTCAAAAATACTGTGAAATTAACAAGGGACACCAACACCAAGCAACCTCCTTGAGATTAAATAATACAAGATAATAATGGTGTTGTGGTAACTTGACACACAAAACACACCCAAAACTATTCTGGAATAAAAAAAAAAAATCAAAATTAAGAATAAAACTCAAGATCAGGATTTGAAAAAATCCATAAAAAAATATTTAATCTAAAAACATCCCAAAAATATAATTTTTTCGGCAGATGTGACAAATTAAAATATTATATTGATGAAATCACTGGAAATAATAAAGAAAGAAGTTTGTGAGAAGTCTGTGTGAATACCAGCAGTAAAACTACTTCATTCTTCTAGCATTATAAAGAAGAAGAGAGTGCACTGCACTAAACAATTTAAAACATTGCAGCATGACGAAAGTGCTCTATCCATTCCGAACGCTAATTTTACCAGACCGAACAGTTCCGTCTCGGAATTTATTCTAACCATACGTGGCACTTTGTGTGTCGGAATTGTCCACACACTGTCGGAATTGATGCGATTGGATTTTGTTGTCGGAAAATTTTATAGCCTGCTCTCAAACTTGGTGTGACGGACACTCCGATGGAAGAAGTTCGATGGAGCCCACACATGGTCGGAATTTCCGACAACAAGCTCCGATCGCACACTTTCCGTTGGAAAATCCGACCTTGTATATGGGGCATAATAGATTTCAATGGAACCACACCAGAAACGCAACTGTTGCATTTGTGATGCAATTTTTGATATGTTTTACGGTTCTTATTTTAACACTGTATATAGCTGGTTGCTAAGCCGCTGCGTCCTTAACAACCAATGAGTCATCAGCTGTCAGTGGCTACCCCTATGAAAAAAAAATGCCAGCCAAAACTGGGATCTGACAATACATTACAGCCGCAAGCAGTTTTAAAGGATATTTTTTTTCCTTTAGAAATGTCATTTTACCGCGGTACTGTTCTAAACATGGGAAAGATGTGCTACTTTACAGGCATACTATAGACACCCCCCAGGCTGGATATTTAAAGGAATATTTTATTTTTATTGTTTCACTTTAAGCATTATTACAATCACCACTCCTTAAAAAACGTCCGTTTTTAAATCTTTTTATTGCATTGATATATGTCCCCTGGGGCAATATGTATGGGTCCCCATACACTTTTTATGGCAATAACTTGCATACAAGCCTTTAAAATTAGCACTTTTCATTTTTCATGTCCGTGTCCCATAGACTTTAACGGCGTTTGCCCAAATTTTTTGCCTGTTCGCAAGTTCTGGTGCCAACCGAACCGAGGGTGTTAAGTTCATCCCTACCCAATAGCCAATGGCACATGAGCATGGTTGGTACCATAATAATAATGCCTCAAATACAAAACATTTTTGTATACAATGAAAAGAATCAAACATTAGTAATAGTAATACTTTTCTAAGTATGATTGTGCTCAGCTCCATAGTGTAGTGGTATGCCCTGCTACCTTCGAAGGTTTAAGTCATGGGTTTGAATCCCACCAATGGTATCCCCTCCTGAGACTGTACATTGTACTCAGCAGCATAATTAGCGAATGCACATCAGTTTTGTTTATTCCACAATCTTAACTCTTCAAATGCATGCAATGGTATGTAATTATTCAAAAATATTATGGTGTGGAATTCCAAAAATCCAGCTATTCAAAAATCAAAGGAAAAAACGGCATAGGGTCCCCCCCCCCCCGTGCATACCAGGTCCTTCGGATCTGGTATGGACTTTAAGCGGAACCCCAAAATTTTTTAAAAAATGGACACGGAGTCCTCCAAAAATCCATACCAGGCCCTTCAGGTCTAGTATGGATTTTAAGGGGAACCCTGCACCAAAATTTAAAAAAAAATGGTCATTTTTTTTTTTAAATGGCGTAGGGGTCCCCCCCAAAATCATACCAGACCCTTATCCGAGCATGCAACCTGGCAGGCTGCAGGAAAAGATGGGGGACAAGAGAGCGTCCCCCCCTCCTGAAATGTCTGAGGCCACATGCCCTTAACATGGGGAGGGTGCTTTGGGGTCCCCCCAAAACACATTGTCCCCATGTTGATGGGGACAAGGGCCTCATCCCCATAACCCTTGCCCGATGGTTGTGGGGGTCTGCAGGCAAGGGGCTTATCGGAATCTGGAAGCCCCCTTTAACAGTGTACTTTAGAAGTACATTGTACCCCTACCCATTCACCTAAAAAAGCAGTGAAATGTGACAAAGGATAATAGCCAGTTTTTTGACAATTCCTTTGTTAAAAATGTCTTCTTCTTTCTCCCGCTTCTTCCTCTGTTCTTCCTTCGGTTTTCTCCTTCTTCCTCCAGCTGCTTCTTCCTCCATCTCCATCTGCTTCTTCCTCAGGTCTTTCTCCATCTTCTTCCGACTTCTTCTTCCCTGCTTCATCCTCTGGTCTTTCTCTTCCTCCGCTCCCGACCTGCTGAACATGAAAACAATGACCCTCCTCTGACACTGCGGCCAGCTGATCTGTCCACTTCCATAATGCACATTTCATATATAACTATGGGGCGTGGCCTCCTGATGACGTCAGCAGGAGACCCCACCCCTTGTGACATCACTGACCCATCATGCCCCGGGCGGTGAAGTCACAAGGGGCAGAGTCTCGGAGTGATGTCATGCACCCCATCGCAGCATCAGAGGAGGTTTGTTGTTTAAATGTTCAACGGAAACGGTGGTGGGAGCTGCAGAGGAGAAAGATGGGAGGACAAAACAGGGGAAGAAGAGGCCAGAGAAAGATGGAGAAGTCCAGAGGAAGAAGCGGGGGAAGAAACAGCTGGAAGAAGAAGGGTAAAACCGAAAGAAGACCGGAGGAAGAAGCGGGGGAAGAAGACATTTTTAATAAAGAAATTGTCAAAAACCGGCTATTGTCTTTTGTCACATTTCACTACTTTTTTTGGTGAATGTATACCCCATACCCATTCACATAGGGGGGTGGGATCTGGGGGCCCCCTTGTTAAAGGGGGCTTCCAGATTCTGATAAGCCCCCCACCCGCAGACCATCCGGCAAGGGTTGTGGGGATGAGGCCCTTGTCCCCATCAACATGGGGACAAGGCGTTTTGGGGGGGACCCCAAAACACCCTTCCCATGTTGAGGGCATTTGGCCTGGTATGGTTCAGGGGGGCGCTCCCCCCTTTCCTGACCTGCCATATTGTGTGTGTGCTCGGATAAGGGTCTGGTATGGATTTTGGGGGGATCCCTACGCAATTTTTAAACATTTTTTAGCGTGGAGTTCCCCTTAATAGCCATACCAGACATTAAGGACCTGGTATGGACTAGTGGGGGGAACCTACACCATTTTTTCTTTGATTTTTACTCTATATTGCCGGGAACCGGCAATTCATTATAGCCGCGAGCAATTTTAAATGACATTTTTTCCTTTTAGAAATGTCATTTTGCTGCAGTACAGTAATAAACACTGGAAAGATGCACTACTTTACAGGCATACTAAGGACACCCCCCAGGCACTATATTTAAAGGAATTTTTATTGTTTCACTTTAAGCATTATTAAAATCACTGCTCCTGGAAAAACAGCCGTTTTAAAA